>OZ019972.1:5679564-5865668 GCA_963970395.1 Ephialtes manifestator
TGAACTAAAAAATTGATAAATACAATTCTTGTGGTTTATCAAGGGGAATACCGAACAATAATACAGAATAAACTGCACGATCGAGTATGCGCCCTGTATCCACTTAGCCTTTAGCTTCATTTTGCCAAAGGAGCGATACTTTTGGCTTGTTATTATTCATTTTATTAACGGAGATGACAATGAAAATGAATTTCAAAAAGAGTAATTTTAAATGTCTAAGAGATTTAGCAAAGTTTACTTCACGTGAATTATGGAATCACACATCGTCAGCGTTAAGCAGGACATTTTTCTTCAGTACATCGTGTCCAAAATTATGCGACACGTGTAAATTTGCTGGACATTGACAGTATAACACTCGAGGTAAAATTCGCGGCACGGACAAATATTCCTCCTGCTTTGACATTGATGCTGATTATCGAAAATTATACTAATTATTTGAATGAGTGCTATCTAATGGAAAGGAAGGAAAGATCGTTTAATCAGTACATTCCAGCGATGGGCACCATTCGAATGTAAAAGCATTCGAAATATTTATTCGAATAATGATGGCCTCTAAATTGTTGTGCAGGCGGACATTTTTCATCGTTTTACAATAATTAGAAATAAAACAATTATTATTTAACAATAATAATATTTTGGAGGCGAATATATAATTAAGGCAAGAAAGTATTCAGAAAAAAATCATTTTCAGTCCTCCGTCCAGACAAGTACACTTTTCGCAAGTTGTCGTTTGCGAAAAACGTAGTTTCCAGATGTCGTATTGAAAAATTTCAATCAACATTCGAGAGGTAATCTTATTTTTAGCTCGTGTGATTGTAGTACTCACCTTCAGCTCGTACTACAAATCCACACTGACTAACAAAAAAAATTCTCTCTAGTGTTGAAATGTATTATTTCGTACGATGGCAACGTATTTTTAATTTTTTAAAAATTCCAACAAGAATTTTGATTCCGTAACAAATTGATTGCCGTCCATAATTTAAGTAGTCAAATTAGTCAAGGCACAGAAATTTGAGCTGTACAAGAAAATTATTTTCTTTTTTTTGTGTCAAATATTTTTTCGTTCGTATGGTGCCAATTTCTGGTACACTCTCACCTATTCTACGCAGTCGACACCGACAGCAAAAACTGATTTTATGTCGAGGACATTTTTCCTCGTTACGTCAAATATACCAGTGAACTTTCATCGAATAGGTAAGAGCGTAATTCGTTGCTACCTAAAACATTGAGTAAATGCAGTCTGAAAACGTAAACTAATGAAGAATAAATTCAACTCGAAACACGTAACTTGGCTTTGGAGAAAGGCCAGAGCGAACGAGTCACTCGCAATTTCTTTTTATCACAAATACAGATAACAGAAAAAAGTAAATCAAACGTGAAAAAAGAAAGAGTAGCGTAAAGTGCAGGTATTTATGTTATTTTTTTTTAATCGGGTGAGCGAAAAAAATAAAGCTGCACTCGAAGCGCCGTAAACTCGGTGGAGTGAAAAATAATATTTCATTTTTGTTTTTAATAATCGCCCATTGCACCAACAATTGATTCGAGGAACTTAAGCCTATGACAATCGTCTCGTACCCTGGAAAGGAAGTACACGTTCGCTGCGATGGGTTTTAAGCGACGAATAATTTAAGGCCACACAATAATTGAGTCTGGGTACTCTAGAAGCTCGAGGTGCGCGCAATTAATTTGGAAAAAAATAATCAAAATAATAATAATATCTTAATCGATAAACAATGATAAATTAATATAAATACACGAAGGATGATGCATCTGGTATGGTGAGAATTTTCTTAATTTTTTTCAACGCCACCAAGAGCAGAGAATTACAACACGAACGCCACAGACATCGGCAGAGACGTTTTCGAATGCCGAGCCTTAATCACAGAGGAAAGGCTACGGCACTTAATTTTTATTAAGTGAGCCCTCCAAACTGACGCGGCATTCGAACACGACTCCTCCAACCCATTTGTCTAACGATCGGCCGTGTCTAAGCGTGTACATTTGCGTTTTTTTTGCCTCTCTCTCTTTCTCTCTGTTATCATTTTGCGATTATAAATACTTATAAGCCACAATCATCCGTACAATCTCTCATAAACTGCATGTCCAATCGTGTTTAATTATAGGGATGATATCTACGGAACTTCATCTCCTGCCGGCCGCGAGTTAAATACAAACTCCATACAAATATGCGACGAATAACTGAACTGTCGTACGCGCAATTAATTATTCAAGATTTTTTAAAGTAGCTACTGCACTTCGTACTAGTCAAATGTGTGCGACATTTTTTTGAAAATTTTTGTGCTAAATCGAATGCATTAATTAATTATAGTGGAGAGAGCGATGCAAATTTTCGTAGAGGTACATTCTCATTGATCTTTTTCAGAATATTTTCTTTTTGTTCATTTTTTTAGTGACGTTGATGCAACCTGATTTATTATGTTTCTCATAGTGCTGACAGTTTTTTTTTATTACAGCTGTTTTCGAATGATGTTTCACGCCGAATAATCAGTAAGCTGTAATTATCAAACGGCTAATGCTACGTATAATCCACGTAGTGAATTGGCCGAACGATTTTTGAAAAATATAATGAATCATAGAGCATAAAAGTCGGTAAAAAATGACGGTTTATTCTTTGAAGAAAATCAAGAAAAATGCATCTGCACAAATCAGTTAACGTTTGGGTATATGTATCGCAATTAATGTGTTTGTCAAATCGCCTTTAAGATGATGTGCTACTGCTCAGTCGGTAACAAAAATGTAAAGCGTTGTTCTTGGTCACAAACGATGTTTCAGACAAAAGACGAGAGGTACTTCTCGACTTTTCTTCGAAAAATCAATCATGGCGAAGAATAACACTTCGGGAAGATTCAGCTATCTTACTCGCACATCACCTTAACTACTTTTAATTAATGCATTTAACTGAGCATAAAAAATTATAAAAACGTACCACTCATCTGACTAGTTTGCTACTTTAATCAACAACTTTAGGCTCGATTAGTTATTCGAATGGGCACAAATTGCGCGTTATTTGCGGTACAATTGTTAACGACTATCGTATCAGTGAAATAACTTTCGCAAAATGAAAGAAAAATGTAATAATTCTAGAACTTTGCAGTCTCAATTGGACACTAAGTTGTTATTCGAATGTGTAATAAATGTACGTTCTCTCGTAAGTTGTAGGAACAGTCCACATAAGCACGTTCAAAGAGACACCCGTACACTCGGTATGTTAAGTAAACGCCTGGTTTTCTCTGCTGTTTCCATTTCTTTGCCTTTTTGCTTTCAGTTTCTCGGCTCGCGCACGATTTTAAATTAAATAATTTATAAAAATCAACTATTTACAAATCGATGAGACATGCAGCATTACACGATACATATTTATATTGATCTTAGCGGTTATTTTAAGCACATGATTTGTTTTTGTTGTTTTTTTTTTAGTTTTGTTTTGTTTTTAATAAAAAGAAACGGATGGTGCTCGTTGCGAATATAATACGTCTATTACCCTTATCAGATACCGTATTTCACTTTATATGAAAGAATTATAAATTAAATCCATCTCTGGAATTCTTTTCTTTTCGTCGACGAAAGCGCCCTTCCGTTCGTTTTCTGTAAAAGTGAAGAGAATTTCGAAGGTTACGTTCACGATCGCGGTGCCGGACAATCCGCATCTACTTGAAAACATAAAAAAGAAAAGAAAAACAAATAAATACAAATAAATCCGATAGCATCATGTATTCGTAAAAAATAGAATTATTAGCAATAATTCTATTCAAAACACTGATGTACTGCATTTTACTTACGTAAAAAATCTAAATTTAAAAAATTTAAAGAAAGAAAACAAGTGATCAATAATTTTACATTACAACTGAAATTAAATAATAAAAATAAAAATAATAATAAAAAATCTGTGTCAACTAGGTAGTTTACTCTGGCAATTCAATTACATCAAAACGGTACTAAAATATCAACTGAATAAACATTTTAAGACGGTTTATTTTTCTAACTTTCACGTCAGTTTCCGAATTATTTAAATGAAATAATAACAATATGAACAAAACGAAAATGAAAAATTCTGTTCTTCAAGAAGTATATTGGAAGGAGGATTACTAACCTCGGTTTCCACCGGTCCTCATAGCATTGACACCGCCTACGTTGTGTTGTCCCGCTCGAATGGGTTTCGCAATTTGAGCGCTAGGACCACGTCGAGCCAAGTTCTTTTGCCTCACAGCTTCCTTAATTCTATCAACTTCGTATTGGTAACGTTTGCGATCACGCATTGCACCTTCTTTGGCATCTCGCAACGCAGTCTCAAGAGCTTTAACGCGTTCCATCGTAGCTCGTAATCTCTTCTCAAGCTTCGGCAATTCGCACCTGAGATCTGCGTTATCGCGGACCAGTTGCTTGTGAACCTATTTAAATCGATAAATATTATTGTCTGATTCGGAATATAATTCTCTAGTATTGAAAAAAAAGATATTCATAATGTTCAAAAATGAACAATTACAAAATAATTCTGAGAAAGTTCTGCTATAATTTCACGCTTGAATGGAAGGGAATCAGATAAACGTTCGAGAATATCTCACTTTAGCTGCGAGTATTATATGGAAAAAACAACATTATTAATAATATACAACAAAGATTATTTTGTTCTGTTGCAAAAGCCTAACGGTTTCGTAGAGTCTAAACGGAAATCATGTTTTATAAATCTTAGGGCAGGATTACAACAGACCTAGGTCAAATATTATTTAAAAACTGTTCGGTTATTCGTGAGATGCGTCTTCCGACATGAACGTAGCTTTAATCTTTTAAATTCGAAAAATTGTAATTGATTCATGGAAAAGATCATCGAGATGTCTCTTCCAGACTACGGTAGAATACTGCAGTACTGTCCCTATCATAAATTTCTATATTTCAAGTTACAAAATACATCTCAAGCACAACTGAGAATTTATTCAGATCTTTTGCCCTATCGTTACTCATGTAAAAGTATACCCAAGATTACAGACCAGATGCTTTTGCCACAAGGCAAGATATTATTTGTTGTATGCAGCAGATAGACAAGTACGATATTCTTGAATGAAAATCACCTATTTTTATCTGACCCCCTCCCTTTACTATAGAGCTAACTGGAAGTGTGGAGATTTGCCAATATACGCAAATGGGTTTCAATAAAATAGTCAGATATGAATTTCTATCATATCTCCGACTATTCCATGGGTTTGGTTGATAATTGTAATATGAAATCAATTTTGTTTTTCTAGAAATCGACGGTAATAAACAAACCTTTGTGAGTTGATCCAAGTTATTTTCGAGAAACGAAATCTTTTGTTTCTGTGCGAGCGAACCACCATCGTCCTCGTTGTCTTCGGAATTAATCGACTTCTTGATTCTCACTTGAAGATCCTGAACGAATAGTTTGCGCAAATTGTGTAGTGTCTGCAGCTCCTTGGTCACGGTATCTTCGAGTCCCTTGAGATCTTTCCTGGCCTGTGTATCGACGAATCGAAAACAATAAAGCGATTGTTTATTTAAATGAATAAAAAAATAGCCGGAAAAATGGAGGAGAAGCAGAACGAGTTTTTACCTGCTCGCGACGTTCGTTCATCAATATGAGCTCTTGAAGCTTCATCGATTTATCAGCCTCGTCTTGCTTCAAACGCTCGTAGTCAGCCTGCATCTGTTGATGCGCGAGAGTGAACTTTTGATTCAAATCCTTAAGTTCACTGATTAGCTCCTGTTTCTCAGAGATTTCATCCCTGAGCGCAGAAACCTGTGCGAATAAAACAATGAATATGGATTATAACATTTGAAATATTGTCTCCAGTTTCTAAAATTTATCAATTGCCTCAATTAATGATTTGAAGAAATTGATTAATTGACGGATTTTCTCCTCATTTGTTAATAAATAAAATAATTAATTTTTTCAGTTGTTAAACTCAAATTAATAAAAAATATAAATATATAAATTTCCATTTATCGATGTATTGATAAATTAACTGACCAGCTTGTAATGAAAAAGAAATCGATAATTAGTAAATTCATTCATACATACAAAATTATTATTTAATTTTCAAAAAACGTCGATGGCGATTGTTCGCAGAATATATGCAAATCAATTAAAAACATATATTAATCGATGCATCGATAAATTCAATGACTCACATTTAATCCATAAAGGATTGGTTATTGATTAATTGACTTATACAGTTAAATTCCTTATTTCATTTTAAGAGTAATCTGAAAGTCATTTCATGTCGTAACGTGGATTTGACGCACCTGTTTTTGATGGACGTCGCGTAATTGGTCCATCTGTTCTTCCAACGCTACTCGCATTTTTGTCGCGGCTTCCTTCTCCTCTGCCTTCTCTTTGTTCGTGACGGCTTGCACCTGCTCAGCGGCTTTCAGCTTGGCGCACTCTTCGCGCAAAGCGTCAACGTCCTCTTCAAGAGTTCGCTTTCGCGCTTCCGCTTCCTTCATCGATTCCGAAAGCGTCTGCATGCGCGCCTCGTGTTGTGAAATCAATAATCTACACTCGCCAAGATCTTTCTCGTATTCGGAAACCTGAATTTAAAGAAAAATCAATGGTATTAGAATTTGCTAAATAAATTTTGTACCAATTATATTATGCTTCAGATTTCTATAGAGCATTTCCATCAATTGTACATAGAAAAAAAATTCTTGCGGCTTATGTAATAATAATGAAATCTGAATTGATTTAAAAAAATCAATATGGATTCAAATCAAAATAGATTTAGCGGGACGAATTTTCTACTAATCACATTGTGCTTCCGAATTACGTATAGAGCATTTCGTGATCCACCAATTTTACATGCAAATTAAACCAATTGGATTTAGTTGCGGCTTTTGTAATAATAGTAATTCACGATTCTGTGACTGTTTTTGTATTCAGAGTTGTTAACCATACCACTATTTTTCAATTCATTCCATTTGTTTATTAATTTCAAAAATAATTCGCGATAAGTCATTTTTTACAATATACTGCGATATTGGTGAGTAAATGAACAAATAATGTAATTTTTTAAAAATATGGATGAGAAAGAAGCTCATCAAAATTTTCCTCCCTTCTGATATCCTTAAACAAATCGATGCGGTAAACAATAAACAAGAAAGTTTTTGTATAAAATTCTTCTTCATTCTCTCACAAATATGACAGGATAGTCCAAAAAAAAGTATTCAATATTAAATCATTTATGGAATAAATAAAACAACATAACTTTGAGAATGGTTACATCACTGTAACCATTTAACATAAAATATATTTCGGATTTTATCCTTATATATTTTTGTGATTAATAAAAATGAATAGCATTCTCTTTCTTCGTTATTATTCATAACTATAATATCATTTTTATTATTATTCTGCCAAAAATAAATTCTCCGATGATCCTTACTTTCTTATTGCAGTCAGCTTGGAACGTTTCCAATCCTTGACAGCGTTGGACAAGATTTTTCACTTCCGACTTCATCTTACTAATGTACAGTCTCGCAACTGTGAACTCCTCCTCGAGTTTGCCGTTGGCGTCGGGTGTGACCTAATCGCAAAATATATCGTTGATGTCAAGAGCAAACGATCCAGGAAATAAATAAATTAGTAGAAACAGAATGGCAAGTACCTTCAAATTTTCATCTCCGCCAATAGCGACGCCGATTTCACCCAAATCTTTGAGTAAATTGGACAGCATTTCGGCCGTTCGTTTGCGTTGGTGAGCGGACATGTCACGGAGTTGCTGAAGCTCCGACGCCGTGGCATTGAAAGCCGCTTGTTTCGCCACCAATTCCTCCGTCAGTAACTCGTGCTCCTTGTTCTTTATTTCAACCTTGGTTGCAAATAAAATGTTTCGTTAAAGTGGAAATAATTGCCAAAAAATAGTGCGACAATGGCAAGAATTCATTATTTCAATACTCTGCACCCAAAATTTTCTGTACTCGCTTTGTACAAAATTTGAATTTTGTAATCGGCCTGTAAGTTTTAAGCCATTAATTGTTTGCTGAATTATCTTTGTGTTCAATCCATTTTTAAAATCTCGTAATCATAAAGAACCTCAATATCAAATAATTTCCCCACTTATTAAATAGCATAATATATAAAGAAGCCGTATCTCATAAGTCTTAGGCGATGATCGACTGAGTAATGCGTAAAAACAGAATATAGAAGAACAAAATATGATTAGTACCCAGTTAAGATATTCAAATAACTCAATTGGATTAAGTAAACGAAGTTGAAAAACGATTTCTGCCCTTCGACAATTAAACACAAAGTTATTTAATTATGAAGACCTTTTTCAGGAATTTGAAATTAAGGACATTCTACAATTTGCATAATCTCGGCAGTATCATCGATTTTGTTCTGTCGACATTGGCTAGCCAAAATGCAAGTTTTTTAAAAAGAAATATAATGCGTAAATACTAATGCCATGTTCATTTTAAGGTCATTCAGTCCCATTAAAATAACTCATTAATTACCTCTTGAGATTTTTGGTCGTAGTTGACTGCCAATTCTTCAAGAGCCTGCAGCACCTCCTTGACCTCCTCCTTAGCGCTCTCCGTTTCTTGATTGATCGTGCTCATCTCCTGTTGCAATTGCTCATAGTCTCTCCTCGCGCTCGCGATAAGTTCCTCCTGTTCCTCGAGTTGTTCTTTGAGTTTCTCGAGATATTGCGACTGCTGATTGATCTCCTCATCCTTGTCGTCGAGCTGTTGATACAAACGTTCGCGTTCCTCCTCCAATTTCTGTCGCTCTTCGTTCGACAGCGATCCAGCCATGAGACCACCTCCGGGTATCGCAGGCGTGGGTCCTTCCTCGATCTTTCCTGGAATTTCTAAAGAAATTCGCAGCGTTCGTTAATTTTCCCTGTTTTTTAATTTTGTTAAAACTTAAATCTATTTATACGATAACAAAGATTTTTTGTGACACGTGCATGAACAGCGTCGTTTTTCATGGCAGTTTTGCGAGACTCAACAGCCTAATTTCATGACAATGTTGAAAGGGTAGGTTTACGCATGCGCAGATAGCGATTCCTTCACTTTCGTCCCTAGAGACGAAAATCTGAAACCTGACTTTTCACTGTCCGTCCCGCAAAACTACCATTCAAAACACCACTGTTGATGCACTTGATGCAAAAAAATATAGTGTGCAAAGCGGGTCAAAATTGACGTTTGCGATTCGTGTGAAACTCCACACTCGTCAGAATTGTTTTTAGGACATTTTAGCTTCGTCTTTTGTAAAACATTTTTTTTATGTTAATAGAAATATTTCTTACGTTAATTTGTAATTCGAATTTAAAAAAATCGTATTATATGAATAATAATAAGACAGTACCTTCAACAGGAGCAATCACGGGTGTCGTGACATCTGGTGCCTCCACTAAGCTGACTTGCTCCTCCGGTTTGACAGTTTCGCCTTGACGCCAACGTGACAATTCGGCCTCCAATTTCTCAAACTTGCCCTTAAATCTCGCAGCCTTTTCTTTCTCGCGCTCGTAACGTCGCTTCCATTCCTCTGCAGTCAACTCCTCGTTAACGCATACTACGTTCTTGATCGTCTTTGCACGTTTACCTATTTTTTAAATATTAGATTGTCGTTTATTAAGGATTCCAAACTATTTGTGTAAATTTTAGAGATAAGTTTATAATCATTCGACCGCTTTTGTATAGGAACGTTTTATAAAAGCTTTTCCGGACACCAGCTTTTAGTATTAAAAATGTATTTGAAAACAAACTGCCCTTCGCCATGTATCTCGTATACATGAATGTTTATCTAACGATAATATAAGCTTTAATAACTTCCACGCCGAATTAAAAACTATTTTGTCAATATTTTCATGTATAAAAAGAAAATCGTAAAAAAATCGATATGGGATATTATTAAGGGACTGTCATCTCTACATATTTTAAGCTCTTTAAGTGAAGCTCCTAAATAAAGTTAATCTGGTCTTATGTTTGAAAACCAAACCAAAAAAAATCGATAATATTTTCTATTTTTGCCTAACTTTATTCTCAATCAAACGTTTTTTGTTAGAATGACGTTGTTCATATTACCGAAGTCAAGTGTGGACTTTGTTTCCGATTCGTTGAAACTGGCTGGCGAGCAGCAAATGATAATAGTCGTTCGGGCGTTTCCACCCAGAGATTCTTGTAAAATTCTCGTCAGTTTGGAGTCTCGGTAGGGTATGTGAGTCTTGTTGCCATCGGCGAGTGCGGAAATAACGTTACCGAGAGCCGAAAGAGATTTGTTAATATTCTTCGCTTCGTCCAATACTGTACCCTCAGCTCCGGTCTTCGAAACCTGCAAAATAGATTCCAATGTTTTTTTTAAATAACTTGACCCTTGTTTCATCGTTTTTAGGTGCGATACGTAAATGTATTGGTCGTACCTTTTCAGAACCGGCCAAATCGACCAGGTACAATTTACCGGAGAGTTTCTTCTGATTTTCTAAATTTTCTTGCTTTACGTTGATGAGGAATACCGAATGCGATCGAGAACTGTGCTCATTCATGTTTGTCACAGCTATATGACGATTCGATTTTCCTTCCTCTATCACTTCGAATACTTCCTCCGGACTCGAAACAAAACGTTCGGTCGCTCCCTTCACAAAGGGTACTCGATTTTTGTCCTCGTGAACGCTTAGATTGATCTTTGATACTGTAAATCAATTGCCAATTAAATCGTTGAATAATCTCAATATCTTTGTACTAAATACGGAATTTATTCGACATTTAGTCGTTAGATATTCCTCATTAATTCGCCGTCGCTTGTAGTATAAGTAATCTACTCATGCTCGTACATATCTCGATATAATTCTTGCAACTTCAACTGTTGAATGATAAGTAGTAACTTGTCATTCAACAGTTGAAGTTGCCAGAATTATCTTAATTCCCTCGATTAATAGAAAGATATTGAAATATTGTGCAGAAAACAAACACCGCGCGTTTATTGCATCACCCAAATAAACCCACGTTTATAAACAAAAAAAATGCAGTATTTCATATTCCTTGAAATTATTAATTATCAAGTAGTATCGAGACGAAAGAATTCAACAAATTCATCGCCTTACCGTCAAGTAAATCTCTAATTTTGTCCATATAGATTTCAAAGTATGAAACCTTAATGTGGAACTCCAAATTCTCTTCCATGCCGTAAATGTGATTGAAAATATCGTTAACGATTCTCGGTATTATTCCCTGTTTGTTAGGGTCCCCGATGACTCCTTCCATCGTGTGCGTTTTACCTGAAACATTACGAATGCACAAGTGGTGATAAATGTTCTTTTATTTTTTCGGGTCCAGCGATTAATCATTTGTACAGGAAAGAAATAATACCTGACGAGGTTTGCCCGTAGGCAAAAATCGTGCCATTGTAACCTGCCAGCACGTCCGTAACGATGGACTTTGCGGCCTCATTGTACACCTTGTCTTGTGTTGCATTTGGTTTAAATACTTTGTCGAAAAGATATACTTTTCCCTGTAAATGACAAAGAAAAGAAACATTAATTTTATCGTCTATGTGTTTCGTTAAATTTCAGTAGAACCAATTGTTTTTCGGCCTGCATTAATTTAGCTGTTCGATATCTGGCTCTATAAATTATTCTTCTAAGAAACTAAGTGAAGATAGATTTTTATGGCAACCTGAAGGATATCGACAACATGCGAGTCAGCCGGGGTTGGCCCGAAAATCTCCGTTATTAAATATTTTACCATATCTCTGACCTAATATTTATTATTGTGCAACAATTATCTGCAACTTTAAAAAAAGGAGTTTATTAAATAATTGCTTAAAAAAAAGTTCCACATTAACTACAACGCATTTTTTGTATAAAATTTAAAAGTTACGAGCGCTGCAGCGTCCGTCCTCTTATATCAAATTTAACACCAAACTGAACTTGTTTACCGCGGACTTTCCTAGCAACCAATTACAGGACGAATAAAATTACAACAGTAGATTCGATAAAATATCGATACTCATGAACTTATTAGAGGTGGATTGGAACTCTATTTTATTTTGTTGTCTTTTAAACTTTATTACTAAATAAGGTAGTTCTGTCGGTACGTCGGAGTCATAAATCTCAGAGTCTATATGACATTAAAAAATAATCATACGCATCACTTTGACTGCCTCAATAATAATATCAAAAATAATCGAGAATCCTTCGAAATTGTCGTAATCAAATTAAAACGATTATTTGTAAATAGTTGAGATGTTTAGTGCGGATTTGACTTCATTTTTACGATAATTAGGTTAGGAAATGTCATTTGGCCCGGTATCGTGCACTTTGACATTGGTTCAATTAAACATTATTCCGGAGACTTCACCTTTTTTCATGATGCATCAATTCCTGAATGATTTGCGAATCCGTAGTACTTTTTATTTTTTCTCTATCTTTGATCTAAGTATGTTAATTTTCGATTTAAAGATCAATTTTTCCAGCTCTCCCGTTAGCGCCGTGTAAAATGATCGATTTTCAAGTTTTCATTGTTCATTCAAATACTCGGTAAAAGCCTTCAAGATTTTGTGCAAGTAAAATTGAATAGCTAAATTACAACAAGTCAAAAATTCATGCATATGAGTTTGGATTGCCTTCACGACAGAACTACCTTAATTTTCTTTGCTGTTAATTAGAAGTATAAACATGTTTTTATAAATACTGCAGGCTATTTTTATGAAATAGGAATAATGGAATTAACTATACATCTTCAATTTACAAACTATAATGAGAGCTCACAACTATGGTCACATCCCCTTAAAAAGTCTTCAGCTTTAAGATTAAATTTTTTGTATGATAAACTCGACAGCGTCTCAGTGGGTGGTTGCACATTCTCATAAAGAAATCATAACATCGTTTTACATAACAACTCTTCGCTATACAATTCCCTTAGCAAAGGGAACAATAGGGAGCAAAAATGGGAGCAACTTCCGTCAAAGGCGCTCCTCGGATAAGCTTTGTTCTACGTGGTTCAGGAATCAATGGAGGAGTCTCCAGAGGGCGCAAAGAATTTATAGATCAAAAGCCTCGTTGAATTATTCCAGCGAAAGTGGAATCGGCGTCCAAAATTTATTTTTTGCTTTAAAAGTATTACGTAGTGTAGGAAATATTAAAAAATATAAATTGCTGAATGGTCACTGTGGTATTAGTATAAATACATTTTTTGTGAACACTTTTCATATCTGGTTTGCGAAGTAAATTTTTTTTTTACTTGGCTGCTTCAATGGGATCGAAACATCAATTTTAGAAAGTAACGGAAAGTAGTATTTGTTCACGCAAACATCACTTGAGACCTATGCGGAAGTAAGACCGCGGCGAACCATCGATTTACGGAACGAAAGGGTCTTCTTTTTGGCAGCTTCCTTACTCACGCGAAAATATATTGGAAACAGAGTTATGAGTTACAATTACCTTATGAAACACAGTTAATTTATGCTATAATCATTTTCATAAAAAGAAGCTACCGCGTTTGCAAAAAAAATGATTGATCTTCTGTATAACTGCTATAAGTATTAATTTATCATAAAACTTCGCAAGAAATCACGAGAAAAATTGTAGGGCTGCTATTTATTTACCCACGAAGAATATGTCCCCATTTTTTCAACCATATTTAGGTGAAACTGGATGGGTATTTATAGTTTTAACAACGTTTTGAGAGTTTGAAATCTTTTTATAAAATCTATAAACAATCGTAGCGAAATAATAACTATTTAGTCGATTCTATGATAAATATTTATCTAACATAGTGATATAAGAGTTTACAGCATCGATTGGAAAATATATTCGCGATATAATGAGATTTTCCCCATAAAGTATATAACATATATTTCGGATATATCTTTGAAGATATACTCGTTGGATATATAAATGATAAAAATATAACTTTTAGCCTGCAAAATAGGAACTTAAAGAATAGGATTGAAATTATGGCAAATAGACAAGTGACTATTGCGCAGTATTGCGCAGTACAATAATCGTAGATTATAACTGTCACTGGTAAAATTGAAGTCAAGTCTTTAAGATTATTAATACGTCTGCAGACGATGTCTTGGTTGTGACAAAAAGATAAAAGTCTGTGAATTAGCATAAAAATGCACTTTATCGTTTAATTTCGCGAAAGGTTCACTGTTGATTTTTGCACTCGACGGTTTTTACCGAGAATTTATGACTCTTTAATTTCTTTTTTACACTAAAACGCATTTTAGTAAAATTACAATTGTTCAAATTATTCATGGAAATAGTTACCAAAAATTCTTTTCAGGATAAATTTATTTCTAATATCTATTTTAAAACAAGTCTATACACACTGGTCCATATTATTTTGGACTGTAAAAGTTTTTTTTAAATAAATTATCATAAATAAATTTATTTTAAAATTATTTTTAACAACTTGGCACCAAAAACATATGAATTTCCAGATCTGTAGAATTGAAAACAAGTCTAGATATTTATGCAATCCTCAAAATTATTGAAACATTAAACATGTTTAATATGCCAGAAATGAAAAATCTTATTTCCCCTCTTTATACACCTATTTTATATACTTTGTTAACATCAAAGATCTATGGACTTAAGGAGTGATATACACTTACAAAATAATAATATTACACTCTGAAAATGCAATGATTATGGCAAGTATAGATATACTTAAAATAAGCATAGATCGTTTATTTCAAGTATATTAATACTTGTCATAATCTATTCTATTCTCCTTTTAGATCTGAGATAATTTATTCATAAAGCAAGAATAAAATCTTCTTAATTTATGAATATAAGTAATAAGTATATGAATACTTGAATCTAGTATATAAATTCTTGCATCTAACATAAAATTGATTGAATTAAACATTGTATTATGCTTGCAACAAACATGAGAGAACTAGTAATATACATATGCATTTAGTATATAAATGAGTAGGTTCAATATATAACATGTAGTTCTAGTATGTCAATGCTATAATAATAATAAGTTAAATTGAAAAATTACAGCCCACCCTTAGTAAAAGTCAAACTTTTTGTTTACTGCATCAGCATAGGGTTTTGTACACTACTTTGATCCAAAGTGATGTAGATCTATATTTGATATACTATGGTTAAGTATATATATTTTTAAATTAAGCATACATATATTAATATCCAGAATAAATTATTCTTGCAACTTGCATTTTTATTCTTAGAACAAGCATAATTTTTTACTTGAAACAAGAATAATATGCTTTTCCTGAGAAATATATGTCTCATGAATATGCTTGATATTAGCATACTGTTTCTAGCATGTATGTTACAATAAAATGGATAATTCTGTTTGCAATTAAAACTTATATCAAAACTCTTCACATCCCTAGAACTCATTCACAATTCTTTCGGGTGAATACTACAATCAAGTTTAATCCAGTATCTCAAATTCCAAACTACCCACCAATAGGTAATTAACCAAATGCCCAAATAGTAACATGAAAGTCTCACTTGATTATTAGTTTGAAAGCTAAATCAAGTATGGCCATTCATTAAATGAAAATGTATTTGAAATACTTTTGTGACTGAATGATTATCAATTATTATACCTCTTCAATATTAGAATTCATTGTAAAACAATAATTTATCTAAATGATTTATAATTATTGCAGAATGGTATATAATTTTTATTATATTATATATAAGTTTGGCATAATAATACTTCATAGTTATTTATCAAGGGAAATGGTTTAAATACATTTCATGGAATGTATGCCCATTTTTTACCTCAATACAAATCCTCTAGACAAATATTTTTATAGCTATGAGCTACAATAATTTACCTGCCAAAAAAGTAACATGAAAGTCTCACTTGATTATTAGTTTGAAAGCTAAATCAAGTATGGCCATTCATTAAATGAAAATGTATTTGAAATACTTTTGTGACTGAATGATTATCAATTATTATACCTCTTCAATATTAGAATTCATTGTAAAACAATAATTTATCTAAATGATTTATAATTATTGCAGAATGGTATATAATTTTTATTATATTATATATAAGTTTGGCATAATAATGCTTCATAGTTATTTATCAAGGGAAGTGGTTTAAATACATTTCATGGAATGTATGCCCATTTTTTACCTCAATACAAATCCTCTAGACAAATATTTTTATAGCTATGAGCTACAATAATTCACCTGCCAAAAACCACATAGCTGTTACTAAACATGTGCGATACCATAGTAAACCATTTGTTTTAAAGTGGATAAAAAAAATGTTATAAACATGAAACCTAATAATGCTATGCTCCAAAACAGTAGATTGCAAATTGATGCAATCAAAACCAAGACTAAAACAAGTTAAATCCCCAAAATTCATTTACGATCCTTCCACATTAGTCCTATAATCACTTTAATCTGTATTTTCTAATTCCAAACTGGCAATCACCTGGTGTTTAAAATGAGCTCCAAATAACTGTTTTAATGGCTCATTTGATTATTCATTTGAACACACTGGAAACCCCAGATAAATCCCTACCACACTGATGGCCTCTAATAATTGATAATTCCACCTACCAAAAACTTTATGGATGTTAATGAAAATGTTGAATAATCATACATTTGTCTTGATTAGAATCTTTTTTATCATGTCATCAAACTTTCTTCTAAATCATGTCTTTGACATTACTGTTTCAATAAAACTATTTTGTGAATGAAAAATATTCCAATTTATTTTTTTTAGGATATACTCAGCCAGGATATATCAACCAGTAAGATGTTGCATATTCATGTTTTTTATTTGTTCTTTTGACCCATTTGCAATCCATTATTAAAGATATTTTCAAGAGTTTCTCAACTGTTCAATAATTAACTCAATGACTCGTTTAAGGACTGTTAAGGAGCACCATTCGCCCACATACATATATCCAAAATACTACCAGTAATATTGCAGAAATACAAGCAAGTCTAAATATGTTTTTGTGTAAAATAATAATACTATGCACCAAAATAGTAGCTAGTGTCATTTGCTAATTAAACCTTGATAGTCATCAACACTAAAAACATTTATATCATCAGAGCTCATTTACAATCTTTGTAAATAAATCCTGTAATCATTTAAATATAGATTCTCTAATTAAAAACTAATAAACCTCCCAGTCTTTAATCAAAGTTCCAGATAACAGTTTTTTATGTTCATTTGATTTCAAAAAAGGTTAAATAGTTAAACAGTTGTTATTAGAATAATTTTATAATGTCAAACTTTTTTTAGACTATATTCTGGACTTTATCACTCTGATAACCAGTTTTGTGGACTTAAAAACTTGTAATTTTTTTCAGTACATCCTCAGCCACCACCCAGTAAAATGTTGCATACTCATATTCAGTCACTACATATATACTAATTATTCCTTAGCCCTTGCGCCTACTGTCAGTAAAAAAAATGTCGGGGTTGTCTTCAGTGTTCAATAAATGAATTAATCAATTAAACATAATAAAATCTTACAACACAAAATTCCCAGAGGAAACTCCTGTTTTATGTTCACCAATATAACCCAGTGACTCATTCGAGGGATGGCGAGGTACTCCATTCCAGTACATACACAGATACATTCACAATACAACCCACAATGACCACGAATATACATGTATATGTATAGATATAGTATATATATATATATATATATATATATATATATATACACGTATACTCATACAGCACAAAGTACGCAAAGAATCGCGAAACGAGCGACTCCAGTTCCCGGAATACGCTGTACCTAACCCAAAGTCTAAATTTCGTCTAAAAAATCATGAAAATCATGAAAATCGTCTCATCACATGGGAATTCTTTAAATGCGGCGTTAAACCAGCTGTCAGCTGTGTACAGTCGTCGTTTTTCCAGTGATTAAGTAAGACTCGATTAAACTCAACGAATAGTGGGGGTAGTGAGGGGAGGTGGGGAGTATATGCGAAAAGGATTCGAAATACACGTAGGTTCGTCGATATCTCACTCACCCCGATGGATATACAGTTCTCCTCGCCTCCGGATGGAAACTTAACGACAAACTTAGATCCAGCCTTTTCCTCCGAGTCATTTAGCGGCCGAAATCTGCAGACCACTTTGATACTGTCTTCGGCAGCGATCTCACGTTCACGCGGCGTCTCCATCATATCGCGAGCACGATTAGCACGTCGTCGTTTCTCACTTCGAACGTTGACACTCGGTTACGTTGGAGAGACGCGACACGAGCAATAAACTCAACGTAATTGTTTAACGCTTATTGTTGTTGTGAGATTTCATAGGCGAGTGGGGGCGAAACGCGACAACCGCATCGAGGCCCGACTGTCAGAAGAGACCACCACGGCCCGTTCAAGCAACACCAAGATGGCCGACGTCTCACGTTAACCCACGGGGCTTTGGGATCGTCTAATTGGTCTAGCCCGAGAGAGAAAGAGAGAGGGGGAAAAAGATATATATGTGTGTGTGTGTATATATATAGGTATATAGACGAAACGATGCGTTCGGATAGATTTACTGTATTACAGAATTCAAGTTTATCGTTATTGGAATTATCTGCCTAACGCGAAATTTTGTTAATTCAAATTTTTTTAATATCGCGAAATTATTTCCCCATCTGGTCTGAGTGAATTTTTTTTTTCAAAATATCGCCGTCACGTGCAATTTTTAATGTTACAATTTTCTGCCTTGAGCAAGATCGAATTTTCCGCCAGATGCGTTATTTTTCGTCGTTAAAATTTTCCAGTTGTCAAAAATAATCATTCGAATTTTTCGTTTTTGTAAATTGTTAAATCGACACAAAATTTTCGATTATTTTATTCCGCCGGATGCGCTATTTTTTATCGTTGACATTTACCGTTTGATATAAATTGTCTTTAAAAATTTACATTAGACACAAAATTTTTCGTTTTTTAAATTGTACAATCGACAATTTTCGTTTTTACTTATATATTGATATATTTATACATTGATGTATGTATGAAACGTTGGGTATTATCCCACCGTACGTCGCCGAAGGTGCTTCGTTACGTCGCTTCTTCTTTTAGCTACGTGTAGCTTGGACCGTAAACCTCCTTAACGAGCATATCTACCCCGAATATTCGTACGGAGTCGCGGCTCGTTCGCGATAACGGAGAGAGCTCCTCGGGAAACGTTTTTAGGTGGAAAAAAAACGGAGAGAATACGCCTCGCACGAACGCGTCGGCAGTCATGCGCGACCTGCCTGTGTTCAGAGCTCGGTCGCTCTGCTTTGGCTCTGCTATGTGCTGGCGCTTTGCTCAGCGCTGCTGCTCCTCTCAGCAACACGCTTTAAGGTAGTTCTTTCACTACGTAGCAGTGGGGATAGACACGGTGATGCGGGGGACGCAAGGAAGTTTATCCGTAGCAAATCCGTGCGCCACTCGTGCTCTAAGGTAAACGGCCCAGTTTCTGACATCTTTAGAACCGCGGCCCCGGTTTTCTATTACATATTTACGAACGCGTTATATTATGAAATTGAAAAAAAATTACTTCGACGTGTATATTAAGCCTTTCTGAATGAGATTCACCCGATTTCGAAGTTAAACCATTAAGCAATAATAATTAAATTATTGTTTTAATTATCGTCGTCTGCTATCGGGGTTACTGACACTCGAATCTTCCGTGTCGCAGTTTCTGACACCGGCTCGGACCCAGTTTCTGACATGTATGTCGCAGTTTGTGACACCAGTCCCCAGTTTCTGACGCTTCGACATAGGTTATATATGCAGTGTCTGAAACTGCAACATAACCTTAATTAGGTGATGCACTTACTGACTCCGAGAATTTATGGGAAGAACTAACCTTTAGATGAATTTTTACGTATCAGATATATAATGTGGCTTATTCTGAAGATATTCATATCACTCTTCTAGTATTTGATACTTACTTAAGGGTATAAATCCGAAAAACTGCATGTGCTTGAGTTAGTGCCTTCCGATTACGAATGTCGCTCGGAAGCCACTGAAACGTCAGTCACAATGCTCACTATTAAAGTTCGATATGAAATATCCTATAAAAATATTCGTATCTCGACAATATTCAGCAGTGAAAAACGCTCTTCAATTCGCCTGTAAATTTTTTCAATATTAGACGTAGGCTTTATTTTCTACAGATATAAATGTACCGTCGGTGTCAGAAAATGTGACAGTGTCAAGAACTGGGCCGTGTGGCTTACTCGATTCCGCTTTAAGTCCTAATATCTCAAAAACTAAACGGTAAATCATTCTCAAATTTTTTGACCATGTTCGTGTAATGGCCCTGTAAAGTGTTCTCATTTCTTTTTTTTATTTCTGGCATGTCAAGAAGATTTTGGAACAGAAAATGTCTCGTTTTTGCATGTTCGGTATAGGAGATATATGTAAATTATGCCAACCTCAAGTGCAAATATCTCAACTTACAGATGGTAAATTTAATTGAAATTCCGCAGGTGTTTAGGTAACATGTTTGAGAATAGTATGTGCGCTAAGTTTTAATAAATTCTTTCATTAAGTCATTTCGTGAAGGTACTACCTTAACGCTTACGCGCCGGTCCCTCAATCGTTTGTACGGAGGGGGGGTAGATGGGCGCTGTGCGAGCTACAGCGCCCACCGTTACCCACCGCTATGTACCCGCCCCCGCGCCGCTTTGCCCCACGCACCATGACCTTCGCACTCCTGCAAAATTATTGATTTACCCGCAAGTTCATATTCTAAAAGGAGTTTCAACTCGTTTTTTGTTATAACCTTATTTTAGGCTCTGACAGAGAACTTTGGGGTATTTCCAGGCGTTTGGATAAATTGATCAATATTCCGGGAATTTTTACCTAAGAACAGGGGGGGGGGGTCTGCAGAAATATGTGGAATAGTCATTGGTTTATATTCTAAAAAGAGTTTCAATTCGTTTTGTGTTATCATTTTATTTTTGGCTCTGACTGAGAACTTTGGGGTAATTCCGGACGTTTGGATAAATTCATCAATATTCCGGGAATTTTTACCTAAGAACAGGGGGGGGGGGGGCTGCAGTAATATGTGAAATAATCATTGGTTTATATTCTAAAAAGAGTTTCAATTCGTTTTGTGTTATCATTTTATTTTTGGCTCTGACTGAGAACTTTGGGGTAATTCCGGACGTTTGGATAAATTGATCAATATTCCGGGAATTTTTACCTAAGAAGGGGGGGGGGGGGGGGGGGGGGGGCTGCAGTAATATGTGAAATAATCATTGCTTTATATTCTAAAAAGAGTTTCAATTTGTTTTGTGTTATCATTTTATTTTTGGCTCTGACTGAGAACTTTGGGGTAATTCCGGACGTTTGGATAAATTGATCAATATTCCGGGAATTTTTACCTAAGAACAGGGGGGGGGGGGGGGGGGGTCTGCAGTAATATGTGGAATAGTCATTGGTTTATATTCTAAAAAGAGTTTCAATTCGTTTTGTGTTATCATTTTATTTTTGGCTCTGACTGAGAACTTTGGGGTATTTCCGCACGTTTGGATAAATTCATCAATATTCCGGGAATTTTTACCTAAGAACAGGGGGGGGGGGTCTGCAGTAATATGTGGAATAGTCATTGGTTTATATTCTAAAAAGAGTTTCAATTCGTTTTGTGTTATCATTTTATTTTTGGCTATGACTGAGAACTTTGGGGTAATTCCGGACGTTTGGATAAATTGATCAATATTCCGGGAATTTTTACCTAAGAAGGGGGGGGGGGGGGGTCTGCAGTAATATGTGGAATAGTCATTGGTTTATATTCTAAAAAGAGTTTCAATTCGTTTTGTGTTATCATTTTATTTTTGGCTCTGACTGAGAACTTTGGGGTAATTCCAGGCGTTTGGATAAATTGATCAATATTCCGGGAATTTTTACCTAAGAACAGGGGGGGGGGGTCTGCAGTAATATGTGGAATAGTCATTGGTTTATATTCTAAAAAGAGTTTCAATTCGTTTTGTGTTATCATTTTATTTTTGGCTCTGACTGAGAACTTTGGGGTAATTCCAGGCGTTTGGATAAATTGATCAATATTCCGGGAATTTTTACCTAAGAAGGGGGGGGGGCTGCAGTAATATGTGAAATAATCATTGCTTTATATTCTAAAAAGAGTTTCAATTCGTTTTGTGTTATCATTTTATTTTAGGCTCTGACTGAGAACTTTGGGGTAATTCCGGACGTTTGGATAAATTGATCAATATTCCGGGAATTTTTACCTAAGAAGGGGGGGGGGGGCTGCAGTAATATGTGAAATAATCATTGGTTTATATTCTAAAAAGAGTTTCAATTCGTTTTGTGTTATCATTTAATTTTTGGCTCTGACTGAGAACTTTGGGGTAATTCCGGACGTTTGGATAAATTGATCAATATTCCGGGAATTTTTACCTAAGAACAGGGGGGGGGGGGGGGTCTGCAGTAATATGTGGAATAGTCATTGGTTTATATTCTAAAAAGAGTTTCAATTCGTTTTGTGTTATCATTTTATTTTTGGCTCTGACTGAGAACTTTGGGGTAATTCCGGACGTTTGGATAAATTGATCAATATTCCGGGAATTTTTACCTAAGAAGGGGGGGGGGCTGCAGTAATATGTGAAATAATCATTGCTTTATATTCTAAAAAGAGTTTCAATTCGTTTTGTGTTATCATTTTATTTTTGGCTCTGACTGAGAACTTTGGGGTAATTCCGGACGTTTGGATAAATTGATCAATATTCCGGGAATTTTTACCTAAGAAGGGGGGGGGGGGGGCTGCAGTAATATGTAAAATAATCATTGCTTTATATTCTAAAAAGATTTTCAATTCGTTTTGTGTTATCATTTTGTTTTAGGCTCTGACTGAGAACTTTGGGATATTTCCAGACGTTTAGATAAATTGTTTAATACTTTAGAGGTTGTGACATAAGGCAAAGAGGAGAGGTTGCAATAACGTGTGAAGTAATCATTCACTTATTCTAAATTAAGTTTCATCTTTTTTTTAAATATCCTTATGTTAGGCTCTAATTCTGAACTTTGGGGTATTTTTGGGCATTTCGATAAATTGTTTAATATTCCGGGGACTTTGCGGTAACATGAAAAATAATCATTCATTTATCCCTATGTTAATTTTATCCTGGCGAACATATTTTCCTGAACATCTGTATATTATTTCTTGAACTTCACCGGGTCCCGTAAATTTATTTGAAAATTTTTCGGATTTTCGGTGTTTTCGTACTTGTCAGATGAAGTCAACATTTTTATTGTATTTGATCATTTTCGCGAATTATTTCAGTTCATGAATTTCACCGGGTCCCGTAAATTTATTTGATTATTTTTCCTATCCAAATTTCGACCAATGGAATTGCACCATTCGACGTCACGTGGGGCAAGCTACACAGTATTATACTGATTATTTTTTCAACTCCAATTTCGACCAATCAGAGCGCGGTATTCAACATCACGTGGTACAGCTAGGGTAAAATTATATCGATAATTTTTCGAAAATTTCCCGGCTCGGTTGCTAAGCGATAAACAATAATTTTTTTGACACTTGTAACCTCTGCGAATCTTTAAAACGTCAAGGTACTATTAACGGTCGTCAATATGAGTGAGTCAAAAAAGCGATTTGGTGATGAATCGCTTCAGAACATCGCTAAAAAAATAAAACAAAATGTCCCGGCAAATACAGAAAAGAGTAAAAAATCGATTTGGGCGCAATTCACTGCATTTTGTGCAGAGAGAAAATATGTGTTGGATGCAACATAGGTTTTTGTTCTGATTATGAAATTTCCTTGTCAGAATGATAATTTTTGTCTCATGGTGCAATTCCATTTGTCGCAATTTGAATAGAAAAAATAATCCCCCGAATACCACTCGAGCTTCGAAATTAATCTGATATTTCCCTCCAGGTTCCCTGCAAACAAATAAACTCGTCAAGTTTTCCAGAAAAATCACTCGCGCTACGCGCTCGTGATTTTTTAACCTGGAAAACTTGACTCGTTCATTTGTTTGCAACGAACCTGTCAGGAAATATCCGATAATTTCAAAGCTCTTGTGGTATTACAAGTGATAATTTTTTGATAATTTTGCGTGTTGGTTATATATATAAAACAAAAAATCATTTAGCCGCGTCAACCATCTGTCAAACTGACAGATTGAATTTTATTGTGGCAGTCAAAGGATTTTTATTTGATATGAGTAGGTTTGGAGTTGAATCCTTGCAAACTATTGATGAAAAAGTAAAGGGAAATGTCCCTGTTAATACGATTAAATCGATAACCTCAGTCTGGAATGAATATACAAATGTCTATAACAATTGTGTATTTAACTGCAATCCTTTAAACATGAATTAAAAGGTTTTTGTTCTGATTATGAAATTTCCTTGTCGGAATGATAATTTTTGTCTCATGGTGCAATTCCATTTGTCGCAATTTGAATAGAAAAAATAATCCCCCGAATACCACTCGAGCTTCGAAATTAATCTGATATTTCCCTCCAGGTTCCCTGCAAACAAATAAACTCGTCAAGTTTTCCAGAAAAATCACTCGCGCTACGCGCTCGTGATTTTTTAACCTGGAAAACTTGACTCGTTCATTTGTTTGCAACGAACCTGTCAGGAAATATCCGATAATTTCAAAGCTCTTGTGGTATTACATGTGAAAATTTTTCGGATTTTCGGTGTTTTCGTACTTGTCAGATGAAGTCAACATTTTCATTGTATTTGATCATTTTCGCGAATTATTTCAGTTCATATGGTCAGCCGTTTTTCTTAAAGAACTTAAATAAATTCTACCTTGCTGAAACATGTTTAGGGAAAGTCAGAGTTTTGGTAAAAATTCTCCACGTGCCTTATTGTCGACCAAAAATTTTCAATTTTCTCTGCAGACTTGGCAAAAAATCGGAAAACTTCGTTGATTTTCATTCATGGTTTTTTTACAATAATATTTGATAATCCGCATTTTATAAAAATTTCAATTTTCTGTAACTTTCTAAAATAATTTCTAAACGGTTTGATCATAGTTTTTCAGAGGAATTTGTTTGCCAGAGTTTTTGAGGACGATGAAAATGGCTTACTTAATTGAATAACAATAAAAATGTCTTACATTTATAAAGAAACGCTAAATAAATATTCTACTGATATCAAATTATTACTCGGCCTTTTATTTATCCTCAGATATTCTTCACGCATTACCAAATACATGTAAAATTAATATTTTACATATTTTTTATTATGAAAAATATTTATTTGAATTAATAATAAAGTAAATAATTTTTCATTCATAGAAAAACAAGAATCTACACTCAAAACGTATTTGTCAAATGGTGCAAATGTCCACGAAAAGCGTAGAGGCTCTTCTGGATTTTTTTTAAATGTGACATGTAGCTTCTAAAAACGTAACCGAAATTTCTAAAAATGTTGAAATAACCACACGAAGTTTCACCACTTTTTTTTTTTACAATACCGTCTTTTTTATGAGCTGATTATAAATTTTCTGGTATTTTCGTGTAAGTATCGGTTGAATGTGCTGGGAAGCCGAAATTGGAAGCGGCTTAGCTCGAAGCAAGGAACTGTAATGAGGGCTATTTCCGAGGAGTCACGAAATGCAAGGTCATGTAAGGCCGTTTCACAAGGACTTCTTATGCCCTTTCACAAGGCTCGTGTCTTTCATTTGTCCGACCCCCTTCTACTATTACTATTGCTTTGTATACTATTACATGATTACATTAGCGTAAGAAATATGATACTTCTGGTTTTATGTATAGATGTATGATTTATGGACAGGATTATTGCTGGTGGTCCGATATGCAGCTCTGGCTTTAAATTGCTGTACATTTTTTTTTATTTGGTAAAAATTTCATGATTATTTCCAATGTAAAGAAAAAAATCGATATCGATAATAAAAGCTCTTTTATGGTCCCTGGCGGAAAAAAATCTACAACTTTCTATGCCATTCCAACAAGAAATTACAAATTTCTACAACTAAATGCGAGATTTCTACAATTTGGTCATTTTGTAAAAAGTTGTAGAATTTTTCTACAAGAAACTGCAACTTTTTGCAACTAACTACAATTTATTACAACAAGAAAGTAGTTAATAGTAGTTTGTTGTACAAGTAACAACTTTCTATGAGAAAGTATTACTTTTCACATCTGCATCATTCTTGCAAAAAAAATTGACAACTAATAGGAATAGTTCCTCGTAGAAACTACGTTTTTAACTAACTACAACTTAATACAACAGAAAAGTAGTTAGTTCTAGTTTGTCATAGAAATAACAATTTTCTATGAGAAAGAATTATTTTCTACATCTGCATCAAACTTAACATTTTTTTTAAATAATAGGAGTAGTTTCTCATAGAAACTACAACTTTTTACAACTAACTACAACTTAATAAAAAAAAGTAATTAATTTTAGTTTGTCGTAGAAATAACAACTTTCTATGAGAAAGTATTACTTTCTACATCTGCAAAAAACTTTTTAAAAAATTGTAAAAGTAATATGAGTAGTTTTGCGTAGTTTCTCATAGAAATTACAATTTTTTACTAGTTAATTGTAGTTTGTCGTAGAAATAACAACTTTTTATGGGAAAGTATTACTTTCTACATCTACATCAAACTTTTTTAAAAATAGTAAAAGTAATAGGGGTAGTTTCGCGTAGTTTCTCATAGAAACTACAATTTTTTACAACTAACTACAACTTAATGAAACAAAGAAGTAGTTAGTTGTAGATTGTCGTAGAAATAATAACTTTCTATGAGAAAGTATTTCTAGATCTGCATTAACTTTTTTAAACTTATTAGCTTATAACTTTTAAACTTATTAACTTTTTTTTAAATTGCAAAAATAATAGAAGTAGTCCTTCGGTTCAAAATTTCCGTAATAAGTTGTAGTTAGTTGTAATAAAAAGTTGTAGTAACTACAACTTATTACGAAAGCTTACAACCGTTTTGACTCCTATCGGTTGCAGATTTCCGGAAAAAGTTGTAGTTGTAGTAACTTCGACAAGATTGCAAATTTTCATTAAAAGTTGTAGTTTTTCATTATTGTATAAGCCCGGAATTAGCGTAAAATGTTGTAGAAACTACAACAATCTACAACCATGTTCCAAATCTCGTATTTTTTCACGGTAAGTTGTGGAAGTGGCATAGTTTAGTATAAAAAGTTATAGTTTTGAGATGTTTTCGCATAGTAAGTTGTAGTTTCCGCGTTATTTGTTATTTGGAGTAGAATGTTTTAAAAATAGTGGAGTTTCGGCGTAGAAAGTTGTAGAAATTTTTTCTCCAGGGGTGGACAAAAATTTTAAACACGGTTCTGAATTAAAGTAGTGAAAGAACCAGATTTTTTAAAGATACACTTTCCAATTTTTGGTGTGATAATGCGTTGTTTTCTTCATAAAACAAAAAAAATAGGATACATCCCTATATTACCATTTGGCAAATTTTATATGCGATATGTTAAATTGACATTGAAAAAAATGTTTTAAAACTGATTTTTAACTCAAGTTATTTATATATGATCTATGAAATTGTGTGATTCATCCATGGGCATTATGCGTCAGGATTTAAAAATCGCGTTTCACGCCAGTAGGTGAACATGATAAGCTATATCTCTGCATCACTCTGGCTTCGAAAAATGATTGCTGATTTAAAGCCCCGTCTGTAATATTCCTCAGCTGTGCACATAGATACTATCGGTAATATTAGATACTACAACGAATGAGACGCGCAAGTTCTATAACAAAAATGCATTTATTCATCGTAACAAGACAGTATTTGGAATAAGTAAAAGAAGAGTTTGTTTGTTTTTTTTTCTTCTTCGAACAATATGGGTATACTATAATTTCGAGCAGAATCATTCTCCGCTCACAACTGTGAATAATATATATTATAATTTTAAAGTTTTTATTTTTTTCCTACACGCTAAAATGACTAGGCTTAGGACTGGATGTGGATTGCACAAACTTTCGTTTCCAAAAGTGAGACACTTTACGTTCTCTAGCTTATTGTACTATTGATAGTCGATATCTATACGGATTTTTATGAAGCCGGTGTGTCATGGATTAATCGATGACGGAATAAAATTAAAATCTAGAATAAAACTTTTCTTTGTTATCTCGTCGCGTTTGACGATAATTCTAAGTTATCCATTATAAAAGTATGGAATGGTGAGCTTATGCATTGCGAATAACATTTTTACCTATTTAAGTATATTACGCTTGTCGCGATTTTGTTACAACTTTTCCGATAATAGACGCTGACGATTGGCTTTTAATAAATTCAGTTTTAATCGGCATTTCTGGTGAAATAAAAACATCATTATTTTCCGGTAAATCGTGCACCGTTTTTGCGTCTACTGCATGTGAACTGAGAGACAATTCTGTCAGTTGCGAGACTTATCGAAATTAAATTTAAATTAAGAAGATATTGCAGTAATTTTTATTTACTGTTTAAATCTCCGATTTTCCAAGAACTGTTTATATCGAAAAATAAATTTTTCGTCGAGCAGCCTATTCGTCGAAGTTTGTCAGGAATAAATGTTCTATGACATTCGGGCAATATGCAAAGTTATTCGTACGTAGTTTCATTGTATACGTAATAATATAGTAATTATTCCATTAGTTTAAGTTGTAGCTGCATAGCGCTGAAACGGGCAACAACTGTTTGAGCTTCGCTTGAATCGTTCTGCAATCGGTACGACTTAAGAGGGAACATCCGACAAGATTTCAGAGAAATTTGATTTTTTATCCTTCATTTATCTCAATTTTAAATGTAAAAAATATTGCATCGAATATCGAAAAGTTGATGAAATCATAAACAATTCACTGGAATGAGTTATGATATCTAATAATTTTTTTTACTAAAATCGGCTGAAACTAATAGCTTGAAATTCCATGACATTGTTTGATAATTCTTTCTCCTGTCGACCTCAATATTCGTATTCCGGCATCCACAAACACAGCTTAATATGAAGCATACAACAACAATTTAGCAAACCGAATTTTTCCAAGCTTTGAATAACTTCGAAAGTAATTGTGGTTGAAGTACTAAGGCGTTAATCTTTTTTTTTCAGAGTTCCATGTTCATACGACGTCCCATTTAAAAAAAGAAAATCTAATTATTATTTTTTCTATCGGTGATACGTACTTAATCGTTTGAAAAAATCTAGATTAATTTTGGTTTTTAAATATTAGAAAAAAATGTTTACCCTTTATATTAGAAGCAAGTTGATATTTAACACAAAATGATTCTTCAGATGTTTTATTTTCTTATTATTAACAGTGGAATAATATGAAAAAGAAAAAATTGTATATTGTTCTAGAAACTTTTTTTTTTAATGTAAAAACGAGAAAGTTTTTCGACAACTGAACATTGTATATGAAACTCTGAGAAATTTGGTTAACGAGTCAGTATTTCGTCTTAAATATTTGCGGACTAATTGCTAAAGTTTGAAAATTCGTTTTGCTGAATTTGTGTGAAATGTCCCACATATCATAATTCATAAATCCATTCAAATTTTATCTCTCTGAACAAACTATGATGTATGAGACATTATTCATCATTAGATAAATGAGACATCAATTATTATTGCCCTCGTGGATATAAATTTTTATACGAAATGACAAACGTACTTTAAAACGTGTAAAATTTAATAAAACCCATCGGAATATACGAATATTAATTAAAATAAAAAATTCCCGCTATTGACCTGCATTTCCAGGACTCTAATCGGAAGATCCCTCTTAATTGAACTTTATCTACGAATCGAAAATGCCAATTACTCTGAGTTTACTGTGTATAGTAGATATATATGTATATATGTAAATATATATACGAGCGCCTTTTATAGCAAGGCCGGGCTTTAAAAACGGGTCCAATATGCCGGACTTATCAGAAATATCGATTTGCGAGTACGCAATCGAATGTGGCAGTTTTGAGCGTCGAGCATTCGTATAATTACACGGAACAGACAAAAAAAATGACAAAAACAAGTTCTACATCTTAAGCTCAACACTTAATTGATTCGTTGTTGTTGTTTGACGCAATAGCATTCGTAAGGCTTGGACACAGGGTAATTTCGAAATCTTGTGGTTTAATTAACCGATAATCGTAATGAATGCGCACTGCTCGACGAATCGGCTCAAGCACGACAAGAAAAAAGAACAACGAGCTAGTGTACTTGCGAAATACATTTGTAGTTTATCGAACTTGACTACGCATACAGAAGGCAATGCGATGCAACTCTTGCTCTAGCTTCTTTATGAGTACCGACAATACCGATCCGTCAGTGTGTCTTCAAATAATTCAGCGAGTTTATGCCTTTTGACTTTATTTCTTATTTATCGTCGAATTTTTGCTAAACATGGATTTAGAAAAAAATTGCGTTTAAAAGAGATGAAATTAAATTGCTGTTTAAAAACAATTGCTCGTAAAATTTTTTTTATAAAACTTCCACTGTACTGAACCCAGAAAAAGATGTTATACACAAACCGAAAAATGCAGAAATCGATTTTTCGTAATTGGGATTTGTAGACGCCTTTTTAAAGGTAAGTAGCTCGGCTATTCGCTATGTGCAGCTCTCATAAAGTGTCAAAAGCTAAACATTTATTACTGAAACGTGCAATCAATCAGCGTCACTAGTTGCGGTAGACGAATCGTTTCGTACTCCTTTTTGCTTACTCGGATACAACAATTCACTGTCAAAAGCTTAAGATGTGTAAGTACTGCACATAGCGAAATGATTAAAGAATGAAAAACCTTGTGTCCTCGGATCTCAATTGTACCGATTGGTCAATTAACGTATGATAAATACGATAAAAAAGAAAATAAGAATGATAAATACTAGTATATTGTATACGGTGCCGAAACATTGCCTGTGCGTTTATACAAAGAAAAATGTACACTTTCGACGATTCGACTCGCCCACAAATTTTTGGACAGATTTAATTTTCTTTTCGTTTTCTTTTATATGAAACGCTGCACCACTATTGAAGCAATCCGTTTCACAGTGAGCAAATACTCCGTGAGTATGTATAATATTAATATATTTTACTTAACTAACAGATCAATATTCACAATTTTCGATCTAGTGGCACTTTTGATTAAAAGTGATACATACACGGTATGTAATGCAATAAATTGCAGTGTTATAATGCACAGTAAAAATAGACAGTTACAGAAAAAATCATTATTCTTTTCCTTGTTGTTTTTCTATGCTATATGCATGCTGCCTGTGATTAAGGGGAGAGAGTTACCTAAAAAAGGGATATGAGAAAATATTTTTTATTGAAAAAATTATTATTTTAGCGAATACTTCATCTTTGTCAAATCAAAGCTGATTTTTTAAAATCTGTTCTGCAATTGTTGGTGTTTTTATCTACTGCTTTTGTGGATAATTTGGATAGCGGCATATATTTGTAATATAGAGAAATATTCAGTCGTATAATTTAAATCAAAGTGACAAATAAACGCTAATTTCCGAAAATATCCTTTATCGTCGTTATTCTTAAAATAATAATCTATAGTAGTAGTCTTTTTATGACGAAGGGAAGCTCATTTTGTGTATTAGAACATGTACTATAGATCCACAGCCTTGATTTTTATAGTATCAATTGTTTAAAAGTTATAACCATATGCATGCCCAATATTAAGTTAGGTTCGTTGAAATAAACGATCACAACGTTCCAACGTCTCATAATATGAAAAATCGCAGTGCTGAATTCGTAGAACATTCTTCTACCAAACAAAATGAGTTATTATTAGTCATAATCGAACTAATATTATGGTTTACGTTTTGATAAAAGTTCTCCTCAAATATAATTATTTATCAGCATATTTTATTTTCAAATCGTATGCGAATGTGTTTGTATATATAAAACACATATACTTCTGCGCAAATAATCTTTCGAAACAGTCAACTGAACCACCAAACCTAGTGAAAACGATAAAAAAGATCGGATTTTACTAGTGTGAAGCTCTCCCCTTCCTTAAACCTCATAAAATGATCTTCAAATATTATGAATCTTCATATAGTGCCACTGAAAGTAGCGATAATAAATTCTAGTGCACATTTAATTCAAGTACACTCAACTAAATGTAATCAATAATCAATAAAAAATTTCTTCTCCTGACTTTTTTAGGTTTCTCCGTCTCCTTAAGGATAAGCACTCCAACCTTCTTAATTAAATCTGTGCTTTCTGCAGAAATAAGATGCAAATATGAATCTTATGGCATAGAGTGCACTAAAGAAGGTGTTCGTTACCGAGTGATTAAGTGATTTCAATATAGCAAAACCCTTTTCACTCTAGGCAACGAAGCCCGGATTAGAAGCCAACATTTTAATTGGAATTATTTCATTAAAGAACTTCGCGGAATTGAAAAATCATTAGTTTACTTGCTTGTGTGCCTAGTTACTGTGTTTTTCTCTTCCTCTTCATTCCTGTACAGAATGTTTGGGAATGTCCGCGCGTCATCGTGGAACTTCGGACTCTCTTATACACACAAATACCAAAATCCTCGTCGAAATTAAATAGTTATTTACATTTTTATGTACTATCGTATTATTATTAGTCGACTAGCGGTAAACCTGCTTGGAGAGCATTCGAACGAACGTTTAACCAGTGCAATTGCGGTTCTTACTCTATTCCGAAAGTATTCGTTTCTTCAACTGCTAGGAGCAGCTTTTCGTACAAAATTTCGGGCGTTGGATAGGGCGGCAAATCCAGTCTATTGAAACAGGTGTGTGCTCTGAAATAAATAGAAGACATACACATATTATTTACCTAAAACAATAATATTTTTAAGTCGTTTGATCTCTTTTGAGATTCAACGTTTTATTCTATTATCAACATTTTTGCTGTGAATAGAACTTTTATTAAGGTACAATGATTGTCAATTAATAAAGTGATTTTTCTGTACTTATATGGAATGTATTTGTTTATTGATTACGAATAAAGTAAAGTTTATTTTTATGATTTTCTTTTTGAGATTCGTATGTCAGGATATTCAAAATCGTCTAAAACGGCGAACAAGTAGTTTACAAAAACGTCTGTCTAAAATAGTGTGTATGATTTTTTCGTCATTAGAACTGCAGCTTCCATCTTTTTACAGATATCGTGCGCACATTTAGTACCCCAACAAAAAATTTGAATTTGCCGTGAACCGGGATACCAATTTATGATGTTTTTAAGTATTCGAAAAAGGTTTATATGCGCTCTTACTCGCACAGATTTATCGATATCAGGCTAATTTTCTACACAAATAGACTAACCTTGAACAATTAATGGTGTAACATTTAGCGTGATTCCATCTTAATGTCAAAGCTAAATAAAATGTTGAATGTTTCTACTTTATGGAATTTTGTATCAATGTCCCAAATCTACCAAATCTAAACCTACCGAGTAGCAAATTTTTACGCATTATTGATGAGTTTAAAACAACTTTGATTGATTTCCGTGAATATCGACGCATGCGTACAAATGTTACGATTTCACATTTTCGAGAAAACCGTAGATACAGGTAGTGTCCGAATAATACCGCTTGGTTTTTAGCTGGTTTATACAAATAAACACGAACAACTTGATAAAAATTTTCTATGCAAGATTAGTCACAAACTAGATTATTTGCAATCACATTTATTCCAGTAAATGTTCACCTTCTACATAGCTTTCTTTATAAGAAGTCTTTCGTAGAAGGTAAAAAAAAAACGGAACTGAACGGAAATCATAATGTTTTGGCATGACTGCGGTGCTCATCACCGACAAATAATTGTTTTCGTATGTTCTACTTTTCAGAAGTATTAATCAAATCCTCAAATGAATTCATTGTTTCCCTTTAATGGAAATAAAAAAATGTAATACTAAATAAATAAAGCTCTTTAAAAAAAAACATTTGCGAGAATTCAAATCAAAATGAATTTCTTACCTCGGCAAACTATTCGGTCTGCCCCACTTCTCGATACAGAATTTTCGTGGTCCTGTTGAGCCGCGTAGTGCAGCGAAACCCTCGTAAGGAATGCTGGAAGTGCCAGTGACGAATTGCAGCAATCGAAGTCTCTGTTCGTTGGTGAATCGACTGATGCTGCTCCAGAACCACTCGACAACGGGATGCCCGTCGTGATAACCGCTCCTGTATTCCGTGTGAGCCCGCCAATCATTAAGATCAATTTCCGCAGCTCCGGCAATCACCAATTCCAACTCGCGAGCATCAAACACCGAAACTAAACGAGGATCGACAACTTCATAAAAGCCTCGAACAAGCGATTCGGTTTGTTCAGAAACGCCGCGTTCCAGTCGCCATCGCACGACGCGCTCAATATATTCTTTCTTGTTTTTCTCCGTAACCGTTATATTGCGACCGCCTGGCTTTAAATCTCTTTCCGCGACGCGACCCAAAAGTTCTTCGGTTACCGAGAACGTCAACTCGAGAGGTTCGATGCTTATATCTCTTTCCTTTATCCACATCAAACTCTGATGAAATTCTTGATCCAAACTCTCTAAATCGCTCAAACTCGCGGGTACTCTAAGCAGTGCCTTGTAAAACGGCCGCGTGAAAAAAGCATCGAGTAAATATTGATGCACGAGTGCGAGGCCCAATACACGACCGGAAAAACGAAACCAATCGTGGTAATTGTCGACGAAAGCCGACATCGGCGATACCTGAACGGTATATGTGTCGTTTGCGGAATACTCGAATAGACCGTAATAAGGATTAAACAGTTCGCGAGAAAGATGAAAAAAAAATTCGCGCGAAGGTCCGCCATAGTCCAGGCCTTCCTCGTGATCGAATATCACCACGAGCTTTCCTTTTTGCAGGTCTTTCTTCGATGCTGCCATTATGCGCGTAAATGCGTCTTCCAGAAGATGTTCTCGCCTTATGTGCAATCTGCGAGATTAAAATATACACAATTTTGGTCAGCGACATACGTTTTGAATGGGGAGATTAGATAATGTTTTCTTATTTTCAATTTTCATACATCCCACATAGTAATAGTACTTTACTTCACTTGGAACGATAATGGACGCTTCACGTACGTAAAACCTCATTTTCATACCTTGTGAAGTAAAATTTTGGACTAAACTTGTTGAAAAAACTTTTTCGACACTTGTATCACAATAGTATATAACGATACAAGTGCGAAAAAAGTTTTTTCCGAGAGCGACGATTATACGCAAGCTGAGCAGTTGGTCGCACGAGCCGCATGCGTACCAAAGTCGACAAGTGCGACGATTATTTCGATTAATGCTTCCGATACATATATATTATATGGGATAATATATTTTCAATATGTGCCAGATGTGTTTATTTACTTTATTTAGAACTTGTATTGTGCCATAAAAAATGGAGATATACCATTGAGTTACACTGAACGGTCGGTATATCTCCACTTGTTTCTATATCACATCGCTACCTTCATGTCAGAAGGATTCATCTTTGGCCAAACTGAGAAATCTATGATAATATTTAGTCCACTGGTTCTCACAAAGTGACAACACAGAGAGGATAAAAAATTACTATGAGTCACTCATATCCAGGAGCTTTCATCTTCTTGTAAAAAATTATCTATTTAACATGCCAAAAGGTCTCATTATCTCATATAATATCAGTAGCCAAACAGGTAAAATATTGCTCGATAAATAGCTCTGTTACCCTCCTCTAAATAGTTCGAGAAAAATAGCATATTTACTTCAATTTTCCTGGTCCCTGACCGAAACCTTTGCTCTCGAGTTTTCTGTAGAATGTCCGTAGTTTTGCTTCGAAGTCTCGTCTGTACGGAGCTGGGGCTCGCGCAGATGCTCTTGCTAGACCAGGTGATGCGTGTGGACTTCCCAATGGAGATCGGCCGATGTTGCCGGGTACATACGACATGATCTCCTGCTCAAACAAACTACGAAAGACCGCCAGGGCCATAAGTTATTTTGAATTATTATCGAGGGCGAGACAGGAAATTACAAAAGTTTGTGACACCCTAATAAATTACCTTAATAATAGGGCTAAGGGAACATCGTGACCCAATCGTTGTAGCGCTGTCGAACCCTCCACTCTTATCGTATTAACTTTCTCTCTAAGCGCGATATTCTGTCCCAGGGCTCCATGACGCTCTTTCAGTATATCCATTATATTTGGTTGCCTCAAAAAAGCGACAACCTTGTCGTTGTAAGCTATAGGAATTTCCGTGGTAGTCGTGACGCCAGATTGCTGAGGTCTCGGCGGTGGAACCGGCGCCTCGTCGAGATGCGTTCGAGGATGCGCCGCTTCGGTCGGTAATCTTGGGTCGATGAAAGACGTCGTTTTTCGCGCGTGACAAATAAAAAATCGCTATCGAAAGCACAAGTTTGATTAAAATTATAAACACTTTTTAATTTATCATAAATGAAGATGTCTTTAAAATAAATTAAAAATCTGCAATCTTCGTAGACAATTTATTCTTAATTGCCTATTATTTTGAAAAAATGAAATTTATAAAAAAGGTAAAGTTGAATTGTCTTCAATGATTAATCTCTTGAGATGATTAATTACTTAAACTTTTATAATACTTTCATAAAATTTAAATCGGAATGCGCTTTTCTTGGTCTTTCTTCGTGAAAATTTACGAACAAATCCTATTTTATTTAAAACAACTAAATTCTTTTGCAAATGTTGCACGATTGTACAGAATTTATCAAAAATCATGGTTGATTTAAATTTTATTTTATGAAAATCACTATCTTGATTAAGATTCAAAAGGATTTCTGTTTTTGGAGTACATTCAAAACTATATATTCGTAAGAGAAATCGAAATTTAGAAAAAAAAGTTAGGGCGGCTGTGTGTCCGATGATTATTATCTTGAGATAATTGATGACTTCAGCATTTCAAATCTTGTTGCGTAATTTAAACCAAAACGCGCTGAAAGATTTAGAGCGCATTTTGGTTTAAGCTGTAGAGTCAAGGATGGTTTAAACTAAATATTCCGAGCATCCGCAAATTAATTAGAATTTTTAAGCATTTTTTCTTTTGAAATTTTCGATTTAATTTTTATTTTTATTTATTTTTAACTTTTTCCTAAAGGAACCTTTATCTTTCTACCTTCTCTTCCCGCGATTCTGATGCCAATTCTTTTTTATTTACCTTTCCGGTGCGATCTAGCTTTGATTCATATCCTCTCGGAAGTTCCTTGGTCGGATCGGCGAAGAAGTTGATAAGCGCGACCAAATCTCTGTTATGCTCGTACCTCGGAAAAACTAGAGGATCTCTTCGAATTCTACTGATCATATGTTTCAAGCTCGGATTTCGATTGTACAGCTCCATCGCGTCCATGTTTGTGTGAAGAACGGTAAAAAAGTCTGGTCGTGACAGAAATAAAACTGGAGTTGTGTTGGCGATATCGAAAGGCTCGGAAGTCGCGACTCTGTCGAGTCGATCACTCGGTCCTTCTCCATTTTCCGGCTGATTCACATTGGCGTTCGGGGGGTTCGTCGAGGTCTCGCGGTCGATATTGTCTGATCGCGATATCGTACGCCGAACACTTTGATATCTTCGATCGAGCTGCTGGCGTCGCATTTCGCAGCCTGTGTTGCGCGGTGCCAAACCCGGACGTTGCCAAGTCGTTGTGCGATTAACGTGGTCTATGTAAAATACTCGACCGTGACTGTCGATTCGAGCTTCCCAAGCTGTGGATCAATAAAAAAAAAACGTTTAAGTGTTTTATTTTCTTTTGCCAATAATGTATGCGTTTCATTTGCTTCAGGAGTCTGTTGAGGTCCGTATAGGATGCTTCATATTTGGTAAAATACTCTTTTTTCGTATGAAATAAAATCCTTAATTTTTCGCAAAACACATGACTTATTTAACGAATTTTTTAACAATGTTAAAAATTTATTATCAATAATAATGTTTATTTACATCTTGTCGCAAAGTACTAAAATTCCGATCGAATCAAACTTCCGATTTCGCATGTACATATCTGGGCAGCTTTTGGAAAAATTCGAATTAGTTTTGGGCTTTCCTTTTGTCTCGAATTTAATTTGTTTGGCAAGAATAATTGTTATATTATTATGTAAAGATTAATTATATGATCGATCTTACACGGTGGTAAAGGCTCTTCGGTCGTCAGAGAAGCATTGGTCGAGGGACACATGGGCAAAGGTCTCGGACGGTGCGTCGGGGTGGGTGGACATTCTCCCTGAATGTTCAGACCAGTTTCTGGCCTGATGAGCGGCCTGTGCGATCTCGGTGAACTCAACAAAGCAATGCTTTTCGTAACAGCTGTTCGTGCCTAAAATATTAGAAATTAATCGAATCACAATGTTTCAAAATGTAAGTACACATTGTTTTTCAATATAATTATCAAATTACTTTTAATGCAGCGGTCTCGTCAACGTCGACGATCTCGAAGCCGAAGCAATCTTCGGGACGACAAGGCGCCGAATGTTTCTTAGGATGTCTTCGTGGCAATTCGGGAAGAGCGTTCGGCAAGGCGTTGCTACGTTGCAAAAGTCTGTGCGCCGATCTCGGCGGCAGTGGCGGTGGATTTGGGTAAAGCGTATCGTAGAGAGACTCCGGCGCTGAAGGACCTCCGGTACTTCGCCACAGCTGATAGTATTCCACGCGGTCTTGTGGTCCTATTCCGTTCACTACCCGGCTTCTCTGAAATTCGAGTACATTTTATATTTTTAATAACGATTTCTGTTATGCACTGTGTCAATCAGAATGTTATTTAAGCTGCAAATATGTAAAATCATTTTTACAGTTCTTGGTTATTTAATTGCCGATTTTGGAGGATTATTTGTTTAGTACAGCAATGAAAAAAAAGCTTTATTTTGTGGTAGAGATTTTTTCCCTTGCCACAGGAAAACAGAGTTAGGCAAAAGAGCAAGCCTCAAAGAATTGTCTTACTATAGCCACAGGAATTTCTTAAATCAAATAAAAAGCGTTACTTTCGCAAAATTTTACATGAAATTACGTCAGAAATTTTTTGTTTTACATATTGTCGTTCAATACACGAAGTATGTTTATGCGAGCCCCAAAGACGATGTGCAGTTTCTTTCTATTTATCATCAGTTTATCAAAAATATTGTTTATTTTTGTTTGAATATATCATGTAAATTATTTTAGACTGCAAATTAACAAGGTCGAGTATGAAAAGTCGTCTATTTAACGATTTCAATGTATTCAATGCAGCCTTTTCTTTTTAGTTTTCGAGAAAAAAAAGTGGTAAAAAACAGCAAATCTTTAATTTTTGTAAAAACATTAGTGTGTCACATACAGTGTGTATTTACATCAACGAAGTGTTGCATTGAATATTTTGTAAATAACATTCCTGTTGAATTTCAAAATCTCGTGCAGCGGCCGTTATCAAAATTGTCTTCGGCTCGCCGATTTGCGTGCATGTTGTTAATATGGACAAACATTCACAATCATGTCATAGCGATAAAATAATCCAATTAACGTAAATTTCCGAAAGGCCACCCAGACCAAGCCCCCAGTTTGTCCAAAACATAAATAGTTAGGAAAACAATAAAAGAATAAGCACCTCATAAAGACAGACAAGACATTTCAACAGAAAATGGTAATATAAAATAATAAAATAGCAAAACATTAATATCTTCTGGAATATTTAAATTCCGATAACTAAATAGCGCATTAAGGGCAGATTATCACAGCCAAACTGCTGATGTTACTATTTGCATTGACAGATATCTCACTTGTTTATCACTGATGTCATTTAAAAAAACATATTCTTTCGAATCCAGAAGCAAAGATTTTTTCTATATGACAAAAGCATTTAACAATGTGAGATATCTATCAACGAATATCAGCAGTATCGAACGCCCTCCCCTTGAAAGCATAGTTGTAATTCGGTGACAATATTCTAGAGCTATGAAGCTCTACCTTTTTAGATCCCGCGCTAGTATGCGCTTTAATCGAAACCCTTTGCGATTCTGTATCCGAATTGCTTCCTTCGCTGCTGTAAGATGACCCAGGTTCAATCTCAAGTCCTGGCGGATCGTCGAGATCCTGATCATTGACAGCGGCAGCTTCAGCAAGGGCCGACGCGTTTTCCGCGAGATCAATTCGCTGTTGTGCTTTCGCCGCTTCGAACAAGTTCACCAAACTCGGTAACTTAAACGGTTTTTTCAGATTCAACGACGCAACGTCGCAGTCGTCACTCGAATTACCCGGCAACGAAATGTCCCCGCTGTCTAAATTTGACGCTGAGCCTGATGGCATCGAGGAATCGTCGTCAAGTTCAGCACCTGCGGCTTCGCAACGAGCTGCGAGCTCGTAACAAGCCGCGTTCGATCTTTCGCCGGCAACGCTTTCAGTCGAGCTGTGAGCATCGTCCAGAGAACCAGCATTTGATCGTATTTGACTAGATTCCGCTTCGTAATCGGATCGGTAGTCGACGCTATTGCATAGCCGATTATTACGCATCGATTCTTTTTTTCTTATGCCGATCTGGTTACTAGGAGGGGGCTTATTTGAGCAATCGAATGACTGCGAATAACTTGGCGAAACTTCGTTCGCGTTATTCTCGAGAAATCGTTTTTTTCTCATTAAATTCTTGTGTGACATTAGAACGAGCTTTGCTCTTTCTAAGGAATCGGCATTGGACTCATCGTCGTAGTATCTCGAGGACGATTGCAATCCGTTGCATCCTGAAGTATCCCCGTTTTGATACGCGTAACTCGTGCTTGAATGCGCGATATTATCAACCTCATCTGTATCGTTGTCCGAATTTTGCGAGTCATGCACATCTGTCTCAAGCGGATTAGTTTTCTTTATCTTTGATTTTTCTTTCACCACCAAAGATCGCCTCGCACAATCCACGAAATCGTCGCCGTTTTCTGCAACGTGACGATCGCTCGTTGATGCTCCGTTTTCCAACAGTGCTTCCCGTGGATTTTCCGGGGTTCGAAGAACCTCTGATGTCGATTTTGGCTGCTGGGATTTGGCCGTGACACCGTTCGCCAGATTATCCGATTCTGTGCCGCTACTTGTTCCCTGTTTTGGCAACATCTTGATATCATTTAATCGTTTTCTTTTTTTATTTTATTTTTAGGGCTTGAAGCAATTTAAAGTTTTATTGTGCAGCAATTGCTGGTCCCAGCTGGGCTTGATCCCTGAAATAATATGAAATAGCATTGATAACATGTTATCAATTATGCTTTCAATTGTCATTAAAAAATAGGAAACAAAATTCAATAATATGATTTGTTAATAAAAAATAATAGAATAAAAATCTCAAATATAATATATTTCCATTTATATTTAAGTAAATAACAAATTAAAATAGTACATTGTACATATATTGATTTCCAGAAAATAAACAGTTTTAAATAATAAAATTGAAATGTATCATATTTAATGTCATTCATGTAATCCAAATAACATGGATAAATGAATCATCTTACTATTCTCTATTTAGTGAAAGCCAAATGAAAGGTATCAGTCAGGTATTATGTGTACCATCAGCTATCAAGCATGAATCAGATGGCTCGTCTATGACTAATGCTGAGTGCTCAGAAACCTTGGTGAATGATTCAATCAAGAGCCAGGTATCAGTTTCAACAACAAGACCATGTGCAGACTTGAAATAATGAAATCTGAACTGTTACTGTAATAAACTTCAATTAACTTTAGCATAATGTGATTATTTAATTTGTAATTAAAAGAAATGATTCTTTATCTAGCAAAAGTACTACAATTACTATATCTCTACATTTTAAGTATATAAAATGTTAATTTGTATTAAAAAATCTTAGTAAAACTCATGAATAAAAACAATAGTAATAATTCTCTAATATAGAAAGATTTTTGAGTGCCATTAAAATAGCACTCCAATTACTGAAAAAAAACAGATGTGCTTTTAAAGACACAATGAAACATGGAAAATTGTCGGAAAATTCAATTATGAAGCATTACTTCGTTCAAGACATAAGCAATGCATTAGAGTCCTTGGCACAGGAATTGAATAACTTTCTATAAATATGTGAGAGATGATAGACTGAAACTGTGAATAACAAAGCTGCTTGCAAGGCAAACTGCATTATTAAACAAAAATATACTTTTGAACATGTACTATTATCTCCACAATAATAATAATTGTTGTGAAAGCAAAAAAAACTTGCCAAATACATTGAAACCAGTAAAAACCTTCTCAAAATGTTATTGACTGTAAGGACATGTAGGAAATTTAACAAAACCGTACTTGAAGCATTTATTTATTATACTATTTTTGTTTACTTGACCCAAGACTGATTCTGTAAGACTTTACGATTTATCTTAACATAAAAAGTTTTAATTGCAGAAACATTACACATTATCTTGAATGACAAAATTCCAACGACTATAAATAATTGCAATATAATAACACTGTCACATTTAAATAAACATTTATTCAAAATACAATTCTTTTTTCTTCATTTCTATCTAAAACTTTCGCAAATTTATTATTCTGTTTTAATTAAATCTACTACTAATGAAAAAACGTTGATGCCAAATATATTGCGTATCATATTTTAAGTGAAAAAATCTTGGCAAGTACACTGAAATTTAAATAATTAAACAACAAGATATCCATTAAGTACCTAGAGTTTGGAATTGTTTGATGAGTAAAAATAAGTGTAAATATAATTAACAGTTTTAAGTCACTGCAGAGAAAGTGACAGACATTCTCTGACAATTAAGAACAAGCACGAATATTATTACACTGATGAGTAGCGAGGTCTAATAAGGGTAAACATCAAATTCTGTAATGGGACATTTTCGAGAGTTATGCAACAAGGACATTGAAGATAATTTTTTATTAACGAATTGTCACGTTACTACGTGGTAAAAAAACGTCTACATTAAAAGTCTATATACAAGAACAACATGCAGAAAAACGTCAAAATAATAGGTTGGTTGAAACTCCACTTACCTCCTCGTTCATCGTGTTTAGCTTTAATGTGAGACCGACGAGCACAAATCGAACGAACACGAGATAAATAGCTTACTGAACAAAATTCTATTTCGCTGATGTTTCTCGGTAATTAGGTGCACCGATTGGAAATATAGCTATTTGACAGAAGGATGTACCCCCAGCAACTACCGGACCTAGAGTGACTGCAGTCAAACGTCTGACTCCACGTAATTTCGAACGAACGTGCATTTGAATTGCCAATAATCGGTCGAATGGAATGCGCTTACAATGCCCCACCAGAATTGTAGAGGGCGGTAGAATCGCCGAATGGCACGACACAACATCCAAAAAATACAGCAAAAAGAAAAGGCTGCAAAGTCGGACCTTGTACATTGCTTCCTCATTTCCAAACCGTTCCCAGAGCTTATCTCTACGAGTAAACATATTGACCAAATTTCGCTTCCTAATAGAAGAAGATTTGTGAAATGGGGACAATGAGAAAGGAATATATAAGGCCGGCGTTGCAACCTTGTTTTAAGTTATTCAACGTTTTATAACATTTTAACGCTTTTGTTGTTTTCTTCCAAGTTCGATGACAAATATTACACGTTATTACGTATGTGTATAAAGTTGCAGTTCGTTTTCAGTGGTTCCGAAAGTAAAAGTGGTTTAAGCATATAAAATTCAAATTGCTATATAGTGTCCAATCCTCTTTACCGATCTTGTTCAAATTTAATATCTACCACAGCTGAATTTTAGTTCATCCATATAAAAAATTCGAATTGAATTTATCAAAGTTGGCTTGAATTCGACCAACAACATCGATTTCTCGAAGAATTCAAAATTCTACAAAACCCGATCTGCTTTGTAGATTTAGTTTCAATTCAATATACCGATCGGTCTTTAACGTTACTTCATTTGTAAAGAATTATTTACCTCACGAACTACAAAATTTCTTAAAATTCAAAACCCTATTAATTCTGATAAAATAGTTAATTATTGTGCACATTTTTACAAAAAGATTTTAATTTTGACAGCGTGCTACACATATATCCATCCAAACATTTTTTTTAAACCCCTTTTTCATTTTTTAGATGATTTTAGATAGATTTCTTGAGTACCCTGTCATGACAGTCTCGAAAAAAAAAAATTTCCATGAAAACAAAACTTCCTCTATGTTGCAAAATATAGTGATGGCTTCATATTAGCGATCGGCTTTGTTTATGAAATAGAATTGCCAAAAATAATAATTTAAATATATTTTTGACAACTGAAATCGAAACGCATGCCCTTTTCGGAAAAAGATGGAAAAACATTTTTACTACGATTAACTTTTTTTTTCAGCAAATCATACGTTCTATAGTTTTTAGTGTAATAACTTTCATTGCTTGTCTTGGAAAACGTTTGTGACCGTTGTGCCGTTGAATCGACTGCATATTACACATATTGCAGATATATATATTGTACATATTTTCCTTACGAATTACTCTTGATTCAAAACGCGCCGCCACGATTCAAACTTCCCGCGGTGAGATATCGAACCGCATCGCCAACCAATCGCATCCATTCGCTGTTTAATACACATCCAATCAAATGATGCCTGCTCCAGTCACGTAGTACGTCTGCTGCTTTACTCTCAGTGCCTAGGTACATAATTTTTAACTCCGCGTGCGGCAGAAAACCTCAACCTTTGAAGGCACGCAGTCACGCATTGGCGATGCGATTGTACGGAGTTGACTCGTCCGAGTTGTAATCAATTGACACTGATTAATCAACATTGTCATAACAATCTATATCGTGATTAGTGTTAAAATATTTTCATTCAATGGAGTGAAGAAGTTAAAAAAGTGAAGCAACGTTCGCATCTCGCGGCTAATTACAGTGAAATAAGTGACATTCTCTCGGTCAGCTGACAATGACACAGCTCGGATTATAACAGAAAACAACAACACAATACGGAGGCAAATAACATTTATTCAGATGTCTGGATGGAACGATGACACCAACGTGTGTCCCAAACATTAAAGAGCTCTTTTTTAGAATTGAAATATGATTCATCACCGCGCGTACGCTCGCACAAGGGTCGCATCACATGACGAGTGAGATTTTTTTCTTTTTTTTACGATGCGTTCAAACAATAGTCGGAGTTGCAGACGAATATAAACTGCTTGATTTTTATGGTTTTTTTCGTTCAAGGTAAATTAATGTTTTAATTTTTATGTATCTTTATTTTTAGTTGTTGCTACTTTTTATTAATTTGTAGTTTGGTCTAGCGATTTGTGAGTAATGAATGTGCACTGGGAAAAACAAGATAGGTATTATTAAGTGGTGGTTAGGATTTATTAGTAATTTGTTATTGATTATTTATTGAAGGTCTTTAGTTTCCTACATTGCGTTGCATATTCGGAACAGTAAAAAGTGTTTTGCAAACATATTGTATGTCATAAGTTTGCCACATACAGAGCTTTCATTTTTTGTAGCTAATTTCATTGAGAGGCGTTTTGCAATTTGTTATTTATTTTTATTTATTATGTTTTGTTCATAATTGATTATTATACTTAACAACAAAACATTTTTATTTAATAACTATGGATTTAAAGGATATTACCAATTATAGATTTGCAGGTAGATTTTCATAATGTGTTCATGAAAAACCAATGTTTAGGTTAAATTTATGTTAAAAAGTTATATAAAAGAAAAAATCATATAAGCGAAGTAAGGTTTTATAATTACTTTTTTTAGGGTAATTTTATGTTTTGTTTTTTACTTTTATTTTTATTTATGATTAATTAATAGTTTTGTTCAATCATTAGTGCATAAAGAATGTTTTGTACTTTTTAGATGGATATTAAAGTATGTCATAAGTTTGCCACATCCAGAGCTTTCATTTTTTGTAGCTAATTTCATTGAGAGGCGTTTTGCAATTTGTTATTTATTTTTATTTATTATGTTTTGTTCATAATTGATTATTATACTTGACAACAAAACATTTTTATTTAATAACTATGGATTTAAAGGATATTACCAATTAAAGATTTGCAGGTAGATTTTCATAATGTGTTAATGAAAAACCAATGTTTAGGTTAAATTTATGTTAAAAAGTTATATAAAAGAAAAAATCATATAAGCGAAGTAAGGTTTTATAATTACTTTTTTTAGGGTAATTTTATGTTTTGTTTTTTACTTTTATTTTTATTTATGATTAATTAATAGTTTTGTTCAATCATTAGTGCATAAAGAATGTTTTGTACTTTTTAGATGGATATTAAAGTATGTCATAAGTTTGCCACATACAGAGCTTTCATTTTTTGTAGCTAATTTCATTGAGAGGCATTTTGCAATTTGTTATTTATTTTTATTTATTATGTTTTGTTCATAATTGATTATTATACTTGACAACAAAACATTTTTATTTAATAACAATGGATTTAAAGGATATTACCAATTAAAGATTTGCAGGTAGATTTTCATAATGTGTTAATGAAAAACCAATGTTTAGGTTAAATTTATGTTAAAAAGTTATATAAAAGAAAAAATCATATAAGCGAAGTAAGGTTTTATAATTACTTTTTTTAGGGTAATTTTATGTTTTGTTTTTTACTTTTATTTTTATTTATGATTAATTAATAGTTTTGTTCAATCATTAGTGCATAAAGAATGTTTTGTACTTTTTAGATGGATATTAAAGTATGGTTGTGATTTATTAGTAGTTTTTTAGTTGAATGTTTATTAAAGATTTTAACTTTCTAAATTGTTTTGCAAACCAGGATTAGTAAGGGTTTTCACCAACCTGTTGTATGTGGAAGATTACATATAAAGTATCTTTAGTATTTATAGCTTTTCCATTTAGAGGCATTTCATTTTTGAATACTGATTTTTCATTTATTTTTAATTCATTGTTTGACTTAACGCTAAAAAAAATTATTAGTACATGGAAAGTACTTCACAGTACAATTTTTTCCTATCCGTTAGTATTTATTATTATTTAAAGATACATGTTTATACATTTTTCATTAACGCCATCATTGCCGTTACATTTATGTAAAAAAGTTTCATGCAAAGCTAGCACTCTAGTTTATTGTTAATACAAAATAAAACTGTTTTAATAAACAAATATAAAAAATTTCATAACTTTTTTATTAACCTTCGTTATCATTATTGACAAATAGAACTTTGCTATTACCAATAAATATATTTAGCTTGTGCTCTATAAACTATGTACGCAAATCATGATTCCAATTATTATTATTGTTCTTTTTTTTAATATAAAAAATATTAAAAACTGCCTACAGGGTTCTGACTTATCTACAGCACGGGCGGGCTAATAAAAATTATTCTGCTTGACTGCAGAATATTGTTGTTGTTGTTATTATTATTATTATTATTATTATTGTTGTTGTTGTTGTTGTTGTTATGTTTTAAGACCATAATAAAGCTATGTAAGTATAACTAGAACTGCATTAAAAGTATATTAAAGCATACTAATAACAAAGCTAACAAGTATATTAATACTGCATTTTATTTTATTTTTTGTATTGAAAGATGTTTGCCTTTTTATACATACTTTTAATCCAATGTTTATTCTATTATTCACAAGAATGATTTAATGATATCTGTTTATAAAATTAACTGCTATTGGAAAATAAACACATCTAATATAAATTTGTTGATGATTTTCAGGAGCCCTATGAGCTGGATTAAACGATAAACAGTGCAATTATATAAAAAACCATGACTGAGCTACTAACAATGGGAGATACTCCAACAGATAATCTTTATTTGGCACTGATTCAATGTTTTGCCATTATATTATGTGGGTAAGTATCATATAAAAATTAAAAAAATTAATAGTCATTTGAAAATTATATTTTGTTACAAAAGGCCCCTTTTTTTATCACAATGCTGTATTATCAAGAATTTCTGAACTGTAACAACTGCAACAGAACCTCGATTATCCGAACCATTTTCTGAAATGCGACTTGCCTTATCCGAACGATGCCGCAAATATTACATATTATCGTCGAGCGCTACTTTTTACAAGCGCGTTTTTAAAAGCATGTGATATACCGGTGAAAATTTCTTCGCCCAATGTTAAACGCCTATACGCCTGTCTCTGTCGGACATAGCTCTCTCTCTCGCACTATTTGTTTTTTAATTTTCACAAAAAAATGACTGAATCGATTGAGGAGCCAGAAGCTTAGCCCAATTCTACGATACTTCCGCGTATTACCTCAAAATGCAAGCCTAATCTGTGTTGTTTTTTGAGAGAAAACAGCTTTTGAAATTTCTGCTCGGGGAGGGAAGTATCACTGCCTCTTAAGCTTGTATCGTGCGTTTAAGCTCATTTTAGCAAAAAAATGCATCGCATTGATACAACCAGAAATTGACGTATTTATGAAAACGCAGCCTTAAAGTAAGCGTTCAATAGTATTAGGGATGTGCAGGAGCTCGATTCTATTCGAGTAGCTCGAGGTCCGACTCGGCTCGTCGCTGATCGAGCCTGTTCGAGGCAGCTCGATCCAGCGTCGAGATCGTAAGATGATCGAGCCGTTCGATATTATCTGACTACTCGAGCCGCTCGAGGTGTTCGGACTGCCCGAGTCCCTCGAGCCGTTCGGACTACTAACTTTTGACTAACTTCTGACTAACTTTTGACTAACTACTAACTAACTTCTTACTTTTAACTAACTTCTAACGTTTGACTTACTATTCACTTTTGACTAATTACTAACTTCTAACTTTTGACTAACATCTAACTTTTGACTAACTTCTTTTTTTTACTAACTTTTGACTAACTTCTGACTTTTGTCTAACTTTTGACTAACTTCTGACTTTTGTCTAACTTTTGACTAACTTCTGACTTTTAAAAGTTAGAAGTTCGTCAAAAGTTAATTATACGTTAGTTAAAAGTTAGTCAAAAGTTAGAAGTTACTCGAAAGTTAGAAGTTACTCAAAAGTTAGAAGTTAGTCAAATTTTAGTCAAAAGTTAGTAGTGAGTCAAAAGTTAGTAGTTAGTCAAAAGTTAGAAGTTAGTTAGTAGTTAGTACTGAGAAAGTACTAAAAAGTACCCGGACACTCCGAACAGTTTGAGTAACCGGGTCATCATCCGTGTAGTTCGAGTTACTGAGTAATCCGGATAGTTTGTTCGTTTGAATTTTTTAAAATCATATCAAACATCAAACGACATCAAGTCAAACGTTTGAACAAATTATCAAAAAAGTCATTTTTTAAAACTAATTAAACATCATTTTATATTTTTTAATCAAATTAAACGTCCATTTATATTTTTTAAACAAGTTAAACGTCAATTTATATTTTTTTTAACAAATTAAACGTCAATTTGTATTTTTTAAACAAATTAAACGCCAGTTTATATTTTTTTAACAAATTAAACATCAGTTTATATTATTTAAGCAAATTAAACGTCAATTTATATTTTTTCAACAAATTAAACGAGAATTTATATATTCTTAATATTTCACGTTATTGTTTTTTCGAGCCTGGCTGTCTGGCAGCATTGGGCTCGAGTAGCTCGAGCGGTTGGACGGATTCGAGTAGCTCGAACGGCCCGAGTAGCTCGGACGACTCGCGCGGCTCGGGTAGTTCGATGTAGCGACGTTGCTCGATGCAAAGCTCGATCAAGTGCCGAGCTTCACGGGCATGCCTCGAGCGGGCTCGAGCGAGCTCGTGCACATCCCTAAATAGTATGCTTCAAAATATATGTTTAACGTTATTATTTGTATATATATTTAGAATACACATTTATTACGTAGATCGTTTTTTTCTTTTCAAATATCCATTATCCAAATAATCCTGGATCCGAACTAATTGATTCGGATAATCGAGGTTCTACTGTACATTCAAATACTCAAAAGCTCATCTCAAAGTTACGTCAGCGATCCCAATTTTGGAGGCGCATTGGTACTCTAAGACAACCGAAGACGTTCAAGACTCTCTCCATTCAGCTCCACAATTATTACCTTCAATTTCTCCAACTCGTCATTTCAATATATCGATTCATTAAACGGCAAAAGTATATTCATTCATACATTCCGATCGCCGCAATTGCATTCGAATAAAAAATGTCTTGCACAGATATGCAGCTGGGAGGCTGGATGTCATCACAAGATCGGAGGCAAATGGCTTGAATACGTTTGTCGGCACGTTTGCTTTGCCATCTCTGATATTTTTATCTTTGGCAAAATTGGACTTTTCACTTGTCAACTGGCGATTTCTGTTGGCCGTTTTACTTGCCAAGAGTTCTGTATTTTTCGTCGTTCTCGGGGTATCTATGATAACCAGCAGAGCCGTGAATCCAGGACGAGCGGCTCTCTTCGCAATTTTTTCGACGCAGAGCAACGATTTTGCCATTGGCTACCCTATGAGTGAGTTAGATTTCCAAAATAATCTACTTGCTATTCTGCCATTTTACTTCTATAACATAATTCTTTTATCTTTGAATGCATTTTTGTGTTTACTATAATATTATCTTGCCATGAATAAGTTTTAACTTTATTTCTACATTCAGTAAAATGCTTTTGTGACAACTGCAAAGAAACATCGAACATGGTTTTTATTCATTAAATAAAGTTTTACTTTTATCGACGGACTCTAAGCAATAGCCCCGATATGAAATCTATCGCAAAATTATAGTTTTATCTTACGTATTTATACAATAACTATGTATACAATAACTATATATTGCATTTAAAACTTCACATAACATAGCCGTTTTCTAACTTTTATTTTTCTTCTGTTATTTTACATTTCCAAAGTAAGACATTTTTTAACATAAAATGCAACTCCTATCAATGCGAACGGAAATGTGAAAAAACTCACAGAAAGTACTTCCAAGTAGTAGTAGCATAATCTGCTTAATTATATGAGAAGTTCGAAAAAAAAGCGGCAGAATTGACTAACAATGGCTCACACATTTCTTATACCTACATCTATCGTTATTCCTTAATTATTCTTTGTCTGCGCGAGAGCAGAATTTCAACAATTTATTTTTTTACAGTTGACGCGCTGTACGGCGACACTCATCCCGAATACGCGGCATATCTCTACCTAATGGCTCCTATATCACTAGCGATACTAAACCCTGTGGGTTTCGTTCTCCTAGAGGTCGGAAAGCGTCGCACCAGCGACGAGACGGGTGGAAGATGGTCTCTGGTCTGGTCGGTGGTGAAGGGAATCGCCTTGAATCCGATTCTCTTCATGACCGTATTGGGTATCGTCGGGAATCTCGTGTCCAATCATCAGATACCTAAATTTCTATCATCCACTCTCGAAGTACTTGGAGATGCTTTTTCTGCGAGTGCACTCTTTTTGCTCGGTCTTATGATGGTCGGAAAGGTGCACACGTTGAAGGGCGCAGCTCTAGTTATACCAGGAATATTAATATGCATAAAGTTGCTGGTTTTGCCGTTGGTTATCAGAGAATCGGTGATTCTCTTGGACGCGGGTGTCAATGAGACTGATACGAGGGATTTAAGCACATATGGCTTTCTCTACGGTACAATACCCACGGCCCCCGCACTTTTTATTTTCACTATGCGATACAATGTCGACATCGATCTTATCGCTTCGTCCATGGTCGCCTGTACTTTTCTCTCCGCACCGCTGATGTTCGTTTCCGCAAAACTCGTAACTGCGATCAATGATGGTGTCAGTCCCGCTAATTATGGACGACATCTCAATGCATTTTCGCTAGACACAAGCGCTGCATCTACTGCAGCCTGCATATGGCTACTGATATGCTTCATTGGGTTGGAAGGGAAAAAATACAAGCGCGTCACTCATCGATGCACTCTATGCATCATTATAGCTCAGGTTTGTAGACTAAATTTTAAGGAAATTACAATTAAGGGATTTGCATGGTATAGCAGGAAAATTTATCTATTTCTAAATTTTTTTTCTTTTTTTTTCTAACGTCCCTTAATTGCGAACTATACGCATTATATACAAATATTCAGAAGCTCATCTCAAAGTTGTGTCAGCGATCTCACGCTTGGGGACGCAACTGCACAGCATCCAAGCACGAGTCAGCCGTTGTATTATTGGCGATTTATAAACTACAAAATAAAATTAACCGTTGTTTTTTGCGTGTACGCAGAAAAAAGTTCATTAGAAATATGACTAAAAACTCATTTCGTCTCATGCAGACCAGATATGCAAAACGTCGTTAAGTAATTAATTCGCTTTTTTTGAGAGATTTCAAAACAACGAAAAACCCTGCCAACAGTTCACCCTCTGAGCAGACGGCGGTAATAATGTACAGGTTGTGAATCAGAATTTGCAAAAACCAGAAGGAACATTTTTTTACGTCCTATAAATCAGTAGCGAATTATTATTATTCAATGAGTCTCGAATATTTAAAACGCAAATATCTTCGTTTTTAACGGGTCCTCGCGTCCCCGCTAACTGCATTGACGTATCCGAATCTAAAGACTTTATGTGTTGCAGCTTGCAGTCTCGATCGGGGTAATTATATGGACGAAGTTGGATCCGAGCAACACAGGCTCCGTTCTATGGTAAAACAATTTTGCTCTTATTGTTCAATTTGGTTTTAATACTCTAATTGTTATTATAGAAACGTGTCAATAAATTTTACTTTTTCGTTACAGGTACATACAATTTATTTTAATAACGGGAGGAGTTTACGCGAGTCGCGTATGGACCGCTGCACTTGCAGCATCTCTTCTATTTCTCAGCTCTCGATCGCTCTCTTTTGTGCAGAATTTGCAAAAATGGTTTTTTCCTATTGCTTGGGGGTAAGTGAATCGTGTTTATTATACCTTTCTTCGTACGATTACTAGATATCATTTCAGCAAAAGTAACGATAGATTATTTTTAATTCCACTTGGAGGTGGAAGACGAATTATACAATGACAATTTGCTCGTTTGTGAAAAATATATATTTATGCGTGACAATAAATCATCTTTATAGAGCACCTCTTCTGATCGTGACAATAATATGTGTCACGGTGACTCCGAAACCGCCGGCAGATCTTGATCTTCGAAATCCTAATTTTCAATTAGGAAGAATCGAAGCTGCAATGTCGATCCTCGTTTTACTATTCTGTTTTATAGGTAAGTTTAACTTTATAAGAACTCCACATTTTATAAAAATGATTTTAAAAAGCCTGCAAACTACAGCCTGGCACATTGGTCCCTTATTATTTTCCACCTTTCACAAAACAAAGAAAATGTTAAAAAATGTACTCGGATTTTCTTTAATTTCCTGTGACAAATTATTAACATATGAAATAATGTACTTGATGTCTGATTTTTCAGTAACTTTGGGTTGCTTGATACTAAATCAAAGATACCAGAGACGGCATAGTGCAGCGGTTTATGCCGGTCTGTTGTCACAACCTGAAAATTCCGACCCACCGATTGCCGAAACTAGGAACATCGTGGATGTGGAGGATCTTGTGTCTCCGGCACCAAGTTTGCCCAATAATACGTAAATACTCTGTGGACATTTAAAAAACGTAATATTCTCTTTTTTAAGCATTAAAAAAACTTTTAATGCTCTGTTAGCGGAAATTGTGGTTTGGATGGCGCTTGCGGTTTTCCACGTGGATTGTGTGCCGCGACAAACGGTATTTTGGAATCTGAGGAGAATTTGCTTCCCCATACGGAGTCTAGTACGACCGAACCTGACGACCCACAGATTCTTCGCCATCTCGTACTTTTAATCCTACTTTTGTGCTCGATGTTTACTGTGAGTATGAAAAAAGTGACTTTATTGCGCAAAATGAATATAATCGTTTTCGAAAAATTAACTGTGTTACGATCTTGAAAACAGGGTTTGGTCTTATCCATTGGAACATTGATAATGGAACAATTGACTGGTGTGTACGCTGAACTAGCGTTTTTGGACGTGGCTTTAAATTTCGGTCAATCTTTGATTGCGTTTGCTATATTCGGACTGGACCCTGGATTGGGCCGAATTGGAGAATCGATGAAAAAGTTGTGCCGTAAATGGAGAGAAGGTACAGTTTTTCATCAACACTATTTGAATATTTATGATAGTAACGCGGCGACAAGTTCAACTAAAAGTTTTGTCTCACTTAGATTGACATACAAAAATCTATAAAACAGAACGTGGTAGTATCATTGACCTGGTAGTAATCGACAATATAAACAATATTACATACTGTCGTAACACTTATTTTGTTAGCTAATTAAGTCACGCTGGAGAGAGTTAACTTTTTGTCAGACTGTACATTTTGTGCATCAAATCGTCTGTTCCTCCTCCCGCTATGTGATCTTTCGCTCATCATCTCTAATATTACAAAAGATGTCATTCTTCTCAAGGCTGTGTTTTTATAAAGAGGCGGCCAAACATCCTGTAATTTGTCTGATTATTCATATCAACTTCCGATAACACTTGTTTTTAAAATAATTTCTTATTTATCATTTCAGACGAGAATGCATGCTTTGTATATGGTGTATATATTAATCTTTCCAAGTTCAGGTGTAATTATTTTGGCTTAGAGATTGTGAAACTTTTTTTGAATTTATAGTATTTTTGTGAAAAAACCGCAGCTTAATATCCTTTTACGATAGTAAAGATTGGAAGTACATAATTGTACGCAGAGTTGTAAATCCCCATTTCATGAGATATAGTTTACAGTACAACTTGTTTTGTAATTATGATTTCATATAGATAATATGTAGTGATTATAAAATCGAGTGTAAACATTTGAATAGCTGAAAAAAATACTAAGGTAAACGTACCAATGGTGGGACAGGTCCCAATTGAGGGACACTAAAGAGATATTTGTAGATACTAAGAGTTTAATGGATAAAATATTAAAAAATAACTCTTCCAATTGTATCTGGTATATATAATTAACATACGTGAAAAAATGTCATGTTTTTCATCGTAAATTGAAAATGTAAATAATAAGTATATTAGCGGATCTATGGTGCTCGAGCTTTCTCAGCAAATCCCTAAACCAATTAGCTAAGGAGAGCCGAATAATCATTAATATGATACCCCGGAGATTATAGTTCGTTCGAGACTTTCCATAGGTATTTCAAATTCAGAAATTCTTAAAGTTTAAGATTACACTGTCAAATGTTACGTACAATATCTTAAAACTCGTAATTTTTGTGTCCCGTTATTGGAGCTGACCGAATATACGTTGGCACCACTGTCCAACGTATATTCCGCGACTGGGGCAAGTAGTAAGCAATCTCGCTGCGACTAGAGCCGGGACACAATCGCACGATTGACATTTTGACGCGGATGTTGGGTTATGCGGTAGCAAAAACTTCATTGATAATTTACTAAAATATATATATGTATTTTATAAACATATATGTTTTATTTATTGCATCATTGGTGTATATATGTGTACCGCACATTTTTTGGCATTTCTTTTCAAGCAGATGCATTAAAATTTGTAGATGTCCACCGATACGCACATTTGGTGTCCCGGCAGCGGGACATGCACAAAAATACCCGTCCCGGCACTGGTATATCTGCACTTTTCAGCGTTTTAATCAATAACTATTTATCAAACAATCAGAAATATTTTTATTGTATAGTTTTTGGAAACTAGAAACTCTAATCTTGCAATTCGTTACCACCATTTGCAAAATAATTAATATATGCATGCGGAAATTGGCATACAAAACAGACACCGCTTTAAAAGTCCCGCCATTGGTACGTCTACCTTAATTTTCGCTTTAATATTGCAAGAAATAGTCGAAAAAATGGAAGAAATAAGTAATGCATTACTTTCTTAATGCATTACTTATTTTTTCAAAAGGCTTACCGTGAATTTTTATTGAAAAATAATAATTTTTGCAGCCATTCCAAAGTTTAATCATCGTATTACAATCGCTACATGTTATTATTATAAAATCATAATTATAGAGCTGATCGTATCATCATCATTATTTCTATAAGTATTAGGCATTTACAACTCTGATTGTACGTACACCAGAGATTTGGTTTTGCAAAATACCTCATAAGATTGCCTTGAATTTTATTTCAATTAAATCGAACCGTGTTTCATTTATATATATTTTTTTTTTGCACAGCACGAGAGCTGAAGCTTCCGGACGAAGATGCGCTGAGCTCTGAGGCCCGGTTCATTCGCGACGAATTCAAGCAGTGCCATTTGACGGAATGCCGAAGTCGCATTGCGATGTGTCGCAGACGATTGCTGAAGGTGTATCAAGGCGCTTTTTCAGGAAGCGATCTCGTCGATTGGCTTATACAGGCCGGAGTGGCTAATAGTCGCGAGGAAGCTGTGCGCTACGGTCGCTGTCTTCTCGAGAGCCGAGTACTCAATCATATCGATGGAACACAGCACTTTCAAGACCGCAATCTCCTTTACACCTTCCGAACTTGAAATCACGTTCCAATTTCTATTTTAAAAATTACGTCTTTTCTCTTTTATTTTTTCAGCTGCACTTGCATTGTAATATAATATTATGCTACAAGGGAGGGAATTGGATGATTTTCGCCGAAGATGATTTCGCTGAAGTTTGTTAAGAAATCGCCCGAACTGAAAATCACGCATTTTTCTGTGTAGCATACGATAGTATTTTCTGATTTCGCTAAAAATGACAACATTCCGTGCTTGCAATAAGATCACAAGAATTGCTAATTTTTAACCAATCGAGAGAACGCACGTGTCGTACCGTTTTTAATTATTTCCAGCGGGAAGAATTAACATCTTTTCTCCGTAGGAAATAATTAAACTAGATTATGCATGCGTGCGAGTCAGAGTTAAAAAATGAACGATTTTGCGGCCACATTACACGCACGAAATTAGATTAATTCAACGAAATCGGGGGAAAAAGAGATTTTCAATATACCCTATCATTATATGCATCCAAAGACGGGTACTTTTTGTTACTTTGAAATACGCATTTTTAGAGCTTGTTTTTAATTCATATAAAAATCTTTAAAACATTTTTTGCTACGAATCCGTTAAACATAATGGTCAGCAAATTTAGCGGTAATAAGTTTTGCAATAAACTAGCGATCAGACGCTTGTTATATTTGATTTTTGTTTTCTGTTTTTCAAATTTAATTTATTGTAAAAATGTCTTCAAAGATCTTCATATAAACTTAAAACTTGCATATATTGTGCGGGTCACGTAATTGATTATTTTATAACGAATAAAAAGTGCGTATTTGAAAGTGGCATTCCTACTTATAAGGAAATGGGCTCGATTCATCAGATTACGTATTTTTTTTTACCATTTAGTTGAATTTAGATTAATAATCGACTGAGTAGCAGTTTATCGGAAACTGAGACCTCAGCCATACGGTGCTCCTTCCGAGTCTCAGCTAATCATCTGAAAGTGTTTGGTTTTATTTTTTACATGTCAGTAGCGACGCTAGGAACAAATTTTTTTAAATCGCTTCTTGCGATGAGTTGTTTTCGATCGCTTTATGAAAGTTCGATTCGAGATTGAGAATATTTTATATGTGATGACTGATCCGGCTTGAAAAATCGCATATGCTTTATATTTTAAGGACGTTGGTGTCTTTCACACTAGTCACATCAGTGCTCAATTTTGTGTACTTGATTGAGAGAAACATTAGTTGTGATGGAATTGAAAAAAAGTGAACGAATTAAGCTTACTCTCCGAAGAGAAATTTTCGTTTAGGTTTTTTCTTACGAATTTTGATCCTCTATAACTCATTTTGCTTCTTGGAAAATGGATGACTTGTTTGCCCATAGAAAAATATTTGAATGAACTGCTATATTATTGATCGATTGATATTTCCAAATATCTACGTTGTCAGGACTTAAAAAGCTTGAATAAGAATGTACTTCTTCGGAAATTGCCAATAATCTGTTAATATTGTTGTACATTTATCACTACAAATGCTTCTCTGAGTTATGGACATGCGTTGCATTACAAATCAACTGTAACTGCAGTCTGGTGATCTGTTAAACGTTGTACAAACGATTAAAAATATTTGACATTGATTTTACTAGTTTGAGGTGCTCCAACCCCTTTTAATGTAGCTGTTCTTATGCAATATCGATCAAATTTATCGTAGGTTACTACGATTTTACGCAGAGACGTAGCGTCATGTAAGGCTGCGCGAATCGTGTGCGATGCTGTAGACAGGTACGTGGTACCTTGAAAGTGATTTGCAAAAGGTCGAATCTTTGAAATCGTTACTTCTTTTCGAACAGAATTTTTCGATATCCTTTGCAACGACGACAGACCGTAGAGGAGACTATCCTTGTACATTACCCTTGACTATTGCGATGGCTGTGCTAGCAATATCTGTTTTAGTCTATGAAGAAGAGATATCCGTTTTGCAGTTGGCAGGGATTGCAAAAGAAGACAGTATGAATGTTATAAAACGAGATTTATTTCCAATGAATATATCGCACAGACCGTCGGTGTATATATTGTTTGTGGTAGGATCAAAGTTTGCGAAAAGTCTGAAGGAAATGCTACTCAATAATTTTCGCATCAACATGTTGCAGACTTTATTATGATTTACAAAAACGTGTTGGTGTTTGTAACGTTTTTATAAAAATAAAAAAAAAACATTTTTATTCATTGGTATAAAACAATGAAATAAAAAGTCTCCACAACTGATCATGTAAAAAAGGTCACCACATCGGACTATAATTAATTGTAGAAGGGGTCCTACTTTTTCTACATTATTTTTTAAATATCTTCTACTTTTTTAAAGTGGCACTTCTACAATTTATTATACTAAGGCCATTTTTTTTACAATATCATTATGCCGTTACAAATAATCAATCGCGGAGAATCATTGATTCGGTTTTTTATATTAATAAAATAGTATATTATGATACGAGTGCGATCAAACTTTTTCTGACGACCGTGAGTTTGGTACACGAGCCGAAGGCGAGTGTTGCTATCACATGAGATCAGACAAAGTTTCTCGCACGAGTTTCGTATACAACTTTATGCCACTAGTGCGAGAAGTGCGATTTCTCGCACGCGAAGCGTGTGAGAAGTACGCATTTCTCGCACGGAGTGGCATAAATATATAAATAGTATCCTTTTCCAGAAGCCACTTTCATGTAACGAGATGTTTATTCGTCCACAAGGCCAAGAATCTCGATGAGCAACGTAATTCAATAATAAATCTCTATTTTTAACAGTCATACTGTGTATAAAGCACATGGTATATTCTTTTAACTATTTTTCGAATTGCAGCGTAAAAACGACGGTTGCCAAGAAAATATCTTTGAAATCCGCTTTGCACGTATACAATAATTGGTTGCTAAAAACAATTTTGAATAGTTCGTCTCAATGCAAACAAGAGTATTTATAGTCATATTTTTGTGATAGATGAAAGGTTTGAGAGTGTGATGAGTAATGAAATGTAATAGTTACACGAATGGCTAGGAAACTTTAACAATGTGTGTATCGAGTTTCGCAATTATATTTTATCACCATGAAGACATAATTTTCAAGCTTAGTTAAAAATGTTACAGTAAGTTAAATCTCTGTAGCAAGACAGGAAATTTTGCATGTACAGTGAAAAAAAAAAAGAAATCGAAATGATTGTGAAAAAAGCAAATATTTTCTGCTAAACTTGAGCTTGAGGTGTCCCACGTTGTGTATTTGCCAAAGAGTTTAAACAATAAATACGCGACAGTAAATCTCCGGCAAAATTTTATTTATTTATCCTCGATAAAAAAATAAACTCTAGGGATACAACAAATCAACGATTAACGAGAGCGTGTGAAGATTTTTAACCACACACGCTGCCTAGAAAAAAATTGTACAATGAAAATTACTTGCAAAATTATACAATAATTTGCAATGAAAATATTTAGTCTGTAAGCTTTAAAAATTGCAAGAAACTTCAAAAAAAATTGTCGATCTTTCTCGTATGCTGATTATCACAGTTCCTGCGATGTTAGCCACATAGAAGAATGTCTATTTTATTCGACGTAAGTATCGGAGCTTCAAACACGAGTATAAGATTTTTTTCATTTTCACTTAACGATTACTATCAAAATGGTAGGTCGTCATCAGGATCTTCTTCGTCCAAATCGTCAATGCTGTCGGGTTCGTAGAGAATTTGTGACTCGTTCGGCGTAACCGCATTGAGACTATAAGGAAGAGGAGTATTTTTCTTTTGCTCCTGTTCACGAGCGTTCATTTCAATTCTGAAGCTTGCTTGAGGTTTTTCGGGCACGTGTGGGTTAACTGCGCTGACTTCTGAGCTACTGGGAACCAGTGGCAGTCTTTCCCTCACAATTTCGTATGTATTTGATGCATATTCTTGAGAAATCAGAGCTCTGTGCATCAAAATACCACCGCCTTGTTTTCGGTGATTTAACGATATTTCGTATTGTATAAAATCTCTCTCTAATCCATACGCAGCGGGTTTTTCAAGCCGAACATACGTCGTTCCCAGAGTTTCGACTCTCGGGATTTTATGCTGACCAAAGTCCCTTCGGTATATGCAAATTAATTGAGCAGTTTGAGAGCTCAATTTTTCTACAAATTGCAAAGCCTTTGCCAAACCAAAGTTCAACACCAGGGAACTGAGGCAATCGATTATCACAACTGAATTAACTTGCAGCACATTTCCGCTCACAATGCGTTCTAATTTGGCAACTTCATCCTTATCTGCATCATCCACAAAAACAGTATAGTAATCATGAAACTTGAGATCCATAGTTTTGAACTGTTCAACATGTTTTTCATAGACAAATTTAGGACCAGAAAATAATAAAAACTCAACTGAGTTGCCGAGTCCCTTGTCGTTGAACATTTGCAACCAACCGAAGATGAGAGTTTCTGCTCGTGTAACCTCCAGGCCTGAAATATTTTTTTACTTCAAAATCATGAATTTTTAAATGCAGGACAACTATTAACAATTTCGTTTGATATTTGTAAAAATGATATCAAATTTTAAAGAAAATTGCATTGAAACTTAAGGCAGCTTCACACTATCCAAATCACTGCTAAGTTTTTACTTTGTCAATGTTATTTTTTTTTTTAAATTAATATTTGTGTGCAAATATGATTTTTAACAATTCAAAAGAAGTTTTCATTTCTTTTTGATACTAATGAACGACATAGAGGATGTAGCAAGGATGGAATGTATTCAAATTTAAATAGTTTCTTATTTTCAGTTCGAGTAATAAAAAATAATTTGTGAAGAGCAATAGTAAAATTTTCAAGGTCACTTATTTGGAATTACGATTTATCATTCACAAAAATATGAATAATTTCAGTGCTCGCTTATAATCACTCATAGTTATAGGTAATGCAAAATATCTTGAATACATTTTCATTTAAATATTTTGAGGATATTTAAAGAAGTTTGAATGATCGAACGAATGGAAAGTAAACACAAAACATAACCTACCATCGTCGACAACAATGAATTTCGCTCCTGGCAGTAACGGCAACGTTTTGATCTGTGCCATTGTCGCTAAACGTTACGTTCTTGCGAACATAAAAATAATTTAGTAAGGTTTTAGCTCTTCTGAATATGAATTCAATATCAACTGTATGATGTAAACACGGGTTTTAATAAACAATCGACATCACGTGTGACATATGTAAGACCGGTGCATAAAGATACTGTAGACAGTTCCGGTTTGTTATTTTACCGCCGGTGTCGCAGTTGCGGCTACGAATCGTTGGATTTGTCATATTGTGGATCATCGGCATCGACATAAATATGTATGTATTTATCGAAAATTAATATTTTTAATATATCATTGTTAGTATACATTATATATTCTCATAAAACCACCGGACTCTATATAATATGCTATTTCCTTGGGAAAAAGTCGAGGATTTTCTGCTGTTTCACGGCAAAAACGTCGGGCAACAATGTATGCAACGACAAAGTATCGTTTCAAACGATATCGTCGTTCGGAAAACCGAATCGCTGTTCAGATGATTGACAATTCGGATAAACCAAATCATCGTAAGGATGATTGACGTTTCGGATAATCGACGCTCTACTGTAGTCAAAATAAAGTTATAACGTTAGCCACTATTGACGGGAAAGCCTTTAATGGACCGGATTTTTTTTGTGCTCAGTGGTATAATGCAAAACACTTTAGGACACACTTCAATAGTGAACAATCATTTTTGTGCATCGAAGATTTTTCAAAAAATTTCGTCGTCCGCGAAGAAATTTTTTTTTGTGAACGTGACTCACAGTGCACATCGCTGTAGTACACATGTTAACCCAGATAGAAAAACGTGCCGCACGCCGTGACGTCAAAAATGCGCCATGTATTGCAGCATTAAGCTGCATTACTAACGGCACGGCGCGCTTAACGGCACGAATTCCGTACAGACACATTGCCGGCATCAGCACGCCGTGCTGCGCCGTGCTGTCGGCTTGCCGTCACCTGCCCGAAAGGCAAACCCGTCCTCCGATAAATCGCGCGAAAAATACGAGTGTCACTAGGACCCTCCGTGCGAAATCTCAGAACACGAAAAGATCACAATCCACCGAGCCTAGCGACACGACGGACCGTCGAATAGATTGCAAACGAGTCTAATGTTGTAGGCACTGCGATGTTGATCGGTACGATGGACACTCCACCGTCAGACATACAGATCTAATGGTCAGTTGGCCGGTACGCAAAGCACACAAAAGGCAAATCCACCGAAATACATACGTCTAAATTAGTTTTCATGACCGCCGAGGAATGACGCTACCGATTGTAGGACGAGGAAGATTAAATACTATCAGCAAGACGCTGATAAGTAATTTCACGAAAGAAAAAGAGATTTTTATTCAATTTAACGGAAATTTTATTTATAATAAAATATTTTTCTTTTTTACAATCACATCAGTTATTTGTTGTATAATCACTACAAGATATTATTAAGTTATGATAATCTTGAAATTATATTATAAATGTTCATTTTATAAAGTAATGGAGGCTTAAAACTTTGGTACAAAGCTACAAAGAAAATATTCTACTTGAGAAATTGTTTCATTTTTAAAATCCTTGTAAATTGCAACACAATTTAATGTTGATAATTTTCATGAAAATAATATGGACTCAGTTCACGCGGCCCCCTTAAATACCTCTAATGAGATTAACAGAATTGTCAGAGGTCTCTCTATACATATCTGACTTTCCCTTTCACTCAAAATTAACATCACGTAATTAACATCATGCATTCTTTCAATTTTTTTTTTCGTCCTCGTCGTACAGTCGGTAGTGTCATTCCTCGGCGGTCATGAAAACTAATTTAGACGTATGTGTATTAGGGCTGTTCAAAAAAACATAATTTTCTTATAATCGGTTGCTCCTGAAATGCTGTATTGATTATCACAAGAAAAATGTTTTTGCGAAAGCTGGGAGTCGTGCGATGATATTAAATACTGCCGCATCAAGGCCAAAATTCATGAAAAGCGGCGATTTTTAGAAGCTCAAGGAGATTATGGTTCCTTTCGATAGACTATGATATTGGGTAAAGGCAGAAACATGTTCGATAATGTTTAGTACTGCCGCATCGACACTGAAGTTAACAAAAACAAAAAATTAAATCCTTTAAAACATTGAAATATTCGTCTGCTCGTCGACTATTTCGCGCGATTTCAAATGAAAAAATGGCTCTTGAAACGAGAGTCATGTATGATCATAATCATGATGATGATAAGCGACTTTCGAATTTTGGGAAACTGCGATATCGATGCAGCAGTACTAAATTTGATCATACAGGACTCCCATTTCATGAGCCATTTTTTCATTTGAAAACGCGCGAAATAGTCGATGAGCAGATGAATATTTCAATGTTTTATAGGATTTCATTTTTTATTTTGTTAACTTGAATGTCGATGCGGCAGTACTAAATATTATCGAACATGTTTCTGGCTTTACACAATTTGATAGTCTATCGAAAGCAACCACAATCTCCATGAGCGCTTTAAGACGACAAAAAAAAATTCCAAAAATCTCCGTTTTTAATGAATTTTGGCCTTGATGCGGCAGTACTTATTATCATCGCAAAACGCCCAGCTTTCGCAAAAAATTTTTTTTGTGATAATCAATACAGCATTTGAGGAGCAACCGATTATAAAGAAATTATGTTTTTTTCAACAGCTCTAATGTGTATTTCGGTGGATTTGCCTTTTGTGTGCTTTGCGTACCGGCCAAGTGACCATTAGATCTGTGTGTCTGACGGTGGAGTGTCCATCATACCGATCAACATTAGACTCGTTTGCAATCGATTCGACGGTCCGTCGTGTCGCTAGACTCGGTGGATTGTGATCTTTTCGTGTTCTGAGATTTCGCCCGGAGGGTCCTAGTGACACTCGTATTTTTCGCGCGAATTATTGGAGGACGGGTTTGTCTTTCGGGCAGGTGACGGCAAGCCGTGCTGTCAACTACGCAGCTTAATGCTGCAGTACATGCCACACGTTATTTGACCCACAGCGTGCCAGTGCGTTCCGCATTTTTATCGGCATCTTGCCGACATTTTTTTATCTGGGCATGTATTTAAAAAAAAACAATCAATAATAGTGCACACTATTGTTGATAGTGCACAGCTCTTGTTGTGCACACAGTAATTGTGCACATCCAACATGCACGAAATCATTTTTAACATCAAAGCGAATGAATTGTACACGACTGCATTTGCACAATCACTTATTGATAGTGTACACTATCAAGTGTGTATTGTTTAACGTAATTACTAATTATGCACAATCACGACGAGCACTATCGTGCAGTTAAATACATGACTTAAGGGGGTTTTATGTTGTGTACAATAGTGTTTTGCACTATCGAATTGTGCCTAACAATAATGTGCGCTGCTCTAAATAAAAAAAAAATACTTTGGCATGTACACTACAGAGATGTGCACAATCAGTGACGTGCACATCAAACATGATTTTTTTTCAAAATCTAATAGCGCATTATTGTGCTGTGTTCAGCGATATTTTTGCACTACCCAAATGTGCATAAAATGGATGTGCACAAAATGACTGTCAGCATCCCGGTTAATCTGGGTTCTACTGTATTTTATATTCAATTTACGTTTCGTCACTTGTAGATTTTTTTCCGTTTGTGGTGTATCGTTTTATATCCTACATATATGATTTAACATTAATGGATCGAAATCAAAGAGGCATCAATAGAGTGATCCTATCATTTTCTATCGCCTTTCAGTTATAGAAAATATATCGCAATAAATCGTATGTGTTTAAACTGAAAGAATTATTATCATAATCTATTGTAAAACTCTGACATAAATGATCATTTATACAATAATTGCATGCTGATTGACACGTTTCTCTTCTCATCGTTTCATAGCTATGGGAAGTCTATTATAATAAATCTTGAATCCAAGAAATGTAATATTATTAATATTACTCCTACTATCGTATTTTTTGTCATTAAATTTAATACAAAAATTATATTATTTATAATTTTTTTTATAAGATATGGAAGAAACACATGGGATTTCGATCATACATTTATGATAGTACTTCGTAAATTCGCGAACCGAAGTCCGTATTCGGGACGATCGAATTTTTTAAAATCGTTTTCTATCATTTATTTTTACCAGGGGTCTGAATACTGATAAGTATCGGTCCAGGTAGTTTTTTTTTCTTCATATAAATTTGAAATCCTTCTCTTGAACACGTTTTCAAGCTGTTTCAAGCTGTAGATATAATATGAAACTATTCTATAAAGACATATAGAATTTTCAACTTTTTATATAATTTTACAGAATGAAAAAAAAATGGTCATAAAATACTTTTAAAATGGACATTCAGAAACATGGAAAGATTCATTGCAAAAAAAAAAAAGAAAGAATTCCTATAAAATTTATTAAACCTTTTTTTATGTATGCATAACCTTTTGATATTAATATTATTCGAAATCGATGATGAGATTTGTTGTGTCGAATTGTGTCTGTTGTCGCCGTATTTGGCGAAATTCTCTTTAGTCCTAAATCTTTGATTGAAAATATACATATGAAGAATCCTTAAATAACAAATGTTAAAAAGGTTTTAATAAATTTAGAAACAAAAAAATGCTGTGGCAAATAACTTTGTCAATAAAGACATTTTTTAATTTTCTTATTATTAAACAAGTTCACGGACTTTTCTGAATACATATTATTCTCGACGGTTTTTAAATTCTCGTTTTCAAGAAAAAATCGTTGGATTTCAAATGTCAAAAACGCCATTAGCTTCCCAAGCGTATAAGCGTCTCAGCATTCTTCTGCGATATTCCGGTTTCTTATAAACATCGGTATCAAGACCATCGCTCCGCTCATAAATTTCGTCGACCGTTTTTGATTTGCTCAAATTGCTGAACATCATTGGCAAACCCACGCAAGATGCTACAACTGATAAAATTTCATATTGTGGCAGAATTTTCGTAAAGATCGACTTGTCCGGAGCTTGTGTTTTACAACCAATCTTGGACATGGTCTTCGTCAGATTCTCCAAATATTCCTCGAAAAGAACGTCATGATGATACAACTCCACGTCTTCCGTCATACTCGAGTTCATAAACAACAAAATATCCATAAGGGGTGTCGACCAACAGCACATTTGAAAGTCAACCTGAAAAAAATAGCTGCAAGTTTTAAAAAAGTAGACCCAAGGGTTCAATTCCTTAAAAGCACCGATTTTACCGAACATTACGTCAAAAAAATTTAGTAAAGCAAAGATTTTTTTTGCCAGAAAAGTGAATACATTTTTAATTTTTTTAAATTTTTTATGTTAATACAATAGCCGTTAAGTAATATTTCATTTATTGCTATTATGAAGGTAAAATTAAAGTAAGAAAAAGCGATCGTTTAAAATTGCCTTCATGGACGGTATATTTGCTGCGTAGGTTAATTTCATTTGAATAATCAGACGATTTATGCGCCAAACCTTAAGAGAAGCAATCATCTTTCTACTCTTATAATCTCATATTTAAAATAAGAAAGTTGGCCTTCGGGTTGATTCGAACAATCGACTCTGAACTAGCTTTGAATCGTCTTAAGTGTCCAACTTGGCCATTTTTGTATAATCCAATACTCATTCTGTCAATGAATATTTATACTTACAAAAATATGATCGACAACCTCGTCCTCGTCATTGTACCGAAACAACATATTGCTACTCCAGCAATCGCCGTGATTGAGTACGTTAAACTCGTCGGCCTTTGGTTTGTAACATTCGAATCCCTTTTTATAAAATCCTTCTGACAGTTTTAATATTTTCTCCGAGAAACTGCAGCTACTATAAAAAGAAATAATATTTAGAGTTGAGTAAACGTTTAGATTATATGCAATGATAATGCAATTCATATGCGTTTGCCAAAGATTAACAATATGTAAATATATTTATTTTGTTGATTGTTTCGAAAATTGCACTCGATTGCGATGGAGATATGAAGTACCTGGATCCCAATTCAGGCCACTCAAGTATTTCATTCGCAAAAACTCTAAGCCCATTTTTAAAGAACTTCTCAAGCAGTTCCGGAATCTTTGAATTAAATACACCATGTGTGTACTCCGTGATTTTTGGATCCTGTAAAGAGAATAAGTGTATTATAGAGTGGTTTGACATTCTTTCCCGCCACTCTCGTTTCTAGTGCCTGCGTACTGAATCAAAATTATAAAGTAAAGGTTTATAACGATATTATATTTAAATCTAATCATTGTAATTCGTTGCACACTATATTTTTGCTTAACGCATTAAGTACGACTGTGTCACATGCGAGATTCGTTTTGTCCCTTCGCCACCTTGCGGTTGAAAATATAACTTTTTTCGCGTTGGATTTCTCTATAATTTTACTTTAACTTTAATTGTGTTGTTTGACTGTTTTTCTAAAGCAAGAGTTGAGTTCTTTTCGATATCAGATGTTTTTATAATTTCACTAAGGCAATGAAATATTATAAATATATAGATTAAAATAAAAAATATATATTTTCTTTTATTTTTTTATTTTCTTTCTTTCTTTATTTTCTTTTATTTTTCGTAATGAAAAATAAAATAAAAATAACGGAAAACTAAAATTTAGTTTTTTCTTCTTAATATTAAAGGTAATATATTCATATTTTGTTTAAATAACTTTTTTAAGTTTCATGCAGGAATTCAACATTACTATGCAATTCTGATTGCACATAAAGTAAGGCTTAGTTTAAACCATTTCATGAATAGATTTTTCAACGATAGTTATTTTATTTAAATGTGACGCTAATAGTCATACCAGAGATAGCATTATTCGTTTGCAACGAATATCTGTCTTTGTGCTGTTCATTTTATGATTTATTTGACTACACCTAATCGTCAAAAAATGAATAAATTAAGCATAGGCAATTAACATTTGTAACACTTATTAAAGTTGAACTCACTTAAGAATGTCCCTGTGGTTACCTGCTTGTAATTATTTTGTATTACTTCTACCGTTGCACGTTGAAAATTCAGTTCTATATTTAGTTGTTATTAATAAAGTGACATTTTATGGTCAAAAATGAAATTTCGCACTAGCACTATAACACTTTTGGGCACTTAAAAAATGTATTAGGCTGCAAACCCAAATGATTTGTTAAAAAACGAAAATATTCGAGATTCTAATTATTTTACAGAATCTCCTTTCACGATACATCGTAAAAACTTGGAATAATCAGAATTTCTTTTTATTCAGGAAGATATTTAAATTATTGTATATTTATGGGCATATCTCACAAACCTTTGACTTTCGTGTAACTCGACTGCGGAATGCGATAGTAATTTACACAGAATGAATTACGCGAGTATCAAACTTTTACTAAGATGTATGAAGCATAATCTATCTCAGAATTGTAGATGCCTAATACTTATAGAAATAATGATGATGATACGATCAGTTCTATAATTATGATTTTATAATAATAACATGTAGCGATTGTAATACGATGATTAAACTTTGGAATGGCTGCAAAAATTATTATTTTTCAATAAAAATTCACGGTAATCCTTTTGAAAAAATGGAAAAAAATAAGTAATGCATTAAGAAAATAATGCATTACATATTTCTTCCATTTTTTCCACTATTTCTTGCAATATTAAAGCGAAAATTAGCATTTTTTGCAGCTATTCAAATGTTTACACTCTATTTTATAATCACTACATAATATTATTATGAAATCATAATTACAAAACAAATTGTACTGTAAACTACATCTCATGAATGAATGGGGATTTACAACTCTGATCTATATGAAAAAAAAACAAGGATGCAAAGTAGAACCTTGCACATTGCTTCCTCATTATTTTTCGCGTTTTACAAAGCTACCTCTATGAGGAAGTATGTTGTTCAATTTTTGGCTTCCTCATAGAGGAAGCTTTGTAAAACGCGAAAAATAATGAGGAAGCAACGTGCAAGGTTCTACTTTGCATCCTTGTTTTAATTAGATAAATATACATGTTGTGGATTCGCTTTTTCTATTTCGTTATTGCGTTATTTCGTGATTATTCGAGCGTTTCCGAAGTGAATGTGATAATGGATATTTTTAAAAATAATTCAACATTCCATAAAATCAAAAATTTCATTCCGTTCGTCACTAAATTATACATATATAATGGCTGAATATTGTTTCATTTATATACAAAATTTGAGCTCGCTATCTTAAGTTTTGCAAAAGTTACAATAGAGCGATAATGTCAATTTTTTGAAAAATTCAAAACATCATAAAATTTTAACGGCTCATCCGATCTTAACCAAATTCAATAGCGATCACCGGCATATGAAAGCTCAAATTCATACCAATTTTTAGATCAATATCTCGAAAATTGAAAGAGTTATCGCGTAAACAGACATTTTTCAAAAAATTAAAAAACGCGTAATAATTTAACGATGAAGTGGATTTTAACAAAAATTTGTATGAACGATGAGGCTTGATCCCTCTATCTATGGTCCAAATTTCAGCTTGATATCTCAAGGCCTTCTCGAGTCATAAAGGTTTACATTTTTCGATTGTGTAACATACACACACACATACACGCACACACACACACACACACACATACAGACATTTTTTCTAAATCACTTTTCTCGATGTTTTGGACCATTCTGAGTGTACTGACATGAAAATCTCGAAAAAAAAAAATTTCACGAAAACAAAGCTTCCTCTATGAGGAAGCAAAATAATTTAATTTTATCATGCGCCAATAGACTGTTTTATCCTGGTTCAAATGCGGAAATTAACACCGTTTTCGCTTGTAACTCTGATTTTCGCGTCACTTCGTACGGGTGTAGCATTGATATGCACCTTCAGAAAAATAAGAAAAAATCATGAAATTTTGGTAAGGTGCAATGAACATAATGTACCTAATTGTAATCGCCAAACATGTCAGAAAATTAAGCGGTTATCCTGTGAACGTCTGTCACTCGGTTTCGATGGTGAACCTGACATCCATCGTTATATGGTGCAAGAATATCAGCACAAGCTAATTGAGCCAAATAAATTGGATGCACATGAAGGTAGGATCATCACGGATTGAATGAAGTGAAATTTATGTCGGAGAGTCAATTTTTTTGCTCGCAACGTTCTGTGACATGGACTCATATTGCTGCGTGGAGAATAAATGTCAGGTTTTTCGCATCGTTATCCGGCCAAACTAGTCAAGTAAGATAATTAAATTCCATCTGAGTACGTTATTCTTATCACGAATTAGATGTTCGCAGATGTGCCCGACCTCAAGACGAGAAACAATTTTTTTCTGGGTCAAAATGTATTCAATTGTCAGGTTCGAGAATGTCAGGTTTATAAATTCGCATAATAAATTCAAACTATTATCGTTACTAAATTATCTAAATTATATTTTGAGTCAGTAGAGTCATTACCAATCATACTGCATTCATTTTCTGCATACAAATTGAATAAAATTGAATTAGAAAAATGACCGATTGCAAGGGATAAAACTATGCCTTTAAATGGGTTATTTAAAAAAAAAGTTAAATTGAAAGTAAGTTAAACACTTGTAGAACACAATAACACATAGTTCCTACAATGAATCAGCACCAAATAAATGATTTTTAGTTAAAATTATAATATGATTTTTTATGCGAGCACCCGGTATATAATGCTTTGTCCATGAATGAATATTGTTTTCTAAAGGTCTTAAGATGAGTACAAAAAATTGGCGATCCTGTGTTCCTATAACTAGATTTTTATTCTTTGAGGCCGTGAAAGTCGAAGGTTTGTGAAATACGCCCTTATCTATGCTTTATTCATTGTGATGACTTGAATAAAAATTAGAAAGCAAAAGATTTGTGTACCTGTTCGTAGAGTGCAACAGAACTAGCGTGAAATCTAGCCAATCCTCTCATCACAAGAATACAGTGATCAAGATTAAGGCCGATATGTCGATTAGCCATTCGATAGCCCAGTGATGCGAGGTCCTCAAACACAAGTAGAGAAGGATCTCCATTATCGGTGTACAGAGCCCGAGCATTAAGACGATACCCGTCCTCATTCAATAGTTTGTTCATTTTCCCCAGAGTCTCCATCATTCGGATTTCTATGTCAAAGACTCCAGCGTCCGAGATCTTAAGATAATCATAGAACGAAAATATGCAAGTATCACAACCAAACGACTTTGTTAACGTTATTAATAAAACGTAGGTATTTTCAAAAAGTAAATAAAATGCAAGAAGGTTAAAATCAGGGATGAGCGCCATTCAAATAAGATATTTTCAAAATTCTCAACATTAAGTAATTATTACTAATAATTACTATTTTGCACAAATAAAAATTACCATGTTTACATCAACGAAAGAAGTTCTTTGAAAAATTAGCAAACTCATTGCATAAAAAATAAGGGTTTTCGGAGAAATTATTAAACAATTTCTTTCGTACTAATTTACTAATAACTTTTGGAGTCATTATTATTTTTAATTAATGTTCTTGGTATCTAAAATATTGTTGAATTATCCAGAACAGGGATAGCCATTCGTTCAATGAAAATGTATTTGAAATACTTTATGACTAAATTATTAAGGATTATTAAGACTATTGAAGATTAGAATTTATTGAAAAAGAATTATTAATCTAAATTACTCATAATTATTGCAAGTAATTATGAGTAATTAAAAAAAGAATTATCTCATACAAAAAAATGTTAAATACATTTTCAATGAATAAATGCTCAACTCTGATCCAGATTTCTATCGCACCCGAACTATTCAAAATTGTCATAGATGTCTCACTTTTATCTGGGAATTATACATTTGTAATAATTTAAATAACTAGTGATTTACAAACAGACTTCCTTACCAATGTTTTTCTGCCGTCTTCTATAGTCGGCGAAACTTTAATTATCAATGATATTTTCTTAAGTGCCTTACGACCATCTGGCTTGTTGCAAGAAAAATCCACACTGGTCCGAATCATATCGCTAAAGTAATGATCACCAGTAGCATTGACAAACTTCATCGCCAAATTCTTCACCTTTATAGTATCGTCATTTTCTGAAGTTTTCAGTACTTTTTCCACAAATTCCGCGTTCAACCAGATCAGTGAAGGGGGCAACATTTCAGAAGCTAAATGTTTCGTGTTTAAAAGTGAAATACTGAAACAATGCAAACGTTCTTGTCTTTTATCACCTGGTTTACTATCTTTATGGTGCAAAAATGCAAAATCTTTTAGACCTGGTGATTTATCGGAATGCATCGCTTCCTTTTTATGTTTATATGGATTATTTCGCTAAATATTAGGTAGAACAGGGCAGCGGTTGCTGGTGACACGTCCAAATACCTTTTAATTAAAAGTTGTTTAATAAAAAAAACTCAGGAATTTTTAAGAAAAACTCTATTATTGGTGCGGATTGAGGAATGTAGCTATTTACAATGACAGGATTCAATAATGCTAATAAAAGCCGAGACTTAAAATGGGTCCTGGAGATCGTAAAACCTCGAAGTTTTCCTTGTAAGAAAATTTTTATAAGCGTTACTTTTGAATTCACAGATCCGACTTCCGGTCGGAAAATCCAAACTAAATTTTTTTTCTTTAAATTATCGAATTTTGGTCTTTACTACCTTTCTCAAGTCGCATATTTTATCTCGAAAATTACTGGTTACAAGAATTTTTACGATTATTTTTTCAACTCCAATTTCGACCAATCAGAGCGCGGTATTCAACATCACGTGGTACAGCTAGGGTAAAATTATATCGATAATTTTTCGAAAATTTCCCGGCTCGGTTGCTAAGCGATAAACAATAATTTTTTTGACACTTGTAACCTCTGCGAATCTTTAAAACGTCAAGGTACTATTAACGGTCGTCAATATGAGTGAGTCAAAAAAGCGATTTGGTGATGAATCGCTTCAGAACATCGCTAAAAAAATAAAACAAAATGTCCCGGCAAATACAGAAAAGAGTAAAAAATCGATTTGGGCGCAATTCACTGCATTTTGTGCAGAGAGAAAATATGTGTTGGATGCAACATAGGTTTTTGTTCTGATTATGAAATTTCCTTGTCAGAATGATAATTTTTGTCTCATGGTGCAATTCCATTTGTCGCAATTTGAATAGAAAAAATAATCCCCCGAATACCACTCGAGCTTCGAAATTAATCTGATATTTCCCTCCAGGTTCCCTGCAAACAAATAAACTCGTCAAGTTTTCCAGAAAAATCACTCGCGCTACGCGCTCGTGATTTTTTAACCTGGAAAACTTGACTCGTTCATTTGTTTGCAACGAACCTGTCAGGAAATATCCGATAATTTCAAAGCTCTTGTGGTATTACAAGTGATGATTTTTAAAACAGTGACATTTTTCTGTTTCTGATTTGAGAATTCACAGATCTGACTTTCGGTTGGAAAATGCAAACTAAATTTTTTTTCTTCAAGATATAAAATATTAGCCTTTACTATCGTTCTCAAGCCGCATATTCTATAATAATAAACAAGATTCAAAGAGAGCATTAATCTAAAACATAGATAAAAAAATGTTATTGTTCCTTGGCCAAGTTATTATTTTGTTCGTTTTAGTTTATTTCGAGTTATTTTTTCACAGAGTATTTTTGTGAAGTTATTTGGTCATGGAACCCAGCTGGGTTCCATGAACTAAATAATTTCGACTATTTGGACGTTTTTATTTGGTGAGTTGTTTAATCAAGATTTTAACACTTTGAAAAGTGACTTTTTTGCTGTTTTATTAGTTATTTGAGTTTTAGCAGAAGTTGAAATGTTGTAAAATGCCATTTTTATGCCGATACTAAATCTGAGATTTTCGAGAAGTGAGATTCACGAACTGAAGTCATTTAAAATGGATTTTTATATTTTTTATCATATGATTAGTTATTATTATTGATTTCTCGTGACATAATTAGATTAGTTCTTTGTTTTCGTTGGGTGGATAAATCATTCTTAAATTATTAGATATTAGTGTTAAATATTCGAAAAAATTAGTGAATCTTCGACTATGTATATATATTGCATTGCACTGAGAATTGCTAAGTGCAAGTAATAAGAGAACTTGCAAAACCGTAATATACAATTCATTCAAGATTATATTTTCATTTTCCCTAGCGGGTAAATCGGGTTACTCTTAAAATATATATATATATATATTAAATGACAGTGAAACTTAACCGGTGTAAATTGTTCACTCTTCAATGTGTACATGCATCGTATTACAAATTATTTACTGGTAACATGCGCCAAAAAAATTAATAATAATAATAATAATAATGTTGTATCTGGATTATTATAACCACTTTACTCTGTTTTATTTATAAGCTTATTTGGAACTAGATTATAAGTTGTTGAAAATCATTATATAAAAAAAAATATATAGGTTTCTTGTAAGAAACTTAAAGCATTAATATGATTTTTTTTTAGCTCTGTGGTGACAAATTTTCTTCTAAGCCTAAAGCTTTTCGACGCATTAGTGCGTCAATGCTAATCCAGAGGTTAATAATCGAGTGAAATAAAAAAAAATTACACAAAGTTTGGCACGCTAGTAAATATTGATGTTTTTATTTATTGTTTTTGGATGTCAAGATTCAACGACCTCATAGAGCTATTCGCGGACCGGATTCTTTTCCTACCGCAGCTTCTCGTCGACCTTGCAGTCGGATGGAGTACAGGCTGTGTGAAATCACCTTAACCAGAGGCCGCCGGGGAGATATATAAAAGTCCCGGCTCTGGCTACAAATCAGTTAAACAGTTGCAGTAAGTCCTTCAAGCCACAACGATGAAGCATTTCGTCGCGGGTAAATACATTTGTTTTAAACAATAAAAAATAATACTACAGGAACTTACAAGAATAATTGATTTTTTTTAATATGCATATATTTTTTTTATTCTTAGCCTCAGAATTCAATTCTTTGTTGTCATGGTGTCGATTTCCCAAAAGTTCTAGCCTAATATTTATCCTTACAAATTTTGGTTATTACTTAAGAAACGATTTCTTTTCGCCGATATTCTTTTTTTTTATCTACATCACGAACTTGTTAGTGTACAGAATTTCAGGGTAGAACAATATGAACATTTAATGGGTACTTAACGAGCTTTAAATATGTAGATTGGTAAATTCTTCTAGTTGCCACACATATTTTTCTGTGAAAGAATGGGTTTTATCTTTAAGTTGTAAAGTCATACGCAAAACACAAGACCAAATGATAATCAATAAAATTTTACAATTTTTTATAAACTTATTAATTTTAATGTTTTTCCAATAGCTAATTTTTTTCGAAATTGTATTTTGTCTTCTAGTAAGAAAACTACGCATACAAAAAAAATTGAGTCTTGGAAAAATAGTTAATCACTAATTGACTCGATAAGTATTACGACACCGGTTATTACCTTCAATTTTGCATACTTCGAGGTATTCAGTGTACATAGAACAATATGAGGGAAATATGATAAGCTGCAAACAGAAAATCGATGTATAATAAGTAGTGAACAATTTTAAGGTTTGGGCGACTTTTAATATTTTTTCCCTGAGTAGAACTTTCGGATGTTTAGTGTTTTTCCTCGACGAGCGATTTTGCTGTGATTCCATGACATTAAAAAATAGAATTTTGAGGTGAAACTACTATTAATAATAATAATACAGGTAAAAATATTATCATCTTAATATACATATACAGACAGCAATCGAGGCCATTTCCAAGTCGTCAAGATTTTTAAATGAAATTATTTCGTTGATAAACCCGAATTAAAAACTATGTTTTAGTATCTAGATTAATTAGGATTCGATAGCTAAGATTAAAGAATTCACTTGATAAACAATTATAATATTTAAGTTGAAAAACGTACAGCACAAAGTAAATGAAACTTGTACATTTTTACGATTAAATAAGTGTAACCGACAATCTGCGAAAGTGGAGAAATCTCTCAATACAACTTGATAATTATTATAGGTATTTTCCTCTGTGCAATCGGGGTCGCGTTATGCGACGTTCAATCTGCATTCAAAGAAGCTAAAATCGAACCCGACATTATAGACAGTTCGCCAAACGAACTGATCGAGGTACGTCCATGAAAAAAAAATACGCAGTTTTATTCACTAGAAACGTAGATCACGAAAATGGCACATGTTCTCTAAAACAGCTTTGAACATTTTTTAAACAGGTAAAGTACGGCAATATAACGATCAACTTAGGAAATGAGCTTGCACCTACACAGACGAAAGATGTTCCAGAGGTTCATTACAAACACGACGGTGGAGTTTTATATACTCTCGCATTAACCGGTGAGTATATTATAATAAAAGTGTTCTTATCATTAGAATCAGAGCTGGGCATAAAAGTACTTAAAGTACTAAGTACTTCAAATGCCGCAGGCGACTAAGGCACAGTACTGATTATTTTTTGTGCTGCTTTGAGAGATTAGACCTGGTCTAGTTACTAGACAGCATAACGTTCAATTTGAAATAGCAATTACCATGTAGCACTTAAAGTACTTTAGGTACTTGAAGTACTTTGCCCAGCTCTGATTAGATTATGAATTATTCTAGCAAAAAATTATTAATATTAATAAATACATATTTTATTTTTATTTTCTATGAGATTTAATTATGATAATTTTCTCAACTAAACAACGGTAAAATTTATAAGTGTTTGGTTATTGTATTAATGAAAGAATAACGGAATCTAGTCGAAAAGATATTATCAGCGAAACTTCGATCGATGAAGAGCGCGTACTTTCACTGGATACGAAACCAGTTTGTGTTTCCGTTGAACGTTGATCGATCGATGTACAACCTGAATCGGAAAGATCCATTCAACTGCCACACATAGTGCATTACGAATCGTTAATTTTTAACAATTACGCCCCTTGATTACCAAAACAATGAGAAACAAAAAAATTAATTAATATACATTTTTTTTCGCGTGGAAAAAAATACTATAAAGAGTTGAGTAATGAATTACCGCGATGCAGGAAATAATGATTCGCGATAATTTTAATGAAAAAAATATAAATCGTGTGCTGCACATTCTTTTTTTTTTTCTTAACATATGTAAGTCTCAGCAGCGTCCGAAGGCCACGTTGCTGTTTGCATAGAGAGCAATTATGAAGTGCCGAGTGAATTAAATAGCGGGACTCAGGAAACAGAGATTTATGATAAAATGTTAACGCGTTTATACATAGAATTTGTAGGACAGACTGTACTGGTTCAGCATTCATATACATTACTCTCCGAGCTGTCGTCAGTACGACGCGCAACTGTATTTACTTTCTCTCGAGTCGACCGGCTCTTGTATACAATATGATTACAGAATATTTACCTGTGCCGTTGGGCCAACATTGACATATATAAAAGTGTCGCTATGTAAAGAAAACAAAGGATAATCAACAATTTAGATTTTTTTAATTTCGCCATTTACCAGAACTTTTGCAAATTGATTTTTTATTATTTTCAGTAAATTGCTTATTTTTTCTCAGTGTCAGAAACGAACTTCGGTAATTGCTTGACGATTGAATCTTTTTTTTACTTTAATATAATCGGTAATATTTTTTTAAGAAGAGTGACGATTCATGTAATTAATTATAAATATATTACACGTTAAGAAAGTTGTAAATTGGTCGAAGTAAGGCATTTTTTGTAATTGTTTTTTTTATTTTTTCATTTTTAATAAATTTTTGTGAAAATCAGCGTTTTTATTTGTTTTTAAAAAATATTTTCGAGGTGCATTTGATATAATGAATAAGTATCCAATAATTTATGGAACGAACAAACGAATAAAATGGAATGTAAAGAAATCAACGACATCGAAGGTACTAAGAACGTTAATATTTAATAACTATAATACCAAAAACGGATTAATACACTGAAAAAACAAGGATGCAAAGTAGAACCTTGCACATTGCTTCCTCATTATTTTTCGCATTTTACAAAGCTACCTCTATGAGGAAGTATGTTATTCAATTTTTGGCTTCCTCATAGAGGAAGCTTTGTAAAATGCGAAAAATAATGAGGAAGCAATGTGCAAGGTTCTACTTTGCATCCTTGTTTTAATTAGATAAATATACATGTTGTGGATTCGCTTTTTCTATTTCGTTATTGCGTTATTTCGTGATTATTAGAGCGTTTCCGAAGTGAATGTGATAATGTATATTTTTAAAAATAATTCATCATTCCATAAAATCAAAAATTTCATACCGTTCGTCACTAAATTATACATATATAATGGCTGAATATTGTTTTATTTATATACAAAATTTGAGCTCGCTATCTTAAGTTTTGCAAAAGTTACAATAGAGCGATAATGTCAATTTTTTGAAAAATTCAAAACATCATAAAATTTTTACGGCTCAACCGATCTTAACCAAATTTAATAGCGATCACCGGCATATGAAAGCTCAAATTCATACCAATTTTTAGATCAATATCTCGAAAATTGAAAGAGTTATCGCGTAAACAGACATTTTTCAAAAAATTAAAAAACGCGTAATAATTTAACGATGAAGTGGATTTTAACAAAAATTTGCATGAACGATGAGGCTTGATCCCTCTATCTATGGTCCAAATTTCAGCTTGATATCTCAAGGCATTCCCGAGTTATAAAGGTTTACATTTTTCGATTGTGTAACATACACACACACATACACACACACACATACACACACACACACACACACACATACAGACATTTTTTCTAAATCACTTTTCTCGATGTTTTGGACCATTCTGAGTGTACTGACATGAAAATCTCGAAAAAAAAAAATTTCACGAAAACAAAGCTTCCTCTATGAGGAAGCAAAATGTCATTGATTCAATAAATCCATCGTTTGCGCGCTGCCAAAAGAAGTATTTTAAAATTAACTCTAGTTCTTATTCGTTCAATCCCATTTAACATTGAAATAATAAGATATTATTTTGCTTATTTTAGAGTTATTGTTTTGATCTCGTATGAAATTGGAGGAATTAGAATTCGAATTAAGTTGATAACGTTTGTTTTTGGCAGCCCGCAAACGATGATTTTATTCAATCAATGACATTTTTGTTCAGTGTAAAAAAATAAATATCCTTCAACAAATTCGATAAAAAAATTGGAAAAAAAAATAAATTCGATGATTTTTTCGTTATGAAATGTAAATTTTTTTCTATTTCTTTTCTCTTTTTCCAATAGTTTAATGATATTTTTCGGCATTATTATAATACAAAATCAAGCTCGATAATATCGTCAATGACGTTAATTTGTATTCCGACTTTTCTATTCAACTATTAAAGTACGGAAATTTTTCGAATATCGAACTTTTAGTTAGGAATGAATGAGCAAAACATCATTCATGTAGTCGCATTGAAGAAATCTAAATTATTCATTAATTCATAAACATGTTTAATGTTCAATGTTGCTTATATCTATCACAGATCCGGATGCGCCGACTAAAGGATACAATCGCGAATTCCAACATTGGCTTGTCGGAAATATTCCGGAGGATAAAGTAGCCAAAGGCGAAGTGCTTACGGAATATGTTGGTCCCGCACCTCCACAGGGTTCCGGTACCCACCGATACATCTTCCTTCTGTACAAGCAGAATCAGGGAGCAATTACCTTCACCGAGAGACGTCTCGGAGCTAGGTGAGTCAATAGAGCCTTTTAAATATACTTGATCATGCCTAAAACGCATGGATATTAGTAAAACACAAGGTCTTTCTATAATTACAGGGACAAGAACAGGAACAGATTCTCGATCAAGAAATTCGCGAAGAAATACGATTTGGAAGGTCCCATTGCCGGTAACTTTATGAGGGCCAAGTACGATGATTATGTTCCAACGATACACAAACAGCTGGGCTTCTAAATGTTTTTAAAAGTTTTTTTTAATTTAAAGAAAAATACATTTTTTATAGTTGATTATTATTAGATATGAGCTGTATATGCATTGATGTGAATAAAACTTTTGATCTTGATCTAAGATGTACTTAACTTAAGAAAAGGATAACAGGTTTTACATTAAATATTTTATCAGTTTTGATTTCTTATAATACTTTTATTATTACAACTTTACAAAATACAATGCAGTACGAGACAACTCAAACATAAATAATAACTATTAAATAACACACAACGACTCTTCTGCATCGTCAACAGTCTTAGAACGCTTCTTTTTTTTTATACCAATAACTGTCTCTTCTGTAAATAAAAAGAATAAACGTTTATTATTCTACCTCATAATTTTCAATAGCAACGAAAAATTAATCTTCCTCAAATATGGAACACTTTTCTCAATTAAAGAAAAAAAAACAGAAAAAATGAACTTTTAGATTTTTTACGCATAAATGTCTTTCTTTCATTAACATTTAATCGTAGCATTTATAAAAAATTCTATTATTCGTCAAAGTCTCCCAGAATTTTTTACCAGAATTTAAAAAGACGGATTGGAAAAATGTGTTCTTCGAATTTGGCAAATATGGTATTGAAAGGTAATTAAATCGTTGAGCAGCTTACCTTTTCAAAAAACCGCCCAAGCACTTCGTTAGGTGGTACATTCCTTAGAATCTCAATGATGAACTTGCTTTTTGCGTTTGTTTTTAATCGTTACAGACGGCTTCTCAGATGCTGAAAGGTCAAACCATAAACATACAATTGTATAATAATCGCGGAAGTTAAAAAATGAAAGCAATTGAAAGAAAATCAGCTATCCCACCTTTTCTATCCCTTAAAATTTGATTGCGTCGAGCTTTCAGCTCAGGAGACAAATTTTCGACCATTACATCAATGAAACCATCCAATGCGATCGATCTGTTGATCGCTACGATATTTTCTCTGCAAATCGGGCAATTGTGTTTCCTCTTCATCCAAGATTTTATGCAATGTTGACAAAACGAGTGCGTACAGTTGAGAGTTACTGCTTTTATGAACAACTCAGAACACACGCTGCAAGCAAATTGCTCGTCCATTATGACGCCAACTTTGCTTAGTTCTCTGCTATCCGTCGGAGCCGATATAGACGGGCTGTCGACCGTCAGATCAATCGTTTCTAAAATCTCCATTTGGCCTGTTGTCCCATCGTTCAATAGTTGCACGACAAAACAATCTGGGCCGGCGGTTTGCGGTACTTCAGCTATCACGTCTGTAATATGAAAGATATATATTAGTAAAGCACCAATAAAATAAGTCGCAAATAAAAAATATAAACATCTTTTAATTTTCTGTCCATAAGAAATAATAAAGGAAATGTTTGGCCTATAAAAATATTGATGTGGATAATTATAAACCGTAGCAAAAATCACTAGAGTATTTGAAAATGTTTTTCATCTTTTATAACGAAGGTGAAAAAAAAAATAACGAACGTATTTTTATCATCATAATTATATTATTTAAAAAAAGGTTCCTGTATGAGGAAGCAAAATTAATTTTTTTAATTTATATAGTCAACAAATCTAATCTATTTGCGTGGTTTGGTTCCCCGCCCTTGACATAAATTTGTGTAAAATGAAATACACGTTACTGAAAAGACCGGCTTTAAAAAAAGATTGTCAACTATGTCAGCGTACTTTTCGCTAAAAACGAATTGAGATTAAAAACGATAAAAAAAAAAAAGAAACGCGTTTTGGCACAAATGCCTTGGAGTAAACGATACATTTTCGATAAAATAAATAAAACACAGTTACGTCTTTCGTTGTCGATTGCTGTGGCCTGCAGTTGTTCGGTGATGGCAGCCTGTTCCTTAAGAGCGTCCTCCATTGCCTTTAGTTTCTGCGCCAGCTGATTCTTTTCGTTGAGAAGCCGTTCTTGTTCAGATTTCTCCTGCCTCACCAAATTCTCCATGACGACAGCCCATTCAGCCTGCTGCTGCTCCCGCCACTTGTCCATCTGTTCCTTCATACTTTTCTCCACAGTTTCTTTTTCCTGTTTGCTCATATCCAGAGCCTCTTGCCACTTTTGTCTCTCCTCGTTAAGCCGTTGCTCAAACTTTATTCTCTCCTTCTCCAGAGTCGATAACAACTGATTGTACATCTGTTGAAGCTGAAGTTCAGCATCGTTTCCGGCTTTTATATGCCTCTGCAAATCGGCAATTTGATTAGTGAGGTCCTGAGTCTGTCCATGGGACAACTCCTGCTCTTTCAAAAGTTTGTCCAGTTGCGATCTCAGTTCGGTCTGCTCGCTCTGCTTCAACTGCAACTTCTCCTCTAACTCTTTTCTCTTGTTCTCCTGATTTTCCGCAAACGACTTCTGCTGAGTAAGAACGGTATCCAGAAGCGACTGATCAATCCTTGGCCTTTTGTTATCTTGACTTAATTTAGCGCAAAGCATAAAGACGTATTTGTATGCTTGGGACTCGCTGAACTGTATCATGTCTCCGTGGGACAATATCTTTGGCACATCCCTCTCCAAAGGAGTACTGTTAACCATTGTGATGCTGGAGCTCATATCCGTTATCATCCAATCGCCGTTTTCGTCGCATTTCAGAACCGCGTGATTCCTTGAGATTAACACATCTGCGATTATTTGGTCGCTGTCCCTCGCTCGTCCTATTTTGAACTGAAAATGGCAAAAAAGGTAAATACATTATTAAACAGTGGAGGGAAAATATTATTCCATATAAAATATTGTTTTAGATAAAGTTATTTTTTAAAATGCACATTGAAGCATAAATTGTTTTTTAAGTAATTCAAGTAATTTCTGTTCTTATTTTTCTATGAATGAATTTTCTTTTCTGAGTGACAAGGCTCTGTAACTGTTTGTGGCAGCTGATGTGCTTCTCATGGTTCAAATGAGAGCTTAATTTTTGTAATAACTTCTGTTCATGTTTTATTCCCAAAATAACAGCAGTGGAAGATGATATGCTACTCTAGATTCTGTGCTCAGTCGGTAACAAAAACTGCTTGTCCCCAATTGATCTGTTCAATAATGGACGAGAACCATTGACTGCTTCTCAGAATTCTGTTGTCAATTGTTCTTGTCTTTTATCCAAAAACTCAACTGTAATAGAGATTTGCTTTGGGAACATTCCGTTATTTCTCTCGAATTTATATCATTTTGAGAGAGAAAGAAGACATGTAACACATAATTTTAAAGGGGCTGAGTTCTCGGAAATTATTAAAATAAAATTGTAGTGCAATTGCAGACATGAAGTCTTATACTTCCACTTTCCAAAAAGTCCACCCAAAAATCGTAAAGTGTTACACTACAGTTTTTTTTTTCTTTCATAGTCCAGCTAATCTATTCAGCTAAATTTAATCTAAATAACTAAATTTAAGGTAGTTCTGTCGGTACGCCGGAATCATAAATCTCAGAGTCTACATGACATTAAGAAATAATCATACGCATCAGTTTGACTGTCTCAATAATAATTTATTTATTTATTTATTTATTTATTGTGTTGACGGGGTAAATACCCCTTTTACATATTATGAATTGGACACCAAATACATCAGAAATTAAGGAAAAACGAGTAAATTGAATATATACATAACATTCGTAGCTGTAAGTACATAGAAGCAGACATAGATCGTAGCAGGTGTCCGTATACAACAAAGACAAATAAAGATATGAGATACAAAGCAATAGAATTAGCAACAGGCGTAGAAGATTTATAAATATATAACAAAAACTTAATAACAGAATACAATAGAATACGCTTAGTCGTAGCGCAAATAACATAAAAAATAATCGAAAATCCTCCGAAATTGTCGTAATCAAATTAAAACGATTATTTGTAAATAGTTGATATGTTTAGTGCGAATTTGACTTCATTTTTATGATAATTAGGTTAGGAAACGTCATTTGGCCCGATATCGTGCACTTTGACCTGGGTTCAATTAAACATGATTCCGGAGACTTCACCTTTTTTCATGATGCATCAATACCTGAATGATTTGCGAATCCATAGTACTTTTTATTTTTTCTCTATCTTTGATCTAAGTGTGTTAATTTTCGATGTAAAGATCAATTTTTCCAGCCCTCCCGTGAGCGCCGTGTAAAAAAGATTGATTTTCAAGTTTTAATTGTTCATTCAAATACTCGGTAAAAGCCTTCAAGATTTTGTGCAAGTAAAATTGAACAGCTAAATTACAACATGTCAAAAATTCATGCATATGAGTTTGGATTGGCTTCACGACAGAACTACCTTAATCAAATTTCTAAATTTTCATAGAGTTTATAAACTAAATAGATTTTGCATTGTCGTATTCTATTTGAAAATAAGTTGTATTAAAATAAAATTTATACAGAATTATAGATTTCCTTTAAGAAAAATTAAACAATATTGTATCTCCTTGAATATTGCAATTAATCAATCAATGTAAACCAAATAAGCTTATACTGCAATGAAGTACTCTAAAAAACTTTGCAAAACAGTAAAAAATATTTAATACTCACTTAAATCAACCTTCTAAATAAACAAATATATAATTTTTTTCAAATGGTGACCATGCATTGAGGGTGTTTATTTATTCAGAAACATGATTGAAAAATTCGCAAGAATGTAGTTAAAAACCAATTCAGAACAAAGAGTGCTCATAGTACTACAAGTGTGTTTATGAAGTGTTAGGTTAGATACTTACGTCGTTTTTGTCAACCCGAATGTCTTGTATTAGCGGATCGTCTTTTTTAAGCGCAATCAGAACAGGTTCCTGGTCGTCGGGCAATGATCTCTTCGCAGATTCCATGCTAATGTGCATTGAATGTCAATATTTTATTGAATATATGAAAACAGATTGTCTTAACCACCAAGGTTTCGATCGAGATATCACATGTCAGTAACATGCGAATTTGCAGCGCGTAGACACTTTACGCATTCTCAGATAATGAAGAGTGAAGAAATTAATCAACGCATTTGAAGTCTCGTAAACAACGATCAAAAACTAATCATTCCATCGCAAGCAATAAGTTGTTGTGTATTCCGCGGAGATTTTTCTGAGTCTTAAAAATAACAGACAGTGCCATCTTCAATTGTAAAGGCGAACGACACTTGAAGCTTGTCATCTCCGCCAATGACTATCTCCATAAAAATTTGTCCACCAATGCGCCAGAGTCAGCGGAGATGTCCATACTATGAAGCTAGATCCTCGGTAGGGTAGCATTTATGCAAAAACCATTTCAGCCAAAATCCGTTTCCGCCAATGAAATGCATTTTGGCTGAAATGGTTTTTGCGTAAATGCTTTTTGACTGAAACGATTTTTGCGTAAATGCTACCTTACCGCGCAGTAGGGTAGCATTTACGCAAAAACTATTTCAGCCAAAAAGTATTTACGTAAAAACCATTTCAGCCAAAATCCATTTCATTGGCGGAAACGGATTTTGGCTGAAAGGGTTTTTGCGTAAATGCTTTTTGGCTGAAATAGTTTTTGCGTAAATGCTACCCTATCAGATCCTCATATGCGCGACAGCGACAAGCGATACATGCGAAAGAAAGAAACAATTATATTGTTTGTCTAGCTGCGTGAAGTTAGCTGGTCGATTTTTACTTTAATATTTTTTTTCGATCTTAAACGATTGTTTGTCGTTTGTAGATCATTAATTAAAACATTTGTTGGACAAGCTTTTATAATTAAAAAATCAAAATTTGGCGTTAAATTAGCCGGAATTTTTTATTTTTCGTGCAATTACATTTTATAGGGTGTCTATCGATGCGTAATCGTTTGTTGGTACTGCATTAGTTAATGAGATTGTTTATTGGATCGTCATTTATTAAGAAAAAGCAAAAAACCATATCCGGTGCTTCCGAACAAGAATGGTAATATGACCGCGCGAAGTTTGCCGGAAATGTATTTCGGTTCAATAGAGTATTAATCGATACGGAATTGATTTTTGGTTACGAATTGGTCATTTAGAACGTTTGTCGGCGTGTAATTCCAATGAAATAGGTAAATGACTTGGATTGGATTCAACTATACTACACAAACTTTACTAGACGAGTTCACAATTTCAAAAACAGAGTGTAGACTATTATATTCGAATCATTCTTTAATTACCTTCTTTAAAAATTTACAAGGTATTTACCAAGTGGGCGCTGTGTAAAAAGGAATTCGTTGGTTTAACAATTTTTATATTTCCGCGTAAATCGACGATCGAAGCGTCACGTACGTTTCCTTTCCATCGCCGCCAACGGTCGTGAGCTTTTCAAATATCTCGTGATGCATTTCAAGTCCAGTGTTGCCAGATTTAGCGATTTTGCGCCCATTTGGCGATTTCGGAAGACCACTTGGTGTAAAAAAATTGCAATTGGCGCCTCGCAAGTAGCACAAAGACAAAGGATATCTATTTGGTATACGAAAAGGTATGTTGATTTCCGTCCAAATGATATCTTTTGGATTTGAATATCTTTTAGACGTTCTTAAGATAGCCAAATCTAAAAAGATATAATTTGGATGGAAATTAATATACCTTTTCGTATACCAAATAGATATCCTTTGTCTTTGTGCTACTTGGGCTTAGCGCGTTTTTGGCGTCCTTTCGTTTCACTTCGGCGATTTTTCGATTGACCTAAACGATTTTTGGCATTTTTTGCATGCCAATTAGGTACTACTTGGGAACTTTCAGGTTTCCCTTTCGCGACGATGAGCGGGAATTTTCCTGATAAACGTTAATTGATAGATATTCCTGGATGAAGCTCCTTAGACGTTGAGATATTTCCGTTGGATTCATCTATGCTTTGTAGATTCACCCTTAAAAAAAATCAAATAAGATACAATGAAGGGACGAACACGCACGACAAATAGTTCGGAATAATACTGTATACGAGGTAACTTTTTTTTTGGCGTCTTGGCCGACTTGGTTGCCGATTTTTGGCGACTTCAGCGAATTTTGAAGTTGGCGCTTTTTGGTGACTTGGGTAGCCTCTGGTGGCGATTTGAGGTTTCCAATACAGTAGAACCTCGTTTATCCGAGGTAATGTGGGGAGGACGTACCTCGGATAACCGAAAACTCGGATAACACCGAAACCATACACAATGCATACAATGAGAAATAGCTTTGTCCGTTTTATCCGAGTTTTTCCGTTTTATTCGAGCGTACACCTCGGTTAACGCGGAGTGCTCGGATAATCGAAGGCCGGATAAACGAGGTTCTACTGTATCTGGGCTGCGTTCCGAATGACGAGGTGTTTTGTTGTTCGATGCGCATGCGCAATGGTTTTTGCCGAGATTTACGGTGAACTTTAAGAAGTATAATAAAAGTGGAAACATAAAAAAACAATTGTTTTATTTATACTAGTACTGAAGTATGAATAATTAGATTTCTCATGGCTTTGCCTATTTGTAAAGAATTCAAATATTATCCTCGTCTCCTGATCGGACGACAACTATTCACCCTACTCGCGAGGTACGGCAAAAAGTTGTTGTCCGATCGTGAGGTGGGGATAAAAAATGTTAATACTTTATAAATGGCTAATCCGTGAGAAATCGAAATTCCGATACTTTGGAATTAATAGAAACGAACAAACTGTTTCCCCTATCTTCAACTTTTACTATAATTCTTAAACTTCACCGTAAATCTTGACGGAGATTATTGCGCATGCGCATCGAACAACGAAACACCTCGTCATTCGGAACGTACCCCTGGTGGCGATTTGAGGTTTCTAATACAGTAGAACCTCGTTTATCCGAGGTAATGCGGGGAGGACGTACCTCGGATAACCGAAAACTCGGATAACACCGAAACCATACACAATGCATACAATGAGAAATAGCTTTGTCCGTTTTATCCGAGTTTTTCCGTTTTATTCGAGCGTACACCTCGGTTAACGCGGAGTGCTCGGATAATCGAAGGCCGGATAAACGAGGTTCTACTGTATCTGGCAACCCTGGCCAAGCCGGTGGGTTCCCCTCACTTTTTCAACGGACAGAGGGCCTACCACACTCGTGTTTGCAAACAGCTAGTGTCTACTAGAGTGAACATCGCATTCTATATACACAGAAATTGAGACAAACGAAGAAGAAAGTATCAAATTGGTATTTGATACAGCCGTTGCTTTTCAATCCACGCTGCAACTCCAGATCTATTCGACGGTATAAAATATTACTTACTATTTATAATTTATTATACGTTCGATACCTAATATTATTTGGAAAGAATGATTAACAATTTTACATCACACCTCGTTTGTACTTCGTTAATATGTAGCAAAACATACCTCAAATAGTGCCTCCCTTTGTGTGATTTCATATAATACTGCCTTTTAACTGATAATAATATGCTGATAATAGTGTTGCTATCTGTCTGTGGTTCGACACTAAAAATTCAAATCACGTTGTCGTTTCCCAAATAGCACACGGACAAAAGATATCCATTTGGTATAGTAAAAGATTGCTTAATTACCGTCTGAATGATATCTTTTTATTTTTCCCGTCTTACAGATATCTGTAAGATATCATCTGGACGGTAATTAAGCAACCTTTTAGTATACTAAATGTATATCTTTTGTCCGAGTGCTACTTGGAATGGTAAAGCCTCAAATGGAAATTTGACAAAGACTCCCTTACTACAAAAATCTCACGCCACAAAGGAATGATTATAAATACCACCAAAGCGATATATCGCCACGCGTCATTTTTCTTGTTTTTGTCGATTATCTTCTGATAAATACACATAAAGAAGTAAAGAAATCAAAAGAATTGACGTACAACCTTCTACAATGTACATACATTTTTTTATTTTCCATTTTCTCTGAAGTTTCATTGTTATTTTAACCTTGACATGACCTTTACTATAGTAATTTAAAATCGTTATAAAAGCTATATTCAGTCAGATTTGAAATAGTGGACACAAGAAAATACACTTTGATTATTGAAACAGGGAGTTTACTTTTAAATACTGCACAATCTTCTATGTACATGCCTGATACAATGCGAAACATGTATAGGTGTGAGGGAAATAGAATTAATTTTCCTAACTTAAATTGTGCAGAAAGTCATATAAAACTAAGAATCATGACATGGGGAATTGTTGTCAGAACAGAAATATTTGTGGTACAGTTTTTATTATACAAATCATTACTGACATAACAAAATATTTTGGTCAACAGTTGGCAGGATTTATAAGAAAAGAGTTTAAAAAGCATTTTGTTTTCTTTTAATATGACTGGAATAACTAAAATTTGATAAAAATATGGAATACTTGGCGTTTCATATTTTTGTTAAATTTCACTTTTTAATTTTTATGTAAGTATATAAAAATGATAAAAAATTGTATTTGGATAAAAACAATGCCAATAGAATATTCTGTACAGCTAATAAAATATGGTTTTCAGAAATGGGTTGTTTCTATTTTAAAATATAATATATAATAGAAAATATATATATAAATAAATATATAAATATATATATATATATATAATATATAATAGAAAATATTCATATATTTTCATATATTTTTAAAAAATATTCATATATTTTCATATTACATAAAAATTCTGTGTAAAATGACTAAATTCTTGAGACCCTATGCTGGCTGGCACGAATTTATTTAAAAATGTTCTACGTAATTAAAGTTTCACATATTAATTTATGTAATAATTCAGCATATGAAAGAAACTTCAATTATATAGAACTTTTAAAATAAAGTAATGCTGCCATTCTGCATAGGGTTTAAAAAATGTCCAAATTTTAACCAGCATTTTTCTGTAAGTATATCAAAATTGTTAAAATTGCGGTTTTTTGTTGCCTAACATCAAATAACAAAATTTTAGGAACACTAAAATAATATTTTTTGTATACAATATGTAGCTGATTACAAACTGAAAAAGTTTCATTGCAGACATTTTTTTATAGGACTGTTCATTTCCAATATGTATAACTATATAGATACCGAAAAATACAATTAAAAAAAAAATTGTCTGTCGGAAATATTTTTCCGACAGACTATTTTTTTTTAATTGTATTTTTCGGTATCTTGGCGCTGACTATTGTCAGTAGTGCCAAATAAAAAAATGTCTTCTTTTTCAATATACATTTTGATATATATTGGCTAAATTATTGAAGGGGGTCAGAGTTAGAGCATGACAAATTCAGCTGGAATCCCCCATATGATTACAATTTTTTATACCGAGTGCTCTCTAAGGGCTCTTTGCCCACTGAACGCGTCACGCATCGCGTAGAATCTTCTACAGTCAATCTTCTATCCTGCTTCTTTTTTACTCTGGACATTTGTCAGCTCTGTAGTGAATCACACGGCGCTTGAAGCTCTGAGCTTGGGTCTCATCAAGGGCGCATCACTTTTGCACCCATAAGTGGAACTGAGAGCGAGAAAGAAATGAGTAAGAGGCCACATCTTTCCCTCTCGTTCCCACTCACTGAAAACATAGCAGAAAAGCGCTATGCATTTATAATGAAAATCTAGATTTAGAGGGCAGCGCCTGAACTACGATCATAAAAGCTTGAAACTCTTTGACTTAAAAAAAATAATTATTTTTCAGATATACAAGGATCAAACTACAACTGTGCAAACTACACAACAAAATTTGTGAGATTAAAGCAGAGTATACACAATTTTGATTGAGCAAAATGAATGTCACATCAAAAATTGAACACAAAAGTAGCATTGAAGCCGACGTAGCATATACCAGCTATGTGTGGTCTTTAAAACACTGGTCTCTGCTCTGTGATGAATATGACGAAGGCATTACATCTCCAGAATTTGAGATTGCGCACTCCAAGGACTGTAAGTGCAAATTGACCTTTTGTCTAACCGAAATACACGTACAATTTATCAGCAAATTTGAGTTCCTTACTTTGCGGGCCAACGTATCTGTCGTTGACAAGAATATGAAGAAACTATTAACAATTAAATCTCCACGTATGACGTCTGTTAAGGAACCGTTAATTCTCGTTTTTCCTGAACCTCTCGACGAAGAGCGCTCAGAGTATCTGGAGGGTGATACTTTGATACTTTTTTTCGAACTGAACGTTGTTAAGGATTTCATCGTGTCCTCAGTCAGAACAAATATTTGGGATTCGAACTTTAACTCTAATGCACAAGACAAACTAAAATATATGTTTGCATCTTCCGAATTTTGTGATGTTACCTTCATCGTGGAAAAACAATCGATACCTGCACATAAACTCATTGTTGCCGCTAACAGCGACGTTTTCCACGCCATGTTCATGTCGCAGATGAAGGAACAAGAAAATTGCACAGTAAAGATTGATGACGTTAAGGCCGATGTGTTCAAGGTATTTCTGAGATACATGTACACGGGAAAAGTTGATGAGATACCTGAAGTGGTTCTTGAATTGATCGTCGTTGCGGACAAATATCAAGTGATTGACCTGATGAAAACTTGTGAATCTTATATGACGGCCCATCTGCAGATTGAAAACGCCACACAATATCTTCTCAGTGCCCATCAGTTGCGTCTCACAATTTTGGAAGAAGAAGCTGTCAAGTTTATGAAGCAAAACACACAAATACTTGCGGATCCTACAGAGTACAAAAGGTTGTCCGACTATCCGAGTCTAATTACCCGAATATTCGGATAGAGAATTTACATTTCGAGATGCGATAGACTTAGATTTTTCATACCTTGTTTGAATATTTTGATGTTATTACAATAGTCATTATAGATTGTTCGTATTTCACAGTTTGATCAAATAGTTTAATGTATCACGATGCTGAATTCTATTTTGCCGGCTGGTATATCAATTTCCGGCTGCCTTATTATCGTAGCGGACGAAACTTCATTCAGAAGAGCCCGCATTTGTCTGACATTAATTTCTATTGTCACGCTGGTCTTTTCTATCGACATACATACTAAAATTGGTTCATATATCAGAGTAATAGAATGTAAAGTACGTACAGTTTTTTGAACTGTGAAATAAGGGACATAATATTTCAAGTCTCAAGTTTATAAAACGGTGGTTTTGAAAACCTAAAACCTCGCGCGGTTTTTTTTTGTTTAAAAATGCGGTACATAAAAAATGTAAGGATTTAAAAATTAAGGGTTTGTAATCCGTTTTGTAACTGCATGTAGGTTTTAATAAAGACTTTTCCTTGTAAGAATTGATTATTAAGCCTATATGAAAAATATCGACTTTCAGTAAATACACAGAGAGAATGAGTTTGTTTGACAGTTGACAAATCAAGTATTAAATATGGCGAATCGGACGATTTAGAGTTATTCTTATTGAATCTCATGAGCTAAATAACATTGAATTGTCCCAAATGAAGTTCGCTGAGATTTGTTAATAGTTAACAAATCTTATTTGGCTCAACGTACATTTAGTCAGTACCAATAACTGAATGGTTCGTTTCGCCAGGTTTAACACTTGATTTGGCAACTGTTAACAAACTCTTCTCTCAGTGTATAGATATATACTTTTGTTGACAATACTTAAGGTGATGTGCTACTGCACGGTCGGCAACAAAAACTGCAAAGCGTTCTTCTTGGTCACAATTGATGTTTCAGACAAAAGACGAGAAGTACTGACTGCGTCTTCAGGGTCATATTAATGTTGAAGAAAGGATGGATATCCTATTGTTTGCAGACGACCTCATTATATTGGCACAGGACGCAGTAGACTTGCAGTCGAAATTATATTGTTTAGCAAAATACTGTCGACAAAATAAACTCGAGGTGAATACGGATAAAACCAAAATTGTAATCTTCAAAAAAGCAGCGAGACCCAAGAAAACGCGCGCTTTTAAATATGGAGAAACTGTTTTAAAGATAGTCAAAAGCTACACTTATTTAGGTGTGACGTTTACCTCATCGGGGCTTTTCAGAGAAGCTGCGGACACTTTTTGTACAAAAGCAAATATGGCTACAGGGACGATCTGGAGACCTTTGATAGGAGTGAAGCTAGACGATTGGGAGGCTAGACTCAAAATATTTAATGCAGTCGTATCATCAAAATTATTGTATGGGGCAGGTGTGTGGGCGCTCCGATATGTGGATATTCTAGACAAGGTACAACAACGCTTCTTTAAAACTCTACTTGGTCTTCCACAATGCACCCCGGGATACCTAATAAGATTAGAAACAGGAACAAATACGGTTGAAAAGCTAGTCGTTAAGAGAGCATTAGGTTTCTTGAAAAAAGTATTGGAAATGCCTCAATATCGTTATCCAAGGATCAGTTTAGATCGGCTAATAACTCTTAGTTACTCCGAGAATAATATTCCAAAATATAACTGGTTTAGCGGTCTCAGTCATATATTGACGAAGTACCAATCGCAAAGCATATTAGAAAATATGAGGCCATGTGAAATAGAAGAAGCGATACCGCAAATAATGGGCACGATTTGTCAAAAGCAATTCGAAATAGACGCAGTTAGAGCCCTTACGTCAACATATAGTGTGCGGTATAAAGAAATAAAAGAGTTGAATACCCTAGAATGTGAAAAGTATCTCTTGTCAAAAATTCCATTTACGTTTGTTAAGGTCCTCGCTCAATGTAGGCTAACAGGGAAAATAGTTTTCAGGCTTAAAATCAAAACTCTAATGTATAAGTTTGAGCCAAACTTAGCATGCCAGCTATGCAACCTAAATGAAAACGAAATATTAGAACACGTACTAGTTAAATGCCCGCAATATGAGCCGTACAGAAAAAAGTATTTTAATCCACTCGCGTTCTTTCCCGAAATCTTAGAATGTAAGTCAGACGAAGATGTAAAAAAATTATTCTATTATTTGTTCTCTTGTTGTAAGTTGCGCGCCTTCGCTTTATGGGAGTAAAGATATGTAAAAATACGCTAACGACCAAAAATTAAACTAAGTTTATAAAACCGCCCTGCGGAAGTTGGAAGTGTGTATTAGTATAAGTAAGTTAAAGTATTACTAATATAATAAAATTGTAATAGGTGTACACCTGCATACAATAAAGACTCTACTCTACTCTACTGACTGCGTCTTGACAATCTGTAGTCAGTACTTCTCGAATTTTATTCGAAAAATCAATCGTGGCGAAGAATAACACTTCGGGAAGATTCAGCTATCTCACTTGCACTTATGGCAATCTGAGAGAGACAGACGATATGTAGTACATCACGTTAAGAGCTGTTTGAACATCTCATGGCACACTCTTAGTCCGACAGATCCTCTTTTTTTTCGAAAGACAAAGGACTACAGATTTGTTTGTTGCAAACAGCCAACTTCAAGTTAGTATTACGCCGGTTGCCTTGGAACCCACGAACTCCAGATCTTCTTAAAGGTAACTAGTTAACTATTTAGATATGTATTAATAATTCATTATTAGGTCGTCAATTCATTCTCGAATTGCTTTTTGAACGAATGATTCGCTGTTTTCCAGCAAACGCCGTTTATAATAGTTAACTAAACTCGTTATAGTAGTTAACCATATCTTGAAATACAACTGCGCGATGCGCGTTATGATTCAATGCTGCTCTGCAATTGATCATTTCCTAACACATCTCTATCTAGCTATGTTGGACACGGAATAAAACCAATCTTGCTGTTGATTTTAAGGGCGGTGAAGTCTTCAATGAGATTTTGGTAAGGCCTTATTACCGAAATCTTAAGGAAAAAAAACAGCTATAAATATCGTCAAAAGCACGTGATATATAAATCGTTGATTTTCTAATTCTTGTCAATTATTACCCTTGGTAATACGAAAGGGAATATAGAAATACTAAATTAGTTTAGTATTTCATATGTATTTTATATCATATGTCCTCTGAAGGTTCTCAATTTCATCTTGATATGACCTTTGTTACAGCAATTCAATATTCAATTTTAAATGTGTTTTGAGGACTTGAATAAAGGTTTATTTTGTTAGATTTGCAAGAGTAATAATTAGAAAATACGATTTGACCACAGGAATTGGGAATACGTTTAGTGCAAGTATTTTCATGCATATTTGAGGTAATGTAAAGATATGAGTGGGTGCCCTAACACTCACGAGAACGGTCATAATGACAGGGAAAATGACACAGTCGTTTTTGTACACTTTAATAACGCCGCGTTTTGCCGAAATAACAAAAAAAAATGACGGTGACCATGAGAAAAGTCATGGTCACCGTCATTTTTTTACTGTTACACCGTTATTATGACCAAAATCGCACCGTTATTAAGGTGTACAAAAACGACTGTCATTTTTTCCGTCATTATGGCCGTTATATAACCGTTATCGTGAGTGCTAGGGTGTGAGATAAATAGATCTATAGTCTTCCTACTCCTAATTTTAAACCGTTGACTCAGAATTCTGCCTGCAATCTTTTCCATGCTTAAACTAAAACTCCGCTCTGCCGGAAAAAAATGTTTCTGGATGTTTTAGTTGTCGTCCTCGCACCTAAGATTTTTAAGGATGTTGAACGTTTCTGGGTAGAAGAAAATAAACTACTGTCGCATCGCTGATACTTACGCGCAGTTGCATCCTATCTGTTTAACTTGGGAAATATCTAGCACCCTGGAATAAATCAAATTTCTGTTTTTTAAATGTTTAAACATTAGCGTATAGTTTAGGCGGTCGTTGATGTACATTACTATTCAATTCCACGTCAATTACAACTACACAACCTTTAACTCTGACTTGTAATAAAATTTTACGTTCTAGGTCTACCAAAGGCCAACTTCACTTGAGTTCCCTACACGACGCAATTTAGAAGATTCAAGCTGAAAATACAGAAATTTCGTTCAACAAGATGAATATTACGTCGAAAATCGAACACAAAGGCAGCATTAGTGCTGACGTATCATACGCCAGATTTAATTGGTCATTGTGTCAGTGGTCACTACTCTATGATGATTATAAGGCAGGCGTTACATCTCCAGAATTTGAGATCATGCAGGGTAACGACTGCAAATGCGTATTGACCTTTTACGCAAAACATCGAGCAATCAATAATGCCGAATTCTATAATCAAACGACGCAAATTGTAGTAGAATTTACCAGCGAACTTAGATTCCATTCTCTGCAGGCCAAAGTATTTATCGATGGCAAGAATATGCATAAATTATGTGCAGTTGAATCTCTACGTGAAATAACCGTTGGCAGGCCTTTGGTTTTAACTTTTTACTCCGTTCTTGAAGAAGAAATTGAAACTTGGTGTCTGGTAGATGATACTCTGAAACTGGTATTCGAGCTTTACATTGTTAAGGCTATCATCAAATCCCCAGTCAGTACGAATACTTGGGATTCAAACTTCGGCACTATGTCACGGGACAAACTTAAAGATTTGTTTAAGACCAGCGAATTCTGCGATGTCACCTTTATTGTTCAAGAAAAATCGCTCCCTGCGCATAAACTTATTCTTGCCGCGCACAGCGACGTCTTTCGAGTGATGTTCAAGTCGCAAAAGGAGGAAGAAAATGATGGCACGATTGAGATTGATGACGTGGACGCCAAAGTGTTCAAAGCCTTTCTCAGATACATGTACACGGGAGAAGTCAAAGAGATGGAGGAATTGGTCACTGATTTGATCATCGTAGCGGACAAGTATAAGGTTACCGATCTGGTAAAAGCTTGTGAAACTTATATGAGCGCTCATATACAAATTGATAACGCAACCAAATATGTTCTCACTGCACATCACTTACATTTCAAAAACTTAGAAGAAGAAGCTGTCAAGTTCATAAAGCGTAACACACAAATACTTGCGGATCCTGCAGAGTTCAAATTGCTGTCTGAATATCCATGTCTGATTACACGAATCTTTAGCTAAAAACTCAGTGCCATGATTCATGAATTCGACTCGATGCGAATATAAGAATTTGCATAACAATTAGTGTTGAGTTAAACGGAAAATTATAAGGTGTGACAAAAGTTAGGGTTTTCATACTTTCATATTTGCGACAATTACAACCTCCTTTGTATGAATATCTTCATCTATAATGGCTTATTATTCTTTTTACTTATAACAATTCGAAAGAATAATAATAATTGAACATCATCATTCAAGAACAATTGCTATCTGCACATAAACTTTTGGGTTTACTCGAATCTGATTACGCAAATTTTTGGATGACAACTCAGAGCCAAGAATCATGTTTTCGACGAGACGTGAATCGAAGAATTTGTATTAATGTTGCAATTACTGTTAGGGTAACACTCGATGTGTAACGTCCTCTTTTATGGATATTCTAATCTATAAAAGCATATTACTCTTTTTATCTTATAAATTTGTCTACTTCGTGCAAAGGCAAAGCTGTTCAAATTAAGTTTGCAATTGTATGTTGGTTTCAATAAAAACCTTTTATTGTAAACAAATTTGTGAATCATACTATACGAAAAATATCTAGCGTCCTCTCAATCATCGTTTAAGGATGTTGGAGCGCTAGAGCATTTTAAATATTCCAGTGTGAAAAATAAATATTATGTTGAACAACACGTGTGTTCGGTGTATCCAAAAATTAAAATAGATTCACCGTTTAGTTGCGGAGATATTGACAATCGTAGTTGAGCTATTTAACATTCACTGATTGACAGCACATAAACCGATACTGTAAAATTGTGCGATAAGATTTTGATGTGAAAAATGTGCTAACGGTAAGAGAATTCTGTCTAAAAATATACCGTCAAATTAAAAAAATAAATAACCGTTTAGTTTTTGAGATAGTACAAGTGAATGAGGTTTAAGATTTCTGCATATTCATAATAAAATTTTGGCAAGCTATATCTTTCGAATTACGATATCAAGGAAAAAACTAAAAAGTAGAAAATGTTCGTTTTCGTATTCTCTGGTGGACGATTTTTTTTATTTTTTTTAAGTCCCAAATTAAGGGAATTGTTCTTGATTTAGTACTTTGGCAAGCTATATCTTTCGAACTATGATATCAAGAAAAAACCTAAAAAGTAGAAAATGTTCATTTTCGTATTCTCTGATGGACGATTTTTTCATTTTTTTTTTAAATATAAAATTAAGGGAGTTGTTCTTGATTTAGTACTTTGGCAAGCCATATCTTTCGAGCTATGATATCGAGAAAAAAACTGAAACGTAGAAAATGTTCGTTTTCGTATTCTCTAGTGGACGATTTTTTCATTCGAAGTAGTTTACTTCGCGGATAAAAAACTCCCTTAATTTTGGACTTAATTTTTTTTAAATCGTCCATCAGAGAATCCGACAACAAACATATTCTTTTCAGTTTCTTCCGCGGAGCTTTAACTTAAAAGTTATAGCTTGCTAAAATATAAAAACCACAACAACACCCTTAATTTTGGACAAAAAAAAATGTAATCGTCTGTTAGAGAATACGACAACGAACATTTACTACTATTCAGTTTTTTCCGCGGAGCTTTTAAGAGTTGTAGCTTGCCAAAATACTAAATCAAAAACAATTTCCTTAATTCTGGACTTAAAAAGAAATAAAAAAATTGTCCATCAGAGAATACGAAAACGAACATTTTCTACTTTTTAGTTTTTTTCTCGATATTATAGTTCGAAATATATAGCTTGCCAAAGTACTGAATCAAGAAAAACTCCCTTAATTTTGGACTTAAAAAAAAAATAAAAAAATCGTCCACCAGAGAATACGAAAACGAACATTTTCAACTTTTTAGTTTTTTTCTCGATATTATAGTTCGAAAGATATAGCTTGCCAAAGTACTGAATCAAGAACAACTCCCTTAATTTTGGACTTAAAAAAAAAATAAAAAAATCGTCCACCAGAGAATACGAAAACGAACATTTTCAACTTTTTAGTTGTTTTCTTGATATCGTAATTTGAAAGATATAGCTTGCCAAAGTTTTATTTTGAATATGCAGAAATCTTAAACCTCATTACAAGTGAAACCGATTTTTCCAACTTTTGTTTCGGTACGCTTGGGCTTTCATACTGCGGACCTTTCACTCACTCGCTACCTTCCCCGCACCGTGCGCGTCTCTGGGCCAATCCCCGCCGAACGTAGCGCTCCAACCTCCTTAAATTCTTGGGGCTCTGCGGTAAAGAATCACTGCCTCTTTAGAGCCTCATAATATCGTTCATAGTGTACCAGTCACTGTATCTTCTCGGGTGTCATTCGGAGTATCAGGTAACCGAGATAATGATTATAATACACAATTCGTGTAATCGCAGTAATTCACTGCGATGACGAATGTGCATGCGTTTCTTTTCATTAGGATATGGCTATCGTAATATCAAAAAATGATGAATAAATTAGTAAACAATTTTCGTGGAAAATGGATTGTTTTGGTTATGAATTGAATTTTTTCAACTCTTCCGGATACGGATAATTTTTTTTTAGAACTTGACTAATTATTTTGAAATCTGTACAAAACGTTATAAGCTCTTTAACTGCGCGCTCAGCATATTTGCTATATTTGAGGACAATCTACTTGTCAAAGTATCTTTTTCAATGTTAATCCGAAAAATTTGGAAAAATTTGAACGGTTGCGTAAATACCTTGTATAATAATATTTTGTTCGATACTCGTGCGAAATGTACTACATTTTCTCCCTAGTGTTCAAATATACTATTTTTTCGCCAGGGAAATATGCAAACTTAGAGAATTCTATTGAGATGACTATTAAGCGGCACCTTATTGGTCCATCGGACTATATACATACATAATAACATGGACTTTGTCACGTTCATGTAAATATAAGAATAGTTGTTCTAATAATGAATAGCCATTTAATAATAGCCAGCTCAGCAAATTTTTTGAATTTGTAGTTTGTTAAAAAAAAATAGCTTTCATTATATAGTGGCGCCCATTTGTACCGAGGCCGTGCAATATTTTCCGAAACCCCAACAGATTCGATCGCAATCGATTTATGCCAAACAACTGCACAGACCGGTATCCGTACGCTCTTCTACGTATATCTTCTAGGTCCTGCCTAGTTATAAGGCAGGACCTAGAAACACCATCGATCAGTTTTAATTCCACTGCAATATAAGTCAACACTCACATTCACGCTAATAAATCATTAAACCGTTATCGGCAGGTCAAAAGTTTGCTCTACTAGAGTAGAAAGTGATAATTTCTGGCGCATCGCGAAGATACAAGATAGAAGCAACTGAGCGTTGCGAAGACGTTTGCATCACGAGAGAACTCGTGACATGAAAAAAAATTCTTAAAGATGATGCCACCAGAAAAGATCCACCGCTATCATTTTTTTTTCGTCAGCTGTTTTATATTTATTTTAACTTATTCCGAGTTAATTGTGTAGAGTCTTTTTATTATTATTATTATAAGTGTGCTCCGTGACGAATGCACGGTAACATGATCGGCTTGCTAACAAGCATTCCACCCGATAATTTTGTTCCTTTCACTCTCTTGGCGATACGACAATCTCCAGTTTCAACAAAATTTTTAGTGCTCCAACTCTTAGTATGGTTTGCGACAACTGATTGAATATATTCTTGGGGTTTCTCCCTCGTTCCACCGTTTGCATGACTAGATCTATCTCTCTCGTTCTCATACATGTTTCTCATCACCTTAAGGTGACTATTTTATCCAGTATTTTCAGATATTTTACAGTACGTGAGGAAAAACATGGTCTTTCCAAAATCGGTTTGTAAAATGGTGATGATGAAAAATAAATTATAGAGACTGATACAGATTGATAGAATTTGAATGGGATTTAATCGTATGTTGTCATTTCTATCTATCCGGACTTTGACCAATTTATACAAGTTGAATCTTTGTTATCAGTTTCCTGTAGTTTTCGTTTTCTATGGGTTAACCCTATTGGATCATCGCAACCTCAAAACATACCGTAAAACGACGGTAATAAAACGCCTTGAAATTGACCGCTTGGCAATCGCGATCCTACCATTGTAACTACAAAGCAACCGCGTTTTTGACAACGTTGTTTTTTTAAATTCCTACTGCAGCAACTGCAAAACAACCGTCAAACAACCGTCTTCCCACCAGCACCAAGGTTATTGTTTCATAGTCATTCAGCGGTAAATTGTGCAGCGGAAGGCGACCCGTAGTTTCGCGGTAGAAAAGTGGTTGTGGACAATGACATCCGATAGAGACGTTATCGGTATATGTATGGTGCACCAACGAATTTATAATAGTAGTAGTAGTAGTAAATTTATTGACAAACTGTTACAACAATTATAACGACTGGTACATTTGAATAAGTTACGGAGGTTGCTTAAGATACGGGATTTTACAAATTACAAAATTGCTACAACGTAGTCTGCCAACAGGCCATCGACCGAGGTCCTTCAGCCCAGGGTTTTCTTTGGTACATTTAATTAATTACATGTAAGGGTGGAAACAAATTGTTCTTCGTAGTAAGTACATAGGTGTATTATCCTAGGTTCTCGTCAAACATTCTTTCGATAATTTGAAATATAGTGTGTGTGGGAAATTTATGTTTGGGTATACTGTGAGGTTCGCGCTGTATGCATAGAGGTTGTAAGTTTTCTCGTTGTTCTATTGATAGCTTTTTGGTGAGTCGATATAGTCTAGTTGTAATTGGAGTGATCTTTGTTTTTTCATACAGTAATGTATTTCGCGGGTTGTATCGCGGGTTTGATGTGTTTCGTATCCGAGATAGACGCCGGAGAGCGCTTGTTTCAGCTGTACGTATCTTTTTTAGTGCATTCTCTTTACAATTAGTAAATATAGGATGTCCATATTCGATGATTGGCCGACATATCGCTTTGTAGATTTTTACGGCATGTTTCAGTCTGATTTCTGAATTAGCGAATGTGATGCTTTTAAAGTGAGAGGCTCTGTTGGTAAGTTTGATCTTGCACTGTTGGAGGTGGTAGTTGAAGTTTAGCTTATTATCTATATATATGCCTAAGTATTTTGCGATTGGAATAGGGGAAATTTCTACGTTGAACATGTGTATTGTTGGTGATAAAGGGTTGATTTTATGATTAAAAATTAGAAGCTGAGATTTTTGGGGATTTGGTTTGAGACGCCAATCGTTGAACCACGTACATATTTTGTTAACAGATATTTGAAGTGCTTCTGTCGTTTCTTTAAGGTTATTCTTGTGTGCTACTAAAGCGGTGTCGTCGGCAAATTGGAGAATGTATTGGCTTAGATCTATGAATTTTTTATCTGGGTATCGATAGTTATACATGTCATGACAAAATATATTGTATAAAAGTGGTGATAATGGAATTAATAATATTTTATATTGAATTTACGTTTCGTCACCTGTAAATTTTTATCGATTTGTGGTGTATCGTGTTATATCGTAAATATACACTGTAAAAAAAATCTATTTGAAATTTAGTGTACTTTTACTGGAAGTTTTTATTCATAAACTAGTATATTAAATTTAGTATACAAGTGGAATGTAAAATTAATGTATGGTACAGCACATTCAATAATTTACTTTAATTTTACAGTAAAAGTACTTTAATTTTAATAATTTGCTTTAATTTTACTGAAAAAGTACATGAATTTTATACCACAATTGTATATTAAATTTCGATGACGAGTTTATGAATAAAAACTTCCAATCTTTTTTAATAGTGTATGATACAACATTAATCGTTCCCAATCAAAAAGGCATCAATAGAGTGACCCTATCATTTTCTGTCGTCTCCCAATTATAGAAAGTATATCGGAATAAATCATATGTGTTTAGGCTGAAAGAATTATCATAATTTATCGCAAAACCCTGATATAAATGATCATTTATACAATAATTTCATGCTGATTGTCTCGTTTCTCTTTTCATTGTTTCACAGCTATGGGAAGTCTATTATAATGAATCTTGAATATGATAAACATTCAAATCCAAAGATTTGTGGATGGAACCTTTTTTTTTAATGAAAAAAGGTAATATTATTAATATTACTCCTACGTGCGTATGTGTTTATTATTAAATTTAATACAAAAATTATATTATTTATAATAATATTATAGGATATGGAAGAAGCATATAGGATTTCGATCGTAAATTTATGATAGTACTTCGTAAATTTGCGAACCGAAGTCCGTATTCGGAACGATAGGATTTTTTAAAATCGTTTTCTATCATTTATTTTTACCAGAGAGCTAAAGCCATCTGTTTTTCACAAAAAATGTACTAGATTTCCCGAAAAAAATATGCTAGTATTGCGTAGTCGGCAAACCTACATTAATTGAGACTCTACTGTACGTCGCTGCAGTAGATGAAATAAATACAGAGACTGTATTTGCGAAGTAAAAAGCCAATAGAAGTCGCGTGTTCAGATGACCACTGATAAGACTGGCGACGTAAACATAGCTATGGTTACTACACATGTGGTGTAACGTCGGCACTGACCAGTCTAATAGCAGCTCAATCTATGACTAAAAAAAACGATACCCCCGAAAAAAATCTGTCTGAAAATTATCTGAAAATCAATAATAGTGGACCACTTTAGACATTATCCGATTTTATATCGTAATTTCTCTGTTATTCGCCGAATATCTTGGCGATTTTTATCCGTAACCTCTTGAATGTATAATTTTTCAAAAAGCTTCATCATATTTTAGAGTTTTCAAAAAAATATTTTGTTAAACACCGCAACATTATTTATGGATATTAACAAAGCGTTCGATAGTGTGTGACACAAAGGCCTGATATACAAACTTTGGTGTCTGGAATATCCACCATATCTCCTACTTATAATACAAAATGTTCTTACTAATCGCAGATTGCAAGTAAAAGTTGAAAACACATACTCATTCAACTTCTCCCCAGAGTAAGCAGTACCATAGGGCTCTGGCCACTCTTATACAGCCTCTATATTGTCACGACATTTACAACTACGAACTACAAGATAAAACATTTACAGATTCCAACCTTTACATCCCACAATAAAAAGCATATCCTGGTTTAATAAATGCCGTCTCAAACCAAATTCAACGAAATCAAAACTCATACTGTTTAATCACACAATCTCAAACTTCGCACCATACCTAACCATGTACAACAACCATATAAACCCGAGTACTTCTGCGAAATATCTGGGAATCACAATTGACAACAAATTGAACTTAAAGGCACATACAAAACTAGCCAAAACGAAAACAGTCATACGTGCTGTATATTTCCGTAAACTTACGTACAAAAACAAACCCAGATAGACAAACGTGCCGTGGAAGTATCCTATCGTGTCACTGTGGCAGCATAAACGCGTCACACAACGGCATGCTATGTCGGAATTAACGTAGCGATGTACATCCGAATTGAGCTATTATGTGACGGCATACCGTGCCGTGCAGGCTTAGTGGCATTCCACTGTCGCCATGATGTAAACTCAGATCATGTCTCCATGGTGCCATAATTGGTCCATGTTGTGGTGTGAACGTCTGAGGTGTGAACGTCATTCTGTTACTATGGTGTCATTTTTATACAATTTTTAAAATGATAAATGCAGCACGGTGGCAGCATAATGGTGGCACGCTATGCTGTGCTGAAAGTGATTATGGATATTTTTTTATTGTCAGCTAGACATTTTTAGTTTTAGTTTTTTTCTTGTCTAACATTTCAAATTCCGAGTCAAAAGAATAAGACAGAACAGATTCTTTTATCTTCTTCAATATTAAAGGGTTGGTAAACCCAAGAGGTTTGACACATTCAAAGAGTAGACCCCTCGTGTGTAGTCGAACACAGGAAAACTTTGCATTCTTATATATACGCTCAGGCTTCAAAACACTTGCGAGAAACGCTCCGTCCGTTCGCCATCTAGCGGAGAATTAGGCACCAGTGTTTCGTATGATACCACTAGATGGCGAACGGACGACGCGTTTCTCGCAAGTGTTTTGAAGCCTGAGCGTATATATAAGAATGCAAAGCTGCCTGAGTTCGACTACACACGAAGGGTCTACTCTTCGAATGTGTCAAACCTCTCGGGCGTACCAACCCTTTAATATCGGAGAAGATAAAAGATTCTGTTCTGTCTTACACTTTTGACTCGCGATTTGAAATGTTAGACAAGAAAAAAAACTAAAACATAATGCAAGTAACAGATACAAAGAAATAAAACCCTTACGATTCCTAACTGACAGTCAAGATCGATAACGATTTTTAGCACAGCATGGTATACCACCATTACGCTGTCACCGTGCTGCAATTACCATCCCAAATATTCTGCAAAAATGGCACCATAGTAACAGAATGACGTTCACACCACAGACACTCAATGATACGACATGGAGCAATTATGGCACCATAGAGACACGATCTGAACTTGAAGCATGGCGACATTGTAGTGCCACTAGTGCACCACGCCATAATTTTTAAGTACCACAAATATGGCTTTGCCTTGGCGTCATGAAAAGATGGCACGGTATGCCGTCACATAATAGCTCAATTCAGACGTACATCGCTGCGTTAATACAGACATAGCATGCCGTTGTGTGACGCGTTTATGCTGTTCCTGTGCCACCAAATGTCTATCTGGGAAGAGACCACCATAGAACAAGCCATTAAAATTTACAAGTGCATATGCCGACCACTTCTCGAATACGTACATCCTTTCTTTCTGAATAGCGTTAAGAGCATGTGAAACACCTACTCCCCCGATCATTCCAGTCTCAATCGCCATCAAAAACTGTAATCAACTTTTTTCATGCATACTAACATTTTACAGCTTCAAAAAGAGTTTCATCGAATGCGGATATCACTGGAGCATGCGATGGACCTCTTTTTGAAGCTGTAAAATGTCAGTATGCGTGAAAAAAGTTGGTTACAGTTTTTATTACCGACTGCGGTATTTCACATGCTCTTAAGGATACTCACCGAAATAAGACATCCCAACAACCCTCTCCATAATCCGTCGAACATTCTACTCTACGAATCTACGCGAATGACCCCTATACTCGAAAGAATAGCTTCATCATATTTTCATAGCAACACAGTACGTATTTCGCTCACGCTCAACTAGAAACAATCTCCATATTATAAGCAACAGCTATTCACAATATTATATCCAAACTTAAATCTCCAACTCAAGAAATATTAGAAATACTAACAGCGTTAACTACAATTTAACTAAATGTAAAAAAACAAAAATCAAAAAATTAAAAATCACGAGCTGAAGGACTCCGGTCGATGATGAGGTTTAAGATTTCTGCATATTCAAAATAAAACTTTGGCAAGCTATATCTTTCAAATTACGATATCAAGAAAAAAACTAAAAAGTAGAAAATGTTCGTTTTCGTATTCTCTGGTGGACGATTTTTTTATTTTTTTTTTAAGTCCAACATTAAGGGAGTTGTTCTTGATTCAGTACTTTGGCAAGCTATATCTTTCGAACTATAATATCGAGAAAAAAACTAAAAAGTAGAAAATGTTCGTTTTCGTATTCTCTGGTGGACGATTTTTTTTATTTTTTTTTTTAAGTTCAAAATTAAGGGAGTTGTTCTTGATTCAGTACTTTGGCAAGCTATATCTTTCGAACTATAATATCGAGAAAAAACTAAAAAGTAGAAAATGTTCGTTTTCGTATTCTCTGATGGACAATTTTTTTATTTCTTTTTAAGTCCAGAATTAAGGAAGTTGTTTTTGATTTAGTATTTTGGCAAGCTACAACTCTTAAAAGCTCCGCGGAAAAAACTGAATAGTTGTAAATGTTCGTTGTCGTATTGTGTAACAGACGATTAAATTTTTTTTTGTCCAAAATTAAGGGTGTTGTTGTGGTTTTTATATTTTAGCAAGCTATAACTTTTAAGTTAAAGCTCCGCGGAAGAAATTGAAAAGAATATGTTTGTTGTCGGATTCTCTGATGGACGATTTAAAAAAAATTAAGTCCAAAATTAAGGGAGTTTTTTATCCGCGAAGTAAACTACTTCGAATGAAAAAAATCGTCCACTAGAGTATACGAAAACGAACATTTTCTACTTTTTAGTTTTTTTCTCGATATCATAGCTCGAAAGATATGGCTTGCCAAAGTACTAAATCAAGAACAACTCCCTTACTTTTGGGCTTAAAAAAAATGAAAAAATTGTCCACCAGACAATACGAAAACGAACATTTCCTACTTTTTAGTCTTTTTCTCGATGTCATAGTTCGAAAGATATAGCTTGCCAAAGTACTAAATCAAGAACAACTCCCTTAATTTTGGACTTAAAAAAAAAATAAAAAAATCGTCCATCAGAGAATACGAAGACAAAAATTTACTACGTTTCAGTTTTTTTCTCGATATCATAGCTCGAAAGATATGGCTTGCCAAAGTACTAAATCAAGAACAACTCCCTTAATTTTATATTTAAAAAAAAATGAAAAAATCGTCCATCAGAGAATACGAAAACGAACATTTTCTACTTTTTATATTTTTTCTTGATATCATAGTTCGAAAGATATAGCTTGCGAAAGTACTAAATCAAGAACAACTCCCTTAATTTTGGACTTAAAAAAAAATAAAAAAAATCGTCCACCAGAGAATACGAAAACGAACATTTTCTACTTTTTAGTTTTTTTCTTGATATCGTAATTCGAAAGATATAGCTTGCCAAAATTTTATTATGAATATGCAGAAATCTTAAACCTCATCGGTCGATGGCCCATTGGATAAAGAACGCGCTCGTTTTAATTAAGAGTAAAATGTACATGAGAATATTACATTGTAAAAATTCCATCTAATAAATGTTTCGTACTATTCTGTTAAATTCTGCAACATCATTATTCAGAAATTATCAGTTTCTTTTTTACATCCCATTTTCTTACTGGTAATATAGTGGACTTGTTTTTAGTAAAAGCAAGAGCTTATTCATTCTGAAAAGTAGTGGAAAAACTGCCGAAAAAATTATCGAATTTTAAATATTTTAACACGAACAGGCAGCAAAAATGATCGATTTTTCAGCAAAAATCGAAATTTTTGGATCGATACAACACGCAAAAAGTTTTGCCGTTCGCGATTTTCTCTATATCTTTATTAATGGCTCTCCGTTAATTCAGCATTCATTGAAGTCTTCTAGAAAAATGGTTCAAAATTAAACGTGAAATGAGTATAGAAAATTCGAAATATATTTCCTTTGTATCTCTGAAATGTAAAATAGACAGATAAAACAACAACATTTCTAAAAAATCGGAATCTTAAGTTACAGATACTGCTTTTATTTTATCCGAAAGGTAAGAAACCACGTAAGGAATCTGCAGACCTTACCCAAATTTTCAGATAAATTTCAAATATAAAGAAAAAATCAGAAAAATATTCTCGAAAGTGTAGTTTGCATTATAACAAAACTCCAAAGTGACATCAACGAACATCACAATATTTATGACACTATAACAACAATACTTATTTACATTTTTCGTTATGTCACTATAATAACAATACTTATTTACATTTTTTCGTTATGACACTGTAATAACAATACTTATTTACATTTTTTCACAGCTTCATAACAAACCTTTCTTACAGTAATCAAAAACACAGGGCAGATCGTGCGATTGTGACGAATGAAAACATAAACCGACGTCAAAGGTACTCGGTAGATGCTTCAGAGGGCGACGCTATCGTTCATAAGGTGTTATTAGACTTGAAAACTCCGGGTTGCATTATTTAGCCCAAAAAAATCATCAACAACCGGCGCATAAACATTGTAAGAGATTATATACTGTTATTCAGCCCTTATAAATATACGGACAAGAAATTGGGAAGGAGAAAAAAACCGTAAAACCAGTGAGTTTCGGCTCAAGTGTTAAACGTACATGCGGTGTGTCACCGTGAAAGTGCGTCACGAGACTACAGCGGCGCATTGTGATTGGCCATTGCTGCGCAAAGATCGTGCGTGTGTTGGGTCTACAAGCAAACGCGAAGGAAATGACAATCAGTACGTACTGGACCACTCACGATTCATGAACGCGCATTGAGCGACAAGACTGTCGTCAAGTTCGCACGTCATCTTTGACCGATGCCAAGCGTTGTATCGCAGTGACAAGGCAAGCGTCGTCATCGCACGTTTAACGTTCCACGAATCTTCATACGCAGTTTCCACGTCCATTTGCGCTAGAAAAAAACAAACGCGATAAGTGCAAAGGAACCCGAGAATGAGGGAAATATTAATCGCGCTTTGCGCGCTCCTGGCTGGTAAGTAACACGATTGTCCGAAATTCTGTTGTCGACGAAAAGATTATATCCTTTGTCAAGCCTCGATCGTTTTGCTACGCACACAATGACAATTTCGTCCCGAAGCTCCGACTTTATTTTCGAGTACAATGATTCGCGTCCCGTCGGCAATTGCGTCGAAACGCTAGCTATGTATATATTTCAACAACGATATACACTTTGTTAATCGCTAATTATCGTATTTTTGCTATTTATCAGCTACGTATTTGTATGAATTTATCTATGTCTCAATTCTACTGATGATTAAGAGTTTATCGATCTTTTTTTCCTGTGGATCCGTCGCATCAACGTGTAATGGAGATTCCCAGATTTTTTTTTTCATCTCTATAGTCTCACCTTTATTACTCATGACTGTAGGTAAATGGCTGGTTTAGCACTCGGTTGATGACTCAAGAATTCTTGAACGTTCTAGGCCACACGGAAATTAGATTCCTTGAGTTAGCAGATTTCTGGAGTCTTGTTAAGAAGCTTCGACAATAAATTCTAGGACAAAATAAAACCGCACATGACTGTTTTTTATTTTTTGTATGAATAACTGATATATCATGAATGATTTTATATTGCACCCTTATTGTTATGCATTCTTTATAACCTTTAGCTTACAAATGTATACATTGTTTGCTTAAACAATTAATATGCTTTTGTTTATTCTGTATTTTTATATTTATAATTGGAGTTCTCTTGTGTTTGAAAAACTATAAACTTCTCATAAGAATAAACAAAATATAAAATGCTCTATGATTTATAGTAAGATTTATCCAAGCATACATTTTATACATCCTCTGATTTTCATAATTTTTCTAACATGTTTTATAAGATTGTATTCTTTTTTTATGTATGATAGAATTTTTTATATGCAACTGATTTTTCTTATGTTTTAAAAATTTTATACTGTATTTTCCAATGCTTTAATAAAATCAATTTATATTTGGTTGTTGTAAACATAAATCATTAGTGTATTGTCTCAATGACTTTAAGTTTAAAAATATATGTGGTGTTATTGAAAAACTAATCTATATGTTTACAATTGCATTTTCATATTCAATAATTGGTATTTAAAAGACTTCTTTTATCAAGGAAGTCCTTGATAAAAAAAATATATAAAGGAAACACATTGCTTTGTAGCAAGACTTTTGCAGAAGGACCTGCTATAAAGGATCTATAAAGATCCTTTGACTTTCATTATTTTTATAACATATTTAATGCATCGCAGAAATGTTGTCCTCTTAGCAGATTTTTCCATTTTTATTATTAAGCTTCTGCAATGTGTTTTGCAATGCTTTGATAAAATTAATTTCCACACATTATATTTTTGTAAACATGAACCATTATTATGTTCAGTCTCAATTACTTTTGGCTTATAAATATGAGTGGTATGACACAAGAAGTAATGATATTTTTTTACTGAAAAGAAAATAAATACACTGTGGTGAATCGAACTTAAGCTCTATTCCATGAATAATTGGACCTTGTCCACTTGTGGTTTTGCTGAGGATAATAAATTGGTGTTATCTCTCCATTCCCTCCACTCTGCTTCCGCAACTGTATTTTAAGCACGAGCCTTTGAGTAATCATGCTATGTTGAGTGTATCTTTCCAATTTATATACAATTTTCAAACCCCTATTCTGGGACTGCAATAAAAGAATTGAACAGCTTTAGTCTTTGTAGTCAGACAAAATGGGCAATAAAATGATATGGGTTTTTTTAATAATGCTTCCCAAAGCCAATCAGTGTTAATAATAGAAGATTTTTATATAAAGAAAGTTTTCTTAATATAGATACAATGAAAATAATAATAGAGCAAGAGGATATAGAAGTGAAAGTAAAATTAAACCCTCTGAAAAGTAAATTCATGTAGTCACTTACAACAATTGTTCTAAATGTACATTTTCATTGACTTCTTTTCTAATATTAAAATTGAAAAAAATAAATAAAAGATAGTGTTTTTGTTATAAATATGTGAGATTATACCAAATTGATACACAAATTTTATCAGCTTACAAAAACATTCTTAAAAATTGATTTTTTTTCCTCTTTTTGAATATATATTTATTTAGTTATGTACAGGGGTTTAACTTCTGTTCCACTGGACACAAACAGTTAATCATTACAAAATAAAGAAAGAATGAAATCAGAGACTAAAGCAAAATAATAAAATATTAAAAAAGAAATTGGTTTCTGGTTTCCTGTATAATTTTAAATTGAATTTTGGCTAGATTTGGAATTTCTTTGAACTTAAAAACAATATTATCAATTACTATTTGCTAGCTTTATTCTCATAAATTCATAAATAATAAAATTTCACTCATGAAAACATTACATTTTTTGTGTTTCTTAAGTTCTGTCCTCCACCAAGTTATAAAATTTTGTGTGTCCAATTCCTACAATATGTTGTTTCGATCATTTTCAGATGACTCTGTCCCTTTATAATATGTTAAAAAGTCATTCTGCATTCTAAATATAACCTCATCTACATTCATCTCCATTTCAACTGTTGTATGAAGATATTGTTACAACTATCATACTCATCTTACTCCACTGTACTAACTACATTTTCTTAAGGTGAATGAACTAGGATCTCAGTTTTTTCCCATGTCTTTTTGTGACTGAGTTCTTTCTCTATTAATTTCATACTCGTTTTTATTTAATTTTTTTAAAATGCTTGCAAAGAGTTCTACTCTTTGACTCGACAATGACTCACTGTTCTATGTAAAACACTAGTGGAGATGAATGCACAGCATCTGTGATTCAGCAATCCTTTGCTCTTGGTTTTACAGTTGCAACAGCCAGGGTAGTAATTACCACTGAAAGTCAAGATACTCCTCACTTGTTGGGTGAAAAGATGTGCACCTGGGGCCCATCTTATTGGTGTCAGAATATAACGTAAGAATTATTGTGAGCCCTTAAGGGGTCTGCATAATTATGGGGCCCAAAAAATAGTTTGATTTACAATATTTTTTCTCATGAGTATTAGGATGACAAGCTTGGGATTTTACAATATTTACATTATTAACATTATCACATTATTAATACCGAGTCTTAGTGAATTTTTTTTTATATAAAAAAATATTGATAAGCAACTCGAATATAAATATGGAGCACATCAAGAGTGCATTTGGTGCTGCTAAGGCCCAGTCGGGGAATGATTTGTGTCTATTGTAGCATTTATAATTTCTAATTGGAAATGAAGCTATTATTATTTAAACAAAATGCCAAAAGAATTATATATTTGTTTGATTCACTTGAAATTCAAACAGTACAGTTTATAACATTTTTTATTATATGTATCAGATCTTTTTTATTCATAAAATTAATATGGATGCATTTTAGAAATTGAGAAAGTTACAATAATGGCTAGCTTAAAGAATAAAATTCGATTTTCGATGAAAAAAAATACGATTTTAATTATTTCTTATCAAAAATTGATAAACATATCAATCATCCGGTCATACGATAAAAGAAGATGTAAATTATGCTCTGTCAGAATTTCAAGTGAATCGCCGAATAGAATTTCGGCGGCGCTTTGTTTAAATAATACGGCGTCACTGTGTTTGGATAATCATAACTTCATTGTTTATGAATATTTTTCAATAAAAAAACCCATACTTGAAAATGTATCAATTGTATCAATTGTAAACAATCTCTTCGAAAAAAAAAATCAAAAATTTCCCTGTTATTTTTGGGCTTCAAGCTTATACAGACTCAATAAATACAGTTTTCTGGAATACCCTTTTGTAATTTTCATCTTGGGACAACATTATTAACAAATCTTGAAAATTGCTAATTAAAATTGTATAGAACTGCGTCAGGATGCAAAGCCACCCAGCACTGCATCAAGAAAATATGGGAGACCATGGAGGTCGACAATGACACCGACAGCGTGTGCGGAATCTGTAAAGACATGGTACAGCAAGCCCGCGATCAATTGGAAAGCAATCAAACTCAAGAAGACCTGAAGGCAGTTTTCGAAGGAAGCTGTGCATTGATGCAGATTAAAGCGATCGTAAAAGAATGCGATGAGCTTGTTGATCAGTTCATTCCCGAACTCGTCGAAACTCTAGCTTCGCAGATGAATCCGTCTGTCGTCTGTTCTGTTGCGGGACTCTGTAATTCCGCTCATATCGATCAGCTGATCGAGGAACACAATAGAATGATGCGAGAGGTAAAACAGACGTACATAATAGTTAAATAAAATTAGTATTAGGTAAATTGTCTAAAAGTGCAATTTAACATTAGTTATTCTCTAAAATTATAGTTTTTATGTTGTTTTTTTTTCCCCTAAAAAATCGTCGTTTTTGAGTGAATTGTTTTCTAAAATAACGATTTCACGTAAATTTTTCTTTAAAATTACAGTTTTGGACGCTTTTTTTTAAATTGCAATTTTGTATCAGTACAATTATAATTTAATGTGAATTATTCTTTAAAAATAGAATTTTAGATTATTTCCCAAAATTACCATTTTGGTTCACATATTCTTAGAAATAATTCTTTTTGCTGATTCTAAAATCACCATCTTCAATAATTTTATTCTCTACTTCGTTTGTAATTTATTGCTATAAATAGAGAATAGTCAGGAAAATCCTGAGGTTTCTAGCTGATGAATTGCACAACAAAGAAAGTGCTATGACTACTCTCTGACTAAGTATCTCGTGAAAAGGGGGCTTCCTATTGAGTTATAACTATAACGCTTAAACTTATACCAGTGTAAAATAGATGTGTAACATTGACGGTAGATAACTTTCTCTAGAACCCTGGAAAGAAGGCTTTATCGTTGAGCGATGACGAGCTCGAGCCCGACGAGTGTTCCAGATGTTACACGATCGCTACGCACATGGAAAAAAAATTGAACACGGCATCCCGAGATCATGTACTCGATCAAATGTTGAATATGTGCGGAAAAATGAGCTCTTTCTCAGATGCCTGCTCTGCCATTGTCATTGAATACTTCTCGACAATCTATTCTCACCTCCAGGAGAATTTCAAAGCCAAAAACATTTGTCATTTGTCCGGTCAGTGCAGTGGCAAATTCCACAAGCATGAGGAGGAACCTGGCAAGGTAAGCGAGCAAGAAATGGAGATCGTCAACTTTCGCTACTTTTAAATGTGCATTTTTTGTTTATTTACCCGATAATTAATTTATTATTAAACATTTTATGAAAGTATCCTGCTCAGTCCATAAATGCATATTTTAACTGCATACAAAGTCCTTTAACTCTTTCACTGTCAATGTCGTGTATTTGTTATGATGGAGAAATAGCCATTTTATAAACTTTTTTTTGTAATTTTAATTAATAACAAAAGTTTCGAAAATAATTTACCAATCGTGGATTTCTATTAGAAACGCATCCATATTAATTTTATGAATAAAAATATGCATTTGCACGTACAAATTAAAAAATGCCCTTTTTGTACTATTTTGGTTCAGCGAAGTGGCCGTTAATCGTGACTCAAATTTTTTGGCGATATTTTTCATTTCTTTGAAGATAATAAATAAACATCACGAATATAAGTAACTTATTTCCTTTTTTCATAAAATTAATTTTCAAAAAAATGTTATACAAATATAAAACAGGCAGTTACAAACCAAGCAGGTCACTTCAATGAAATATTTTATAGTACATAAATTATAGGATATTTAAATAATAGGGGTGCGTTTAATAGTAGCGGAAGCTCTTAAGTTCTTTCAAGGCGTAAGTTTGATGCGCGCATATTCGATCGAAATTCCAATGTTGTCTCGTTAATGCCACAGGATTTGGAGGTTGAAGTACGTCCGTTATCAAGTGTAGGAATGGTAGAGGTCGGCGACGATCTTCCCTGCAAACTCTGCGAACAATTGGTTGGGCATCTAAGGGATTTACTGGTCGCCAACACAACGGAAAATGAATTCAAGCAAGTTCTCGAGGGACTATGCAAGCAAACCAAAACGTTCTCTCCTCAAGTATGTTTATTACTGATATGCGAATAACTACGATTTATGCATTTTTAAATTGCAATAATTAAATATTTTCCTTAGTGCATATCTATCGTTGACGAGTATTACCCACAAATTTACAATTACCTCATTAACGGCTTGAACAGCAATGGTGTCTGCGAGATGGCAGGAATATGTCCTCTGCCTGGCAAAGAAGTTCAGGTAAGCTTTGAATGCAGAAAATCCGATTATCGTGCCCTAACCACAATTGCGATTATGAAGCCTAAATATTATACGTTAATAAAGCGACTTTTAAGTACGGTTAATATTACATTTGAAGAGAATCAATAGAACCCATACTGAAAAATTAAGATCTTTCAATAAGAATCTTCATTTTTCGAAAAAAATGGAAACTCTAAATTCAACGAAACTAATGATGAAGGGATACGAACATAACTAAATTCTCAGTTATTGTTCAGTTGAGAATATTTTTTCGGAAGCATAGGGAAGTCAAAATTTGTTCAAATACGTATATTAAAAAGCAACTGGACATTTTGCTCAGTAAAAATCCCGGAGGATAGATACTGTGCTTAAAATAATTTCCAGAGTATAATAATAACAATCAAAATGCTGTACCTTACAAGAAAAATTAAGTTGTATATACATGAAAGGTTATTAGCGACTTCATTAATTATAAAAGTACGATCTAAAGATAACAGATTCAGTAGCTGTCACAAGCTTTGACTCAGGTTTATAATTTTATAAAAATTTAGTACTTTAGTAAAATTGTGTATTTGATATTTCGAGCATTCTAGTGTCAGGTATTTAACGGAGATATAAACAGAAATTTAGTTTAAGCCTTATAAGTTGTATCTGCGTTCGCATTTCGTGTTTTTTGCAATTTTCTATTTTGAGTACTTGAAAGTGAAGGTGACGTTAGATAAAGGTGAGAGAGAGAAGAAAGTAGTAGAGAAAAAGTTAAGGAAATAAGAAATTGAGAAAGAAGAGTAACAGCTATTAATAAGTCAATAACAATATAAATATACGTAAAATAACTTCAAATAAACCCATAAACAAGTATGTGATTTGTATATTGCATGTACCACATGTTTTTAATGCAATAATTAATTTAAAAATTGCAATTATCGCGTATCGCTAACGATAAATATTTTCTTAGACGGGACCTATCGCGCCGCTTCTTCCGGAAAAGCCGCTGGAGATTGGCGTTCGAATAATGAATCGCAGAAAGAATTTGGGCGAGCACGGTGCAGGAATCAGAAAAGATGTAAAGAAAACCGAGGCTGACGAAATGCAGCTACCAATCGACAGGCTGATGGGACCGTCAGTGATTGTCGGAGCTCCACAAATGGATGTTCAGGGACAACAGACTTGTGCATTCTGCGAATATCTGATGCATTACTTGCAGCAGGTAATCACCAATCCGGCTACTGAGGTGAGCGATATATAACTTAGAATCATATGACGCACGTATCGCAAACGTGACTGTTTGTTAAAACAGTTTTTTTTTCAATTTGTTCTGCAGGATGAAGTGAAGCAAGTGATCGGCAAGGTTTGCCAAAAACTACCGGATTCCGTGCAAAACACGTGTCACGAATTCCTCGATATGTACGGCGACGCGGTCGTGGCGCTTATGGCCCAGGAGATTGACCCCTCTGTCGTGAGTATTTCATTGACCTTCGATACGTTCCATTCTTTTTATTCGACGATGAAAGAGCTACTTTACCGACAGTTATTTTCAGTCTCGTGCTCTCGTATGGTTGACAGATTTTTTACATTTCCTGATGTCAAAGTAGTAACGGACAGTGAATAAAAAGAACATCCATTGCAGGTTTGCCCAATGATGCACGTATGTCCGTCTCAACAATTCATGGATGCTTGGGAGAAAATTCCTAAAAATCTGATGCTAAAGAGCGAAGTTGAAGATAAACCCAGCTGCCCACTTTGTCTGCTCGCCGTTGGTCAATTGTATAGCGTTATCAAGGACAACAAAACTGAGGTAACCATTTTCAACCAATGTAAATTAGATAAAATAATTGTAATAGTAATGCGCGTTTCCTAGTCGTTTATACATTACGCTAGACCTTCGACCGTAATATTAAAGATGCTTGACACATACAACTCCAAGCGAAACGTTAATCCAACGAAATTCCTACTAAGAATATAGATTTTGAATAACAACATTATGCCAAAAAGTTGTTAATAAATAAAGCAATAAAAAATGGTTTAACAAATATGGTAAAAATAAAAATTCCTTAACTTAAAAAAAAAAAATTAACAATTTTGTAAATCACTTTTTAATTTTGTGGAATGCTCACAAATTTTTTATATGTTTTCATAAAGTGGTTCTATATTTTATGTAAGAAGTTTCAGGATTATTAAACGAATTGCTTTATAAAAACAGTCTTGAACATTTTTCGAAAATGGCGACTTTACAATTATCGAATTATTATTTTCATTAATTATACTTCTGGTTGGGAATGTACATCTAAAACATCTTTAAACTCTTCACCGAAATCACAGGCTTGGTAAGAAGTCATATAATATCGATAATCTATTAATTTCAGGCTAGCATTGAACAGGCGTTAGAAAAATTGTGCAACCATTTGCCGAAAGATCTCGTTAATCAGTGTCAAGCACTGGTAGATGGCTACAGCAAGGAACTCGTTGAAATGTTGCTTGCGGATCTCTCACCACAGGAAATTTGTGTTTACATCAAGCTCTGCAACGCAAACAAAGATCCGGGCCCAAAGAACTTCTTCCCAATGGACAAAGATGGAGAAATCCGTAAGATATAACCTTCTTTAACTATGCATTTTAGCTGCGTCTACGAATGATCATTTTTATTAACGTGGAGTTTTTGGAAAATTATGTTTTGGCAACCACAATTTTTTGACGATTTCTTTATCATAAAAAATGGTCCAATTTGTTTGCAACATTTATTCTTAACGAATTAGTGAAGCAATCAGAGCGAGCAAAGATTATGGATTCGAATTGTTCAAGATCTTGCTATGTGTTGAACTCAAACCTGAGTTATCACTGGTCAAAAACTCCATCTTAAGAAAAAATGATTGCTGGTAAACGCAGCTAAAATATACCATTTAATAATGTCGGTTACTAATCAATAAATCAAATAATTTTATTCTGTCATTTTTATTCTGTAGTAACGAACGAAATTCCGGATTATCCACTAACGGAGCAAAAACGCGTTGAAGACAGCACTACGTGTGTTGTATGCGAATTCGTAATGCAGTATCTGGAAAAAGCTATGGCCAAAAAATCATCCAAAGAGGAAATCGAAAAAGTTGTGCATAGTGTGTGCAACCACCTACCGAGAACCGTTTCTGATGAGTGCAATGGCTTCGTCAACCAATATGCCGATGTTGTCATAGACCTTCTAACCCAAGAGGTCAGCCCGAAGGAGATTTGCACCGTCCTTGGAACTTGCCAAGAAGAAATGCAACGTCTCCATGGTATGTAGTTGTTACGTCCGGGCTCATTTTTTATTATTAAAAAATTAATCAACAAAAACATCATTGTAAAAAAATAATTTTGAAAAACTATTATTATTATTTTATTTAATAAAAATAAATAATAATAACAGTAAGATTAAATACATAGTTGCCTTATTTTTGAACACGCAGTGGCGCTTCTCGGTACTAGATACGAACTTTTGTGTTAATCAGCAGTCTCACGCAGTTTTAAGGATGTTCGACTGTTTTACACTAGTCAAAACAATACTAAATTTTTTGAATTGTTTCATTAAAGTTTAATGCATTAAATAACTGTAGTGGAGCGTTGATTTGTATTGAAGCATGTACACTTAACCGACAGAAAAATGAATAGACAGATTTGCATAAAGATTAACTGATTAACGTTACTTTCCGATGGGATAAATTTTCGTTCAGTTTTTTCCAAGAACAATCTATAATATTTTGCCAATTTTGATGAATGATGGCTCATTCTCTTTCTTAAAATATGCTCTACAAATTGAACGGCTGGATATTTGATGTTATTGATCGTTTAATAATTATAGCTATTTGTTTATGAAAGTATTTTGATTTTTGTTAAACAACAGTTAATCTGTATGCAAATTCGGCATTATTAATCTTTCTCTGGGTTAAGCGTATATGTTTCAATTCAAACTACTCTCTACTATTGTTATTTAATGCATTCAATTTTAATGAAACAATTACAAAAATTTAGCACTGATTTCATGAGTGTGAAACAATCGAACATCCTTAAGAAAAATAATTTCTATCGCGGTAGTTGCACCTCACAACCGGAGGACTGCTGTCGCTGCCTTTATTAGCGTAGTGTCAGTGGTCCCCACGGTGATGATTATTATTGCGTATTAGCATATTATTGCGCTGTGCTGTCAGCACAACTTTTAATTTCTTATAGTCAGTTCTGCCCGATGGTTGGCCCTTCAAAACTAGCAGTCGCAAAATATATCTAAAATCTATCGTTATCTATTTTGACTACATCGGGACTGTGTTTTATCTCTGTTCTAATAAAATAAGAGTTTTGGTGTACCAGAGTTTTGACAATAATTATTTATGTCAACCACCCTGTCACTCACTCCGATCCCTGCATATTCCGCTCTTAAACAGAGAAAATATCATTCGTCTGTTACTTGTCTACGGAAAAATTCAACCTGGGACGTAACATAGCCTATAAAAATAATATCGATTATTTTTTCCACTCGGTTTTCGGCCAATCAGAGCGCAGTGTTTGAAGCTACCCAACAGTTTTATATCGGAAATTTCTTAAAAATTTCCGATGAGCTTTCATATGTTTCTCCTCATTTTCGGCGCATTTCACACTAACTATTCTATGTGACATAAAAAAGGGGGTTACTTTAAACGTGATTGAAAAATGAGTCGCTTTGGAAAAGTTTCTCTAAATGATATCCAGATGCTGTTTCCTGCACTCTGATTGACCGAAGTCTGAGAGGAAAAAATAATCCGTCAAATACCACTCATGCTTCAAAATTAATCGGATATTTTCCTCAAGCTTCCCTGCCTAGGAATGAGTGTGTCAAATTTTGCAGAAAAATTTGACACACTCACCTGCGAAACTTGACACAATCGTTCCTAGGCAACGAAGCTATCGGAAAATATCCGATAATTTTGAAGCACTAGTGGTATTACTACTGAATTTTTTTTTTCATGCGATGAACAATTTTTTTCAATTATTTTCGCGCCGACAGATTCTATCGCGGAATGCGCTCTCTGCCAAGCTGTCATCTCCACTATCGATAATCTTCTGGCCAATCCGAAAGTTGACAACCAAATCGAAGAAGTCGTGTCCCGTGTTTGCCAATATTTGCCGGCTGCCAAGCAAGGCAAGGTAAGAATACATTTTGATATATTGAAGTTTCAAACTAAAGTAGACGCTCCAATAAATTAAATGAATTCGGTGAGAATTTAAGTACTTTGATACACGAGAAAAATATGAAACACATAAACGTCATAGAAAATATTAAGAACTTTGATTTTGCATAATAACAATAATGCTAGAAAATTGAAGATAAAAATTAAAACTACTTTTATGGGATTGTTTTTCTCATGAAATTAATTCTTTGACTTTTCTGAATACACGATTTTTTTAAGAATTGGCCAAGAATTTTCAAATTTAATTCTTTTTTTATTTTGAGAAATAGTTGACAAGTCAAGAATATAATTGCCAGGAAATTCGCAATTAAAATTTAGGTGTTTTCGAAAATATCAGAGAATTAATTTCAAATGAAACAAAAATGTCTATCGAATGTGACAAACTATTTTAATTTTACTAATCAATTAATTAGTTTCCGGCATTATTATTGTTATAATTATTATAAAAAAATGATGGTCTCGATATCGTCAATAACGTTGATGATTTAAAGATTTATTCATTGTCACAAAATAATTAAATTGTGATCGAAAAGTTGTGATTATGAATATATGTGTAAAGAACTCTTAACACTATTTGAATTTTATAAGGTTGAAAGTTTTTTTCAATACAATATGAACAATAAAAAAATATTTCCTGGTCAAGAGATGCGGCAGCGTCTTGATATCAAGTATTAAAAGTAAATTTTGTCGGATTCAGAAACAATGTTTACTTCAACACTACTCTTACTTTTCCGGAGGTCTTTGAAATTGCTATTCGAAATATCTAACGAAAAAGAGAGCAATTGTGGATCGATTACCTTATTTAGACCGCTCCATTCCCTTGGGAAGAGTTTTGTATCTGAATTTATCCCATGAATCGACTAATGCAAAGCGCTGTCTTTTTTAGTGCACGATGATGATGGAGGTATACGAACAAAGCATCATAAACATTCTTCGTGACCACGGAGACAGCAAAAAAATTTGCAGTACCATTGCTTTGTGCTCGCCGGGTGATTTCTACGCGATGAAGTCTGGTGAACACAATCGCATGATTCGATCGACTGCCGAACTCGGCAAAAAACCATGCACGTGGGGGGAAGGTTATTGGTGTATGAACAACGACACCGCTGCCGAGTGCAAGGTACTTTCTCTAATATTGTCACCGCACCGATGCTATAAAATCAATAATCGTGAATCGATTCGCCAATGAATTAAATTGTTCTTTTTTTCAGATGGAAGATCACTGCAGAACAAATGTATGGAAAAGTGATTCAGCACCGGTCGCTTCGCAAGGAAATTAATAAGCGAAACCGGCGCTTTGCTACCAAAAGGGTTTGGTGAGGAAAAAACCAGCTTTTATCCATCGAATGCTGTTAGAACCTGTTAGTTTAACAAAAAAATCTGAATTAATTCATATATTGATACTATTATAACATTACATTTGATTATAAAAGCGATATTATTCTGTTGCGTGTGAATATTCCTAAAATTACGAAATCTTCCTTAAGAAAGATTTGACGCAAAACGTTGTACTATATGCTATCGAGATTCATAAATATTATTCAATTGCTGGAAGAAAATCTCGAATTTTTTTTAACCTGCAAGCTCTACGAGAATACTGCAGTTTAGGTGAGAAAAAAATGATGATTTGATGATGTTGGGTGCCACGCACCGCAAGAAATTTATATACCTACTTATACTATTAAACAACACATTACTTGATCAAACTCACAGCTAGATTTTTTAAGTTACATTGAATTGTAAGTTACCTGTGATAATGGGAAAATAAAATTGCGAAACTTGCATATATCTTGAAGTTTCTACCCAACCTTTCAACGAAAAAGAGAATTCTTTAGCATCACCTCAGGCCTGCAAATAAGAATTCGTGATAACAGTGAAAAGCTGTGACAAAGACTTGTGTAAGGGGTTTTTTAATTATTAAATGGGCGGCCATTAAGGTGGATATTCCACTAATGGAAAGAAAATTCTTAACTTTTTTCTTCACTTGAATTTTTCCGAATGCACATGATTTTTGGAAATAGTTTCGGAACAATTTGAAAAATTTTGCTGTCGATAATATTTTGAAGACATTTTTATGAAATTGTTCGTTCTTTTGGATATCAAGCAATACGCAAAATTTGTTAAACAAATTTCGTTTATATAAGAGACTCAGTTTTTAATATCTATAGGAAGAATTCTGTAAAGATGAGTAATAAACAATAAAAATTAATTTATTGATAATTTACTATTGTTGATTAAAATCAATGTTGTTAGTATTTGCAAGACCTTGATTTTTTTCTAGAGTATTCTATTCTCTTCCACAATAAATGCGGGCAGTTTTGCATAAACCACAATGGTTTATGCAAAACTTAGGACCCGTGAGGATACTCTTTGGTTTCAATTTTGGAGACGGCAACGTAACCGGCACCGCATCATCATTACGGCAATCAAGGTTGCGTACTTCTGTTAATTCGGACTTTTCGCTGATGTCGTGATCACTGGTTGGTGTACGCTTCCCTTACTTTGTGCTACGTCGATCGATATGCGCCCCAAAGTGTGGGGACCGTCTAGGTATGGGCGGCAACTTTATTTAAAACGTTGACTAAATAATCGATTTTCAAAAAACATCGAAGAATAGATCATTTTTATCGATCCATTATCCATGTTAAAAGCTCGAAATTGAAACACTAGTATTATTATTATTGTGTTATAAAACGGTTGTAAAATACGAAAATCGATTAACCGGTTTAACAAATGGAAATTCGATTAATTGGTTTTTATAAAATCGGCTAAAAACATCAATTATAAAGGAAAGAATTGTTTTTCAATAAATCGAAATACTGTGTTCAGCTCTAGGACAGAACTAAATTAGAGTTTGTAAAAAATCGGGATTGTACTGTATTCTCTAATAGATTTGCGCACCGAAAAAATATTCGAAAAGCATTCAGTGCTTTTCGAATATTTTTTGCAGAAAATGGTAAGCTTGGAAATTTTTACTATTGCCGTATGCATTTTTTCAATTCAAAAAAAGTGTTTGTAGTCCTCTGTTCTGAAAAGATGTTCTCGACGTTGCAGTGAGAAGTTTCGTTCAACACTCGAGAGAAAATAGTACATTATGCCACGAGGGAGTAAAGGACTTGTTTTTTCTTTTCGTGTAGCATACTATACTTTTTTTTCCTGCTGCATTAAAGAGACCATATTTTTATGTCTGGAACGCCTAACAGCACAAATAAGTAGGTGAAAATATAAAATAATCGAATTCCATTCCGCTCCACTCCAGCGGGAAGAAAAGTGCTAAAAATGTTTTTAGTGCTTTTCGCAAACGCCCTACTTATTGATGCTGTACCTATTGGATTATGTTTTTTTTTTTTTTTTTTTTTTTTTTTTTTAAATTCGTTTATTTATAGCATACACAGAGTACAGATTATTAAAGGAATACAAACGACAAACCTTTTGTGTAGTGGAAAAAAATTGAATGAAACCGAATGGCCTTACTCGGGCTCTCGTCGGTTGAAACGTTTATAAAATGGGGGCTCATAAGCCGTATAGAACTAGGTATGGCGCTAAAATACAAAAAAATAACGATAGGGCTCCAGAAAAATGCAAGAAAAACTGAAGTACTATTAGTGGACCTCGCAGAGCGGGCTTGGATTATGAGTGTATATGAGCACGTCTGTCGTGTTGTCTCTCTCCACTATTCAGACTCGCGCGTGTTGTCCCTGCTTTATCAACAACCGGAGTTGTCTTTCTTCTCGTTAGTTCCTCCGCTGAGATGCCGCCGTCTTACTTTGGACTGTTCCAAGTGGTCGAATTTTTTATCATTGCGTGTAAAAGCCGCGACTCTCCCCTCGTAGAACGTTGTTGGGTAGAGAGTGAGCTCGGTCGCGCACCCGAGTGAGTAAGAGTGAGTCCGAGAGAGAGTGCGAGAGCCGCGGCGAAGCGTATCGTCTGCTACGCGCAGAGTGGACGGTGGCTAGGCGGAGTGTGGCTGGCTGGAACATCATATCTGGCCCCAGCTCGATTGTATTCCTTGACAAAACGTCCGTGCTCTTCCTTATTTAATCAATTAGCCAATCTGACAACAATATCGTGCGGGTTACGCGAGTGTCGTCGTCAATGTTCATAATCGAGAATAACAGGAATATAATATCGTTGTCGTTGCCGCTCAGGTACTGTCAACAACCGGACGCCAGACTCAGCGTCTCCGAGAAACGTCAAACTTTCGTCACGGCCCGGCCGCGACGAGAGCGGAGCTCGGGCTGAGAAAGAGCATAGCTGTCGTCGTATAAACCCATCGAATATAATCACCACCGAATGCTAAGAACCTCATTCTCGTAGCGCGAAACTCCAGCTCCTCCCAAAAATCGTTTTTTTCATTTCTTTCTTTTTTTCTTTCTATTTTTTTGTTTTCTTATTTTGTTATTGTTTCTTTTTTGTTTTTAATTATAATCCTTGTTATTGTGTGTTTGGAGCGTTATTGTCTGTTTTATCGCACGCGTTCGCGAGTAAACAACAACAAACATGGCAAACAACAAAAGCGCAAGCAATGCTGTCCAGAATAAGCCTGTCGAGGTGTCCCAACAACTTCAGGATGGAGAGAAGTTTATTAAGTGGGACGAGGTCAGTATACCAGCGGTTCACTGGTTCTGGTTCATTTCATTCGACAATTGGTCTATGCTCGCACTCGGCTCGTGTACTCAAGTCTTATATTTATAGATGAGACTTCCTTTGCTTCTTCAATAGACTCAGGTCTTTAAAGTTACTCCGGAGGATGTATTGGACAGCACAAAACCATAGAATTGATGCAAATGGATTCTGTTGAGTTACCGGCAAGCTCTATTCTTTTGTACCTTTCTACTGCTACTGTGCATTCTTATAATGTTGGGAGAATTGTATAGGTGCATTTGTGCCGAGACAACCTTGGTTTTTTGCTCCCGTGTCAAGTACATCCTGAAGTTTTGTGTTTAGAAACTATCTTTGGATACTCCTGGGGAATAATTTCATTGGAAGTGGCAACTTGCCAATGGAAAATCAATGGTGTTAAATGACAATTCAAAGAGATTGGTCATTCAAAATTAGAATTTACTAGCAAATTATTGAAGGATTTTCAAACCTGTGGACCCTTTCATTCTCTTGTATTATTCAATGGTAACATAGGTGAAAATATATTTCACTAGTGAAATTGTGATTTTTACATCATTGTAAATAAATCAAAGTATACATAGAAATTTATTTAATGTTAGATACTACACAGTCAAGTTTACCTGTGTAATGATTATTCTACTACATGAATTGTGGACAATTTATAAATTAGCTGGTTTTGAAGTTAATTCATGAAAAGTATACTGAGAAATTAATTAGCTTACTAAATATTTTAGTCATTTGGAAATGGCTGTTGTTCCATTATTTATTGATGGTATTGAAAATTTAAGGGGATTTTCCATTCACATTTAGCTTTAATTAGTAAATATCAAAAGACTTTCATACCTGTGGGAACTTTGATTGTCCTGTATCACTGGAATCTAACTGAGCTGCAAATATGTTCTGTTAGAAAAAATGTGATTTTTAGAGAATTGATTATTTTGTACCATTTCATGTTAACTGAGCTGCTAATGCATTCTACTAGCACAATTGTGATTTTTCAATCATTGTATACAAATTGATGTGTACATAGCAATTTAATAGGTATTACATAGTATACAATCAAGTTTACCTGGGTCATGATTATTTTACTATATGAAATGTGGTCAAATTATAAATGAACTGGTATTGGAGTTAATTTATGAAAAGTATACTGAGAACTTAATTAGCTTACTAAATATTTTAGTTATTTGGAAGTGGCTGTTGTTTCATTATTTATTAATGGTATTGAAAATTTAAGGGGATTTTCCATTCACAATTATCTTTAATTAGCAAATATCAAAGGACTTTTATACCTGTGGAAACTTTGATTGTCCTGTATCACTGGAATCTAACTGAGCTGCAAATATGTTCTGTTAGAAAAAATGTTGTTTTTAGAGAATTGATTATTTTGTACCATTTCATGTTAACTGAGCTGCTAATGCATTCTACTAGCACAATTGTGATTTTTCAATAATTGTATACAAATTGATGTATACATAGCAATTTAATAGGTATTACATAGTATACAATCAAGTTTACCTGGGTCATGATTATTTTACTATATGAAATGTGGTCAAATTATAAATGAACTGGTATTGGAGTTAATTTATGAAAAGTATACTGAGAACTTAATTAGCTTACTAAATATTTTAGTTATTTGGAAGTGGCTGTTGTTTCATTATTTATTAATGATATTGAAAATTTAAGGGGATTTTCCATTCACAATTATCTTTAATTAGCAAATATCAAAGGACTTTCATACCTGTGGAAACTTTGATTGTCCTGTATCACTGGAATCTAACTGAGCTGCAAATATGTTCTGTTAGAAAAAATGTGATTTTTAGAGAATTGATTATTTTGTACCATTTCATGTTAACTGAGCTGCTAATGCATTCTACTAGCACAATTGTGATTTTTCAATAATTGTATACAAATTGATGTATACATAGCAATTTAATAGGTATTACATAGTATACAATCAAGTTTACCTGGGTCATGATTATTTTACTATATGATATGTGGTCAAATTATAAATGAACTGGTATTGGAGTTTATTTATGAAAAGTATACTGAGAACTTAATTAGCTTACTAAATATTTTAGTTATTTGGAAGTGGCTGTTGTTTCATTATTTATTAATGATATTGAAAATTTAAGGGGATTTTCCATTCACAATTATCTTTAATTAGCAAATATCAAAAGACTTTCATATCTATGGAAACTTTGATTGTCCTGTATAACTGGAATCTAACTGAGCTGCAAATATGTTCTGTTAGAAAAATTGTGATTTTTAGAGAATTGATTATTTTGTACCATTTCATGTTAACTGAGCTGCTAATGCATTCTACTAGCACAATTGTGATTTTTCAATAATTGTATACAAATTGATGTATACATAGCAATTTAATAGGTATTACATACTGTACAATCAAGTTTACCTGGGTCATGATTATTTTACTATATGAAATGTGGTCAAATTATAAATGAACTGGTATTGGAGTTAATTTATGAAAAGTATACTGAGAACTTAATTAGCTTACTAAATATTTTAGTTATTTGGAAGTGGCTGTTATTTCATTATTTATTGATGGTATTGAAAATTTAAGGGGATTTTCCATTAACAATTATGTTTAATTAGCAAATATCTAAGGACTTTTATACCTGTGGAAACTTTGATTGTCCTGTATCACTGGAATCTAACTGAGCTGCAAATATGTTCTGTTAGAAAAAATGTTGTTTTTAGAGAATTGATTATTTTGTACCATTTCATGTTAACTGAGCTGCTAATGCATTCTACTAGCACAATTGTGATTTTTCAATCATTGTATATAAATTGATGTATACATAGCAATTTAATAGGTATTACATACTGTACAATCAAGTTTACCTGGGTCATGATTATTTTACTATATGAAATGTGGTCAAATTATAAATGAACTGGTATTGGAGTTAATTTATGAAAAGTATACTGAGAACTTAATTAGCTTACTAAATATTTTAGTTATTTGGAAGTGGCTGTTGTTTCATTATTTATTAATGGTATTGAAAATTTAAGGGGATTTTGCATTCACAATTATCTTTAATTAGCAAATATCAAAGGACTTTTATACCTGTGGAAACTTTGATTGTCCTGTATAACTGGAATCTAACTGAGCTGCAAATATGTTCTGTTAGAAAAATTGTGATTTTTAGAGAATTGATTATTTTGTACCATTTCATGTTAACTGAGCTGCTAATGCATTCTACTAGCACAATTGTGATTTTTCAATAATTGTATACAAATTGATGTATACATAGCAATTTAATAGGTATTACATACTGTACAATCAAGTTTACCTGGGTCATGATTATTTTACTATATGAAATGTGGTCAAATTATAAATGAACTGGTATTGGAGTTAATTTATGAAAAGTATACTGAGAACTTAATTAGCTTACTAAATATTTTAGTTATTTGGAAGTGGCTGTTGTTTCATTATTTATTAATGATATTGAAAATTTAAGGGGATTTTCCATTCACAATTATCTTTAATTAGCAAATATCAAAAGACTTTCATATCTGTGGAAACTTTGATTGTCCTGTATCACTGGAATCTAACTGAGCTGCAAATATGTTCTGTTAGAAAAAATGTGATTTTTAGAGAATTGATTATTTTGTACCATTTCATGTTAACTGAGCTGCTAATGCATTCTACTAGCACAATTGTGATTTTTCAATCATTGTATACAAATTGATGTATACATAGCAATTTAATAGGTATTACATAGTGTACAATCAAGTTTACGTGGGTCATGATTATTTTACTATATGAAATGTGGTCAAATTATAAATGAACTGGTATTGGAGTTAATTTATGAAAAGTATACTGAGAACTTAATTAGCTTACTAAATATTCTAGTTATTTGGAAGTGGCTGTTGTGTCATTATTTATTAATGGTATAGAAAATTTAAGGAGTTTTTCCATTCACAATTAACTTTAATTAGCAAATATCAAAAGACTTTCATACCTGTGGGAACTTTGATTGTGCTGTATCATTGGATTCTAACTGAGCTGCAAATATGTTCTGTTAGAAAAATTGTAATTTTTAGAGAATTGTCAAGACAAATGAAAGTACACATAGAAATTTATTAGATTCAATACAGTTAAGTATATTTGGATAATTATCATTCTGCTGAATGAATTGTTGGCAAATTATAAATCAATTGAAATCAGAGTCTATTCCTGAATCATATACATAAAAATTAATTGATTTACTACATGTTTCAATTATTAAAAAATAGCAGTTCTTCTGTAGGTTATCAATGGTGTTGAATAAAAATTCAAGGGTTTTTTTTATTCACACTGACTAGTTATCAATGATGTTTTCATACCTGTAGGAATTTTTCTTGCCCTGTATTATTGAATACATTAACAACTTAGAGCTGTTAATGACTTCTACTAGGAAAATCGTGATTTTAAAAAAGTTATGGGCAAGTTATAAATAAATTGGTACTTAAACTAATTCCTGAAAGAAACATGTAAAAATTTGTTGGTTTACTAGATATTGCAATTATTTAAAAAACGCGATTTTTTTTTAGATTAACTATGATGTTGAATGAATATTTAATATAAAAATATAAAATAAATTTATAAGGAATGACAATTATACATAGATTTCATGGATTTTTTCACATACTAAAACATAAAATAAAAAACATTTATAACTTCGAAAAATGATTGTGGTCGTAAATATAGCGAATTCATTTAATAAACAAATGATTTCTTAAATTAGATGGACAGTTTTTCAAGAACCTTTAGGTATCACTATTATTCAGAATCAACATTTTCAGCATGCTTGATAACATTATTTTTTTCTCATTAACTCATTGCCGCGAAATATTTAAAGTTTAAATTTTGAATGTACATTTTATATATAAAAAATTAATAGCATCAAACGGAATTAATATAAAAATTATATTAATCACTGATTTTATAAGTAAACAATTGAATAAATAATTCATAATTTAACTTCACATATTTGGTATCTTTTTACTGGAATTTACAACACCTATAACATTATTTCATAAATATCTATCATTTAATTGACTTAATAGTTATTATTTATATTCAATCATTTGCAGCTTTTACAAACAGCTCTGCAAATTATCTTATAATCACAACGATAAACAATTTCCTAATATTACGCGGAAGTTTTCATAAAAAATGTGGACAATTTTGCGCGAAATTATGTTCAAAGTGAATTTTCTTTGCAGTTATTCGTAAGTTTCAAAATCTTTCTACAAGCACTGCAGATTATAATAATACAATAATATACGGCAATCATTTTGCCATAAAAGTTTATTTAAAAATAATAATGAATACTTACATCTCTGCTTTTCACAAAGATAAAATTGTTCACTAGATTATGTGTCTGTACGGAAAAAAAATTTTGTTGATTTTATTTTCTTGTATGCTTCACAGGACTCTGGAGTTGCAACGCCAGTTACATTGAGGGTGGATAAATACGGTTTTTATCTGCATTGGGTGGATCAGAATAATGAAGTGGATATGCTGGATATCGCAGTGATACGGGATACTCGAACAGGAAAACACGCCAAAATACCGAAGGTACGAAGAAACTGCTTCTCAGAAGTGAAGTTGATCATCATCGTCGGAGGGTTCTTCTTCGTATAATAATATAGAGAGCGTGGAATTTTTCGAGACTGCTTCCTTAGCCATGCGTGTTTTCTATACACTTCACTTTGAATCGAAGCGTTCGTCTGTAATTTATAAAATAACTGGCCACAGATTGTGACAAAAGTTAAGGATACCTCTGAGTGAATGCATCCATCATTGGCTTTCATTCAAAGCCGTCCGGAATTCTCTATAATTACATCACCTTTGCGTGGATGCTCATGACGCACAGCTCAAGCACTTAATAATTATTGACAAAATTATAAATAGAACATTACCTACTTTACTTATGCCCCATATACTTTTTTTCTCGGCAATAGCTACTCTTTCATGCGGCGGGTAATATAATCGCGGTTAATACGGAAGAGAAAAAGAAGGAGGTGTTTTTTTCATCGTATTAATGTTTTCCTATAAATCAATAGAAAGCCTCCTCCTGGTTGACTTTGTGCATCCGACGTTTCATTATGGCCTTTCGGAAAGTTTGAATGCGCAAAGTTCTTGTCTGTCTCGTGGAGACGCGTCACGATCCCTTATTTTTAGAGACAATGCTGGCGGAATTATCACAGCCGCTTCGTGTCTCCGTAATGAATGCGCACGGACACCGTTATATGTGTGCGCTTACCATTGCGTGATACACATTATCGTTCATTCTTTGTTTGTCTAAATAATAATAATAATAATGAAACAAACGGAATGCTATTAGAAACGAATGGTCGTCTATTGACTGTTGATGGTGATGGATGGAGAACAGGGATGGGCAACGCTAGAATCATCGTGTATTCAAAATATATTTCGATTCGAATAACAGATAGTCGTTTCTGCGATAATTTTAATGAAATCAATTATTTTATTTCAATAAATATTAATGCTTTTTTTTTATTATGTATTCATATATAATTTGTCAATTGAATTTATTATTGGTTTGGTGTTTGAGATATTTTCGACAAAAGAAAAATCAACAAAACATCATTGTCGTTGGAGATACTAGGAGCATTAATTTTGTATGAAAATAATGCCGAAAAATGATGAATATGTTAGAAAAAATAATAGTTTCTTAAACTTTTTGAAAACTTTTTTTTTTTGTCGACGAAATAAATTCGCCAATGTTTGAGAAAAAAATATAATTTTTTAAAGAATTTGTGAAGAGTTTTTTAAATCCCATTTCTGAGATTTATTTTCTACGAAAACGTGTTTGAAATTTACGACTTTTTAACCACTAAATAATATCAATTTTTGCTTACTTGCAAAGATTCTTTTACAAATCGATATTTTACAATATCAATATTTTAACATCAAATTAGTATCTTCAATGATGTTCTCAGATTTTTTTTGGCAGCTCGTAATTAATGAATTACACAATTAGAATCGATACTTGTAGGGATTCGTTCTCCCCAAAGTTAGAATTTGGCTTAGACCTTAGGCTTCTCGTTTTAACATGTGAATGAAGGAAGCTTGAACTGAGATCTGAGTTCGGCTCCGAAAAAAAATGCTTAGAAACTCTGTGATCATTATAATAATAATAAAAAAGTATAGTCGTTCAATCCTAAAGAATATTATGTATGTTAATACGACCAATAAATATTTAATAACCTTTTTCAGAATTAAAAGAAAATAAAAATTAAATTTTCGTCAATTGACAATTTGAAAATAGAATTTTCGTCGGATCATTTCTTAAGGACTATACAGATAGTTTGGTTGCTAGTACGTAATATAATTTTACAGGACCCGAAACTGAAGGCTTTGGTAACGATGGGCTCTCAGGATTGTCTAGAGGAGAAAACCGTGACAATATGTTACGGTTCGGATTTTGTTAATGTTACATTTATTAATTTTTGCGCAACACGAGCGGAAATAGCACGACATTGGACAGACCAGTTGCTCCAACTGGCTTACAATTTGACACAACTCAATACCAGTACAATGTTGTTTCTGCAAAAAGCGCACACGAAACTCACACTCACTGCTGACAAGTCGGGAAAAGTGCCAACAAAGAAGTAAGTCCGTGCCGGATGAATGCGTCAGATAGTAAATTGTCATTGAGAGTAAGTTCAAAGTTCTCAATACCATTTTTACTTTTCAGTATCATAAAAATGTTCACGCAAAATAAGGAGGACCGCAAACGCGTCGAGAAGGCCCTCGATATCGCATCGCTTCCATCAGGAAAGGTACATTTTCCTGTCTACAGTATATAAAGCTATAACAGAGCTTTTTTATTATTCCATGTTTCATGCATCACGCATTTTGTGGCAGAAAGCCAAAACGCCCATTAACTTCGTTCAGCATCCGCTTCGACAATCACTGGTGTTAAGCTACTGTGCTTCACACCAGTGAAATGAGGGCCGAACTTTTACAATGGTTAATGCGTTACAGATGTGTTACGTACACATTTTCAACCAAAAGTTTTGATACGTTTGAAATTTGAGTACTTTGCAAGAAGCAATATATCGCGAAAGATTCGTTGATATTGACGATAGTAAGAACATCGAATTGAAATAATAATAGATATTCATTAATGAGTACATCGGCTTTAAAAAAAAAACTGATTTTTTTTTCTTATGAAATAAATGCACTCATTTTTTCGGAGATGATTTTTTACATGATTTTCTTATATGCTCGAAATTTGTCAGTTTTCGAGAATTTCTTAAGACTGTTTTTTCAATTATCCGGAAAGTGTTTATGGTCACTTCGCTACGAACAAATATTCAAAATTTGCAACGGTTTAATCGCTTAAAAAAATCATATGCATTCGAAAAAATTAGCTATTCTATTTCATAAGATAAAAATGTTTTCTGAAAGTTTATTGAACTATTATTTAAGCCTAAATTTAAAAGGAAAAAAATTCTTACCATCATTGAACATTTTATTTTTTTGCATAATTTAAAATTTGACCGCGAGCTACGCAAAATTCTCATTCAATCTCATAACTGGTTGGAATCAAATACGTGATACATTCATAAGTTTATTCAACATATGCCTTGGCAATCACCTATGTTTAGGTTCACATACGTTTCACATACTAAATTTATTAAACCACTTCACATCGGCTTTAAAAAAAAACTGATTTTTTTTTCTTATGAAATAAATGCACTCATTTTTTCGGAGATGATTTTTTACATGATTTTCTTATATGCTCGAAATTTGTCAGTTTTCGAGAATTTCTTAAGACTGTTTTTTCAATTATCCGGAAAGTGTTTATGGTCACTTCGCTACGAACAAATATTCAAAATTTGCAACGGTTTAATCGCTTAAAAAAATCATGTGCATTCGAAAAAATTAGCTATTCTATTTCATAAGATAAAAATGTTTTCTGAAAGTTTATTGAACTATTATTTAAGCCTAAATTTAAAAGGAAAAAAATTCTTACCATCATTGAACATTTTATTTTTTTGCATAATTTAAAATTTGACCGCGAGTTACGCAAAATTCTCATTCAATCTCATAACTGGTTGGAATCAAATACGTGATACATTCATAAGTTTATTCAACATATGCCTTGGCAATCACCTATGCTTAGGTTCACATACGTTTCACATACTAAATTTATTAAACCACTTCACATCGGCTTTAAAAAAAAACTGATTTTTTTTTCTTATGAAATAAATGCACTCATTTTTTCGGAGATGATTTTTTACATGATTTTCTTATATGCTCGAAATTTGTCAGTTTTCGAGAATTTCTTAAGACTGTTTTTTCAATTATCCGGAAAGTGTTTATGGTCACTTCGTTACGATCAAATATTCAAAATTTGCAACGGTTTAATCGCTTAAAAAAATCATATGCATTCGAAAAAATTAGCTATTCTATTTCATAAGAAAAAAATGTTTTCTGAAAGTTTATTGAACTATTATTTGAGGCTAAATTTAAAGGGAAAAAATTCTAACTATCATTGAACATTTTGTTTTTTTGCATAATTTAAAATTTGACCGCGAGCTACGCAAAATTCTCATACAATCTCATAACTGGTTGGAATCAAATACGTGATACATTCATAAGTTTATTCAACATATGCCTTGGCAATCACCTATGCTTAGGTTCACATACGTTTCACATACTAAATTTATTAAACCACTTCACATCGGCTTTAAAAAAAAACTGATTTTTTTTTTCTTATGAAATAAATGCACTCATTTTTTCGGAGATGATTTTTTACATGATTTTCTTATATGCTCGAAATTTGTCAGTTTTCGAGAATTTCTTAAGACTGTTTTTTCAATTATCCGGAAAGTGTTTATGGTCACTTCGCCACGAACAAATATTCGAAATTTGCAACGGTTTAATCGCTTAAAAAAATCATGTGCATTCGAAAAAATTAGCTATTCTATTTCATAAGATAAAAATGTTTTCTGAAAGTTTATTGAACTATTATTTAAGCCTAAATTTAAAAGGAAAAAAATTCTTACCATCATTGAACATTTTATTTTTTTGCATAATTTAAAATTTGACCGCGAGCTACGCAAAATTCTCATTCAATCTCATAACTGGTTGGAATCAAATACGTGATACATTCATAAGTTTATTCAGCATATGCCTTGGCAATCACCTATGTTTAGGTTCACATACGTTTCACATACTAAATTTATTAAAACACTTCACATCGGCTTTAAAAAAAAAAACTGATTTTTTTTTCTTATGAAGTAAATGCACTCATTTTTCCGGAGATGATTTTTTACATGATTTTCTTATATGCTCGAAATTTGTCAGTTTTCGAGAATTTCTTAAGACTGTTTTTTCAATTATCCGGAAAGTGTTTATGGTCACTTCGCTATGAACAAATATTCAAAATTTGCAACGGCTTAATCGTTTAAACAATCATATGCATTCGAAAAAATTAGCTATTCTATTTCATAAGAAAAAAATGTTTTCTGAAAGTTTATTGAACTATTATTTGAGGCTGAATTTAAAGGGAAAAAAATTCTAACTATCATTGAACATTTTGTTTTTTTGCATAATTTAAAATTTGACCGCGAGCTACGCAAAATTCTCATTCAATCTCTCTCTGGTTGGAATCAAATACGTGATACATTCATAAGTTTATTCAACATATGCCTTGGCAATCACCTATGTTTAGGTTCACATACGTTTCACATACTAAATTTATTAAAACACTTCACAATCGTGTTTTTCTACGCACACATTGCACATTGTACTTTACTTGAGATAAAGAAAAACGTGTGTTTACCTGTGTGCCATAGTTGTGTAAGTTGAGTTGTTGATTACGGACGGCAATGTTTTATAACCTTCGGTTGCTGTCGTCAAGTCTTCATAACTACATGCTGTAATTTGTGGCAATGCTATCGTACACGGGATGATTCAGACTCATAAACATTGGCGTCGGCCCTGCTTCTATAGAGGGAACATTGATTTCCATAGGTTTTACGATCATTTCTACGAGGGCAGGGGAATGCTGGTTATCGATGTGAAATAGACATATATGTTTGTGCCTTAGCTATTTTCATTTTTGATAATTCCAATGGCTCGATGATTCAACATATCTACATCAAATACGTCGGTCATTCCTAATAGACTTAAAATTGTGTTCTTTAGTATTCATTCTGTATCAGATAAAAAAGATTAGGCAATTCCTAATCAATTATTTTCCTAGGTGGAAAGCTACTAAGTGGAAATATTTATTTAAAGTGACAAGAATGTAATCAGAAAATCATTTTTATTGCCAAAGCTAATTGCAAATAATTTGCGTATTTCGAGAAACAAAACATTGTTCATTTTTTGCACGTAATATGTATTGGTCGTAAACTGTGTGAAGATACTTTTCGCTGTCGTAAACGTAATGAACTTGTGGTTGTTGAAATTGGAAAAAAAATATCGTATAGTTCTAAAATCCTTTAGTGATTTAGATGTTTTGTTATAAACGTCACCGATACTCGCTGACCACCAATACCCCGTTTTGCACGAAGCTGCCGGCATCATAGCCTCGGCATGGTGCGTTATTTCATTAAATTTGGCACTGCGAGGAAACTGCAGGTGCCCTGTGAAGGTTGATCGTATTTTTCTCGAGCATGCCCCTGGCACATGGCCAGTAATACCAAAGGAAGCTATAAATCCGGTTAACGTCTACTAGAGTTTTTAGGAAATCTTTATAGAATGCAACCGCTAAAACGCACCGTCGCCGAGTCGACTAATTTAGCTTGTTCGTACCTTTCAGGGCCGCGCTGTTTTCTACTATAATTGTCATTATTATCGTTGATTTTGTTGCAGAACGACGCAGTCTCGTTGCAAAAATTTCAGTTCGAGGAATTCTTCAATTTCTATAAGTCTTTAACGCAACGGTCGGAGGTTGAGAAAGTATTCGAAGAGATTGTTGGTAATTCGAAACGTCGATTAATGTCCGTAACACAGCTTGTGGACTTTCTAAATCAGACACAGAGAGATCCTCGACTCAATGAGATATTGTATCCATACGCTAACACGGCACGAGCAAAAGACATTATTAACCAATACGAACCTAACAAGTATAATGCTAGCCGAGGACAGCTGAGTTCCGATGGTTTTCTCAGGTATTTGATGAGCGAGGACAATCCGATCATGGCTGTTACCAAGTTCGAATTATCGGATGATATGGATCAACCTCTCGCCCATTACTTCATCAACTCTAGTCACAACACGTATCTGACAGGTAAACAACTGTTCGATTCTTAGTTTTTTTGACAAACAGATTGTTTCGATTTTAGTTAAAATGATTCATCGCCTTTTTTCAAATTCATTTAACGACTCTGAAAATTGTGCCTGAACTGACAATTCTTCCTGCATAGTAATCAGGGTTGTAAATCTCCATTATTTAAATCAGTTTTTCATTATACTTTCTTTCATTACGAACATTATGTATTCTAGGAATTTGTGACACATAAAAAAAATGATTTATAAACAATTTTGTAGAATTATTGTTATGAAAAAACAATATTTCAACTTTTTTCGGTTGCGTATATACGAATACCTTTATTTGAATAACGCAGTGATGATGGATTTTCATGGAATTCGATACATAAAATACCTACAAAATTTTATTGTATATCGATAGGCTCGCGGATTGCGTTAGCGTTAAATGTATTGGTGATATTCCAGGTCATCAACTAACTGGAAAAAGTTCTGTGGAAATCTACCGGCAATGTTTGCTAGCGGGTTGTCGTTGCGTTGAGTTGGACTTTTGGAATGGAAAACTTGATGAGCCCGTCATCGTTCACGGGTAAAAATGTCTTAAATAGTAGAAACAAAATTCATAGATCGCTTGCACAGTTTATGCGCTAGATTAGCAACCCGTAGAACGACACTTTCACTGTAACGATTAAACTACAAATCTATGAGCAGATACACGTTTGTGCCTGAAATATACGCTCGAGATGTGATCGAGGCGATAGCAGAGAGTGCCTTTAAAACATCGGAATATCCAGTCGTGCTCAGTTTCGAGAATCACTGCAATCCAAGACAGCAGGCTAAGATCGCTCAGTATTGTAGGGAGTACTTTGGTGATATGCTGCTTGATGCGCCCCTCGAATCTCATAAGGTATTGCTTGATACATAGAGCACTTGATAATTATGCCTAGAAGCCGTAATTTTATTCGCATATCTAGGTATTCGCATATCTAAGGTAGCTTTAATGTATTATCAGAGTTGGCCAGATTTTTGTTTTCGCATTTCATAAAGGTAAATAAATATCGAAAATTATGAATCGTATTTTTGCTATATATCCTTTTTCAAAAAATGGTATTTGAGTAATTTTTTAAATTAATTATTATGTCATAAAAATGGTCGCTGAAGTTAGGAGTAAGCGTTATTAATAAATATATTTTCATATCTGTATTTCAATTAATTTTGTACAGTTTGATACACAGTTCAAACGAATTGAATAAATCCTGGACATGTTAGGGAATTAAAAAATGACATTGGGCTAATGAACAGCGGTGTAGAATGAGAAAAAAATCCAGAGTTTTCTCCATCGTGAAAAGGAGCGATATCATTTCTTAATTTTTAATTTGCTACAAATTTTTAATCAATTGTAATTCGTGGAAGTAAATTTTATCGAACTTATCCTACGACCCTGGAAGCAATTTTTTTTAGATAATCTTTGAAAATTTTATTGAGTTTCGTTGTGTGTTCGTCTTTTTTCCGCATAGTGAAAGTTTTCACGAATCGGAATATTCGTAATTATTCTGATAATATTGTGTTTTTTGAGCCAATTACTTTAAAAATGTATGAAAATTTTTGTTTTCCATACACATTTTACTTTATATTCTGAAACATTTTTTTAAAAGAAGTTTTGCATAGTTTTACTGAATCGGAAGATTGGTAATTATTCTGATAATAATGTATTTTTTGAGCCGATTACTTTCAAAATGTATAAAAAATTTTATTCTCTATACACATTTTACTTTGTATTTTGAATCGTTTTTTTAAAAGAAGTTTTGCATAGTTTTAGGAAAAGTGACAGTTTCGAATTTTGCTCAAAATCTGTAATTTTTCCTAACGAATGATCCATATTTTTGGGAATCTCTTTTTCCCGTAACCCCATCTGCAGTATAGGAGAAACGCAGTGTTTTTCAGAAAAAAAGGATCTGTTTTAGAAAAAGGCAGGGGATCTATGGGATGAACTTTAAAAAAAGAAATTGAGAATACCGCAAAAAATGTTGCAGAAAATATTCTGCAGGATCTCGATATAATCTGAAACTCTTAAAAAAATTATACATTTTCAAGGTATTCAGTAAAAATATCAAAATCTGCGGTAAACTTTTAAGCGCTTATAATTTTTTATCATACTTATGACAATATTCATAAAATGATATTTTCTTATCACAATACCGGGCATGAATTCTAATCTGGAAAAAACAATTATTTGATCAGGGAAAGTCAGGTAGAAGCCAGAAATTGTTTTAAACTGTTTTTAGTTCTCCAACTTGTCAGAATTACCATAAAATACGCATAGTCCTAAATGAGATTAAGCTATGAACGTTAAGGTTTAACTTATGTCAAGTGGACAATAAAAGTTGTAATTACAGAATAGCCGTCGTAAAATAAATATGCCGCGCTGTTGGAAGCTCTTGTTAATTTTTATGCTGTTATAATGCCGTTCTCAGCGTTGAAATAAACGTTTTTCATTATGTAATAGTTGCTAGAGTTGACAACTCCAGCGTATCGGCAGAAATACCTTCATAATGTCGGTATATTTCGAACAATGGCCAACTCTGACTTAGGTACTTTGAAATGCTCGAATGTTAGAATTCCGTATGGACATGTAGAATCGATTTAATCCGCACTACAGCTCGAAGCAGGTCAAGAGCTTCCACCGCCATCCTTTCTGAAACGAAAGATCATCATAAAAAATAAGAAGAAACATCATCACCATCATCACCACAAGAAGCATCATAAGAAGCAGCAAGCAACAGTACCAGAGGCAGGCGAAGGTTCCCAAGAGATCGATGAGGAAGGTGCAGTTAATCCGACAGCAGAGGGTGAGAATGGCCCGCCGCCGGATATAATTCCGCAAAACGAGGTTGTAGACGGCATCGTGACGCCTGCGAGTAGCGAACAACAGATAGGAAACGGCGAGGTGCCTCACGCTCCGATGCTTCAACAGCGACAGGGAAGCAAAGATAGTACTCAGGAAGATGATGGTTCGTACAGAGATTTCCACGACAATGCACTTCTTGCGTCTCAGTGATGAATGCTCACTAGACACCATATAATTCTCGTATAATCATTTCAGATGACGATGAAGATTCGAGTACCGAGGAGGATGAATCGAATGTCGAAGAAATTAAACTACGAATGGGCGATAAGGTTCCAGCGCCTGATAAAGTAGCCTCAACGGCCAAAGAAACGGAAGCGGGCGCGGAAATCTCGGCACTCGTCAATTACGTCCAGCCAGTTCATTTCAACAGCTTCGAGAGCGCTGAGAGTAAGCATTGAAATATCATATTCTATGAGTTATAATTCTTTTGCAAGCTCATATAGGAAGCTCTATTTTCGCCAAATTATGGTTCCCGAGACTTCTAGAAGAGCTCTCGAAGAAACTTCCGTAGGAGTGTCTGTGTGCGTCTGTACACATTTGTATAAAAGATTTTCGCACACAAGTTGGTTTTATCAAATATGACTTCATTAAACGTGTGAAATGTCCAAAGAGTTCAAAAGTAGTGTTCTGAATTTTTTGTTAGATGTCTATTCAACTTTTAACTCGAGCAGGTTTAGGGATATATGACTTAAATTTTCTATTCAAACGGACAAACACACGGAGAGAAATGGATCCGCGAATATAGGTGCCACTCGCAGAAAATATGGTACGGCGGTGACACATGGGCTTTATGGTAATAGCTCGTATAATATTTCACGCGTTACGATACGTATCGTAACTGGAACGAGGGTAATCGCAACGATTACTATAATTATTTGGAATTCTTCTATGTGTATAAAAATAATGACGATAAAGTCCTTGTTTCACCGCGGTACGCAAGTTATAGTAATTAACAACAGAAACGTGCGTAGCTACACGCAGACTTTTTTCTCCATGTATTGATCGATTAATAGTATAGAATTTGACAAGAAGCGACCAAGGTGTTGAAATATAAAAAAATACAAAATTTTATAGGTGTACTTGCAACACAATTTTGTTTTCATAATTTTAATCTGACAGCCTTCATGAGACAACTTCAATCGAAAGTTTCATCCTACGTTTATGTGTAAAACGATCGATAATTTAATTAGGTCATCGTAGAAAAATCTATAAAACATGACAACATCAACGGATATAATTTTGACATGGTAATAATCGATAATACACGAAATATTATTCACCGTTGCAAAACATTTTTTTATTAACCATTTTCGTCACGCCACTGCATCGTCATTTATTTATTTATTTATTATAAAATTGAAAATGTGCACCCAGTTTTTCCGAGAATTGTCGCTGCGGAAATCTCTTGGTAACAACGACCATATTAGCTGTTTTTGAATATCTTTTCAACGAGTCACAAAAATATTATTTGTAATAAAAATAAATATCGATGGGGTCAGTAACTACGTCAAACGGCATTGCGGTAAACACCTTAATCGCCGGCACTGACGTCGCTCCCTCCGTTCTGTTTCGCAGAAAAGAATCGTAATTACGAAATGTCTTCATTCGATGAGAAACAAGCGACGACGCTGCTGAAAGAGCATCCATTGGAGTTTGTGAATTACAACAAACATCAGTTGTCACGAGTCTATCCGGCGGGAACGCGCTTCGATTCAAGCAATTTTATGCCTCAGGTATTTTGGAACGCCGGATGTCAGCTGGTGGCTCTGAACTATCAGACACTCGGTAAGTACGATCTTAAGGATCCTCCATATGTAACTTTCCGACGAAAAGATTGATTCGCTTAGAATTTAAATACTGTGCAACAAGAGAAGCATCTGAAGAAAACATCAATAAAAATCGGTCAATACAGATTCTAAGAATACTGAGTTTGAATGATAATAATGGTAAAATATTATTAATGAATAATTTTTTAAAAATTAAATAGATTCAATAAAAACTTTTCTTATTTTTATTGTGAAATTCATTTTTTGATTTCGTTTTTTGAATTAACTTTAATTATGGACTGCATTCTTTTTAAATTTGGTAAATCATTAAATTGTCACTAATTTTACTATTATATATGGGAAGTTTCACATTTATAAAAATAACCGTTTTATAAAAACAGCCTTAAGAATGTTAAAAAAAAACAGAAAATTCTGAATTGTTAGAAAATACGCGAAAAGATAATATGTATTCGGAATAGTGAGGGAATCAATAACAAATAAGGAATGTCAAGTTTTCGATTGGATTTAATGTTGTTTATTAATCAATAAGTTATTAATGTTATTAAAGTTATTAACCAATCAGTTTATTAATCATTCTTCGGTATTATTATGACGACGATTTTTTTTTAGATTTCCCTTTTTGTTGCTGTAATTTTTATCGAATCAAACTTCTGTCTGAGAATTTATATAAAAAGTTAAAGTTGAATGAAAATAATAATAGCCTTGTCGAGAGTTGAAGCGGAAAAGAACATTAAAAAATGTCCCACTGTCCACAGATCTCGCTATGCAGCTGAATCTCGGTATATTCGAGTACAATCAACGCTGTGGATATATTTTGAAACCAGAATTCATGAGAAGAAAGGATCGACGCTTGGATCCATTCGCGGAGTCCACTGTTGACGGAATAATCGCTGGAACGGTGCATATTCACGTAATATCTGGACAATTTTTGTCTGATAAAAGAGTTGGAACATATGTTGAGGTAGATATGTACGGCTTACCTGCGGATACCGTGAGAAAGAAGTTCAGGACGAAAATCATACCGAACAACGGAATGAATCCAGTGTACGATGAGGAACCATTCATATTCAAAAAGGTGAATATTTATTCAATATATATATGGGGCATTACATCCCGATTCGACCTGGGTCTGATCCTCGACCTCCTCGATTTGACTTGTAATTTTTTGTAGGATTGGTTAGACCTTCAAATGCACCAGATTTTTCTTTTTTATTTTTTCTATGTAAATTTTTCTTTTTTTTAAGTGACGTATCGAATGCCATAATTAAAAAATCTGAAAACATTCTGAATTTTTTTTTGTTTAACATCTTCTAGCTTACATATATATACTAGGATTTTATTGTGGCTTGCGCGCTGCGCGCGCTCGCTGTTTCCCCGAAAAAAGTGCCCCCCACCCAAGGGTGCCCCCCAAGGTTACCCCCCACCCAAAAATATCTCTAAATTATAAAGACGCCGTGTCAAGAATCGGGGGACTTAGAATAATTCGGGCTCTTGTTCTAAGTCCCTTGATTCTTGACACGGCGGCCGCGACGAGATCTTTTTATAATATAGAGAGATATTATATATATATATATATATATTACGGATACCACAAGAATACTAAAAAACTGGCGCTAAGTAGAACCTTGCACATGCTTCCTCGTTATTATTCAGATTTCACAGAACTACGTCTATGAAGAACAATGTTGATAAATTTTGGCTTCTTTATAGAGGACGTTTTTGGAAATCAGTAGAATAAGTCTGTACCTTTTGACTCCCATTGTTAGTCCCTGGTATTAAAGTTGGTATTAAATTAGTCCCCCGTGACTAATTTAATACCAACTTTAATTGTAACTTCATATATCAATATACACTTCGAAATCTTGAAATTTACATGAAACCGTATGTTTACGCTGTTTTTAATTTTTTTAAATCTTGTCGTTTCGTTCTCGAATTATAAGGATTAAATCAAAGGAACAAATATTGAAAAAATAGGCATAAGTTTTGAAGAACTTTACTAATTCTGCTAAATTTTCGAACCGTTACGTTGAAATTTGCACTAGTTAGGTAGTGCAAGAGTTATGTCTTTTTTCAATAAAAATAAAAATTGAATTGTTATAGCATATGAAGGACACAACAAATTTGTATTAAATTTACCCCACTGAAAGGGTAATAATTGCTTAACTTCACGTAAAACGTTCTGTAAGAAAAATATTAATATCAATTTATCTTTGCTAATGCATGGCTTGTTTTTGCCCAATATTCCATACTTTTACCTAGAAATTCTTATCAAGTCTCAACTAGCAACAGTGAAGAACTTTTTACTGAAATTATTGCGTTAAATTTCCGTCTACCTTCTTGGTAAGAAGGAAAATTGAGAGATAACAAAATATTTATTGCCATGTAAACATTTATCACAAAATTATGAACTGTCAACTACACCGCTTCAAGAATCAGTACTCGATAAGACTTACTTTAATAAGGCCATTCTTGGCTGCCCAGTTAACTTCCTTACACTCATAATTTTCTCGCAGGTCGTATTGCCCGAACTCGCGTCTATTCGAATAGCTGTTTATGAGGAGTCAGGCCGATTCATTGGACACAGAGTATTGCCAGTAGTCGGCTTATGTCCAGGATATCGGCACGTCGCACTTAGGACAGAGTGTGGTCAGCCACTTCCGCTCGCCAGTTTATTTTTAAACGTCGTCGTGAAGGATTACGTACCCCATGGTATGAGCGATTTTGCGGATGCTCTCGCGAATCCAATAAAGTACCAAAGTGAGAAAGAGAAGAGAGGAAAGCAATTAGCTGTCTACGGGGACGACGCGGACGGACTGCCTGAAGGAGAAGTCGAAGTAAGTTTTAATTGGTATACGGGCAAACCACATTAACTGCTAAAATCGGCACGTTAAATTACTTGTATCGAAAAATCATTCGCATTTTTTTTCTCGATAATGATTTTTTGCACATACTTTAAAAATCTGTTGTCTATTATTTTACCTCATAATATTAAGATAGTCCTTTATATTATGAGATAAGATCGTGAAGCACTATTCTTATGACACGGTGACAAGAAACTTAATATTAAAAAAATAATGTATCGGATTTTTCTCTCGTCGCAACGTACTGAAATTTTGATACAATCAAAATTTTCCTTGGGACTGTACGTGTAAATCCTTGCGACAAAAAGATAAAACAACGATCTACAGATTAAACAAATTGTGTGAGAAAAAAAATTAATTAAAGAAAGGTATTAGGAGAGTAAGCGAATGATAATTTTCAACAATTATTTACCGTGCTGAGTTAATTTAATTCTTCCTCTTCCTACTAACATGCTAATTCCAATACTAACATTCCGTAGACTAAGGAAAAAGTCGTTGCAAGCGGACCAAGTTCCTCTAAACCAACAGTAAGTTGTCCTTGTACAAACACACTCGATTAATTATCTCAGTGAAATATTGTAAGTGAACTGGCGTTTCACTTAGGACGAAACCGCAAAGATAAAGAGATTGCAATCCGTCGGGGAGCCGCCAAGCCTCCAACCACCCTCTGGAAGTCCTCATGGAAGACCGTCAGTAGCTGGTTTGAGCAGCACAGAAACTCCGGATCTTGAAGACGGCGTTTCTAGCCCTGCTGTTGCATTGATCGATGCGTCAGCCACCAAAAGTCTCCTTGCTCCCGGTGGTGGTGAGTCCTTAACTAATTTATTAATGTTGAATTGCACAAAAAATCAGAAATTCATTCGATATGATTTCAATATGTGTAAACAATCAATTTCAGTCGGTGACGATATCGTTGCCGAGTCTCTGGAGAAACTCATGGAAAACAAAGCCGTGAAAGAGAAAAAAGCCGAATTGGATAAGAAACTCGAATCGTTAAGACGAAAACACGAAAAGGTACGGAAGCGCATGCTCAAATTCTTTTTGCTGTTTTTTTTGTCTTACCCAGCAAGGCAGTTTGAGATGTTCGGCATAGAACATTTTTGTTTTTCTAGAAAATGCGACATTCTATGTCAATTCATTCCGGATTTTCTTCTGACTCTCTCAGATGTTTCTCATAATTAGCCAGATTTTAGTACTGCTTAAAAACAGTTTCACTGTTATCTTTTTCTGTTTTTTTTTTCGGCTATCAATTTAGTACGTTCATTATTTTAAAAACTATTTGAGTTTTGGAAAAAGAATAATACGAGCAAAATGCTAGTTAAAAATCTTTATACTTGGCAAAAATTTTCGATGAAAAAGTAACTTTTACTATTATTGTAATACATGTATATACGGAGCATTCCACCGGTTATCGACAGGGTCGCGATACTCATTTTCTTTTTGTTACTTTTGAGGTGTTGTAGAGCAATATAAAAAAGCATTCTAGATTTTTTTTTAGATTAAAAAAAATTTGATTTTCTCAAAAAGTACGTCGACGATTTTTTTTCTTTTTTTTACAGTAAATTCTGTGTTCAAAAACAAAATTTTCGAGACTAGAACGAAAATGGGGGGCAGTCTAGAATAGTAACTAAACATAAAATTCTCCCGTAAAAGAATTTTATTTTTCTCGTAAATTTTGTTTTTGGATACAGAATTTACTATAAAAGTTTTCAAAAAGATCATCGACATACTTTTAGAGAGATTCAAGTTTGGGGTATTTTTAATTTTTTTAAAAACTTTGTTTTATTTTTAGCTGATAATCTAGGCCTCGCCCCACTCTGGATCTAGGCTCAAAAATTTGTTTTTGGACACAGAATTTACTGTAAAAAAATTTTAAAAAATCGGCGTACTTTTTGAGAAAATCAAATTTTAGGTAATTAAATAAACACACATTTTTTTTTAAATCTAAAAAAATTTCTAGAGTGTTTTTTATATTGCCCTACATCTCAAAAGGAAAAAAAATAAAAAAATATGAGGGTCGCGACCCTGTCGATAACCGGTGGAATGCCTCATATATATATATATATTTTTTTTTTAATAATAAAATTATTTTTTTTCACCCGGTTTTGGGTGTAAACGTCAGGTTTACTTGAAATTAAAAAAAATTTACGTTACCGTGTTATCTTTGCTTTAAATACGAATAAGCTTCCGCTAGAGCTCTTTAATGCATAAACCTTTACAGAAAATGCGCAGTCATTAGTGGAAAGCGCTCGAATTTCCTTAAGCAGTAAAAACCTGACATAATAAAGTTATCATGCAACTTAGAATGAAATCAGAATTTTCATCTTTGCGTCATACGGAAGAAAATCTTTGACTTGAAGTATTTTTTATTGTAAATCGAATTAAGTATTATATATATAAAAAAAGATTCTGTAATTACTTTTAAACTGCGTTGCTGAGTAAGTCCCCTTATAAATATGAACACAAACTGGAGTAACCTATTTTTCAGGAGAAGTTGAGGGTTCAGTCACAGAAAGCTTCTTTGGATGGTGATAAACTTAAGTCCAAGTTCTTGATCAGTCACAGATTAGTCAAACGACTTTCCACCAGAAATATGTAGGTAGCTTGCCGAATGCTTGTTTGAATGTGCATTTTATAACCATAATTCATTCAGCTTTTTTACCGATGTTGCCTTGAGCAGTTTGCCTGTGGCTGAAACAATGGAGTACACGGAAGTCGAAAACCGAGAAGGCACAGAAGCACCTCCGGGTCTTCCAAGAAGTCAGAGTGAACGACTGCTTGCAGTATGCAAAGAACACGTATTGCAGGAACGTGAACTTCAGGAAAAATATCACGATAGTAGGTTCTCCCTCCTCGAGAAAGTTATGCGAACCTCACAATCCGATCAACTGAAGACGCTTCGGGTTCTGTTGGAGAGGCAAAAGGCAGACGTGATGCGTAAAATCCAAGCCATGAGACACGGCGAGGTGAGTGAATCTATAAAAACAGTAATTTTGTACTTTATAATGACTGTGTGGAAGCTGCTGTCGCATTAATCGTCATGTTTTACTCGTTTTTATTTGTGCGTACGAATTATTGTGTTATTATTTTTTTAAGGAACGTAAAATATGCGCATTATTTATACTTTTCTATAAATTTTATTGAATTCGTATAGACTTTGAAGTGAAAGTAGAACGATTCCAATATAGTTTTTATTAAATTTATTCTGTAACTTTTCACTTATGAAATATTGAATATAAAGCGAGAAAAAGTCTAGCATTTATTCGTGAATGAATCTTACACTATACACTCAAAGAAACCTTGGCAAGACTTGAAAATATTTACGTATATATATATTTTTTTACCGCAACTAAGTCAGTATTTGCGTAATTAATTTTACAAAAAATATGCCTTAATTGCTGTCATGGCATCCACATCTTTTCGCAGAGTAGATTCAGATATTCTGGCGATTTAAAAATAGGTCAATAATATAAAAATAACTATACAATATTTCACAATAACTATATAATATCTGACAATATTATGCTGCTTCTTGCGCAGGTCAAGCAATTGGCCAAGGAGCACAAGGACAAAGCGGAGCTCGATCGCATGAAGCGAGAAGTGGGAAAAATATCGATCGAAAAAGGTGTTAACGAGTGTACGAGGTTAACGCAAATCTATGAGAAGAAAAGATTGGAATTAGAGAAGCAACATGAAGAAGTTCGGCAAAGGCTAGACGAGGAGAAAATAAGAGTAAGTGTATTTCTTTTCGTACTAACTTTATTCATGTAAAACCGGAGATCAGTACCCCTGAATGTATTAGCATTTTATATTTGTTTTAAAATAACTAATTATAAGTAATTATGGTGGCAATATAATTTTTCTTATGATATTCCGATAATTTCAAGTAATTTATCGATCAATTCATATGTCTATAAAATTTACAAAATGCTTTAATCATTGCATATATTGCAACAAACAAAGGAGGGTAACAACTTCCCTTAATAAAGAAGAAATTTATGGTAAAATTAATTTAATAATTATTATTCCATAATAATAATCTGGGGTACTAATAAGATACGTAAACATTTTTTAATAGCTTGAAATAATACTTATGTTCTATAAAATGTCAAGAAAGAGTGTGAGAAATAATGGAGAAGGATGGTCCTCTGTTACTTAAAAATGCATTACATGTTTTCATTTTTTCATAAAATTTTATGAACATTTTTTTCTCGTCGATTATTTGAAGATTTGATTATTTTTTTATAAAAGTTGTCGATAATTGTTACAAAATCATAACTTTGAAGCAAGTTGTACGATAAATATTAATCAAATGCAATAATGTAGATTTACAACAATGAATATAAATTCAAATACTTTTTCATACGAATGGTGTTAATTTTTTTTTAATAAACCGAATAAATATGCTATTTTTTTAAATCCAGATAAAAGCTGAATTGCAAGCAGAGTACAAAGATCGCTACAGCAAGTGTGAAAGTGGAGAACTGGCCGTGTCACCGTCGGGGGGTACCAGTATCGCAGATACACTCAGTGCCACTACACATTGACTCTTTCGTCGTAAACGCGACGAAAATAATCAACGACTGTTCCACAGACCTGGTTGTGTCTGATTTCGCGATACGGCTGTGTCCATTATATCGCGATGCGGCGAGCAGAGTGCAAGCACTTGGATAAAAACTATCGTCTCGTCTTCTCTTTCCCGTTAGGAGGAAGCCGAGCAGCGAGCAATCGTGCTCGGGTGTCGTATCAGCGTCTGTACAATCCGACGCGCGATTGTCTATCGCGATGAAAAAGCATTTTCAAAACGGCTCGTCCAACGTACAAAATGTCGTAAGCAAGTCCTCCCCTTCTTTATTTTTAGTTTTTATTCTTAAAGCGATGCGAATGGCTCTCGTTTCTCCTTTGACTGTAGAAACCCTTTTAATAGTGAAATTCAATTGTATTTTATAACTATTCTCTCACTCGCGCTGCACATTCCGTGAAAGATGATGAATCAGTGAGAAGAGGTATTGATTGGATAATATTTTGAGGATCAAAGGGACATTTGTAGCTTAAACTGTTAAATTTGATGAAATATTTTAGAATATTTAAATATTTTATCACATCTACCAGTTTAATGCGGGTACTTACCCTTAATAGAGACACTAACAAGAATCTGTAAATTTAGTAATGATTTTCGATGTCATTGTAAAAAATAATAAAGTCCTCCTTGTTTTACTATAAAAGGATTTTCGCGAAAGGTGACACAGTGAAACTGAGCATTCACATTGGTTTCAATTTGGGAATTTGTTCCTTCTCACAAATCAACAGTCTTTCGTAAAATGCTCGATATTGCGCGTTGTTTTAACGTCGATAACGCCCAACTTTTTTCAATTACGCTGTAACACAGTATTAAAAGAAAACACAAAATGCATGGCACAAAAATCAAGGAAATAGGAAAAGAAAACGCGGAGGTGAAATAGGGACGTTACGTTGAGAAAATGAGAATGAATATTCGTGAGGATTTTGCGAAGATATACAATTCTAAATACGTGTAATCTTTTTAAAAAACGATCGCGCTTCACCTTGTTGTTATATACATAAGACGTTATTTACTCGACAAAACTAATTCTAATCGCGTCCCGAACTCTAATAATTTGTCGGTGAAAGGCTAAAAGAAGAAAAAAAAAATACATGCACACAAACGCGCGCGAGCCCACGAACGCTGGATAAACAGACTAGTCGATGGATTTTTCGACATTGAAAGAATAATACGATTAAAATCAAGTATATCTGCAGCGATGGGTGGCGAATTAAATATCTTGTTAAAAATTGTAGCGGGAATTTCATTGTTGAGAAATATTGAAAACATTATATTCCTCCCATAATTTGTTATCTTTGGATCTGGAGTTTTTTTTTTACATGAACTTGCTTTTATGATAAAAATTATACGTTTCGTTAGTTTCAAGAATATTATTTTATTTAATTGTTATTTTTTGTTGTTGTTGTGAAAATCACTGCAGTCTCTCCACGATTGGACGAAATTATTTTTCGGTCGATCAAATATTTATTACGTCACCCACAACTGCAGATTCAATTTTATGTTGCAAAGTTTTTTTTCAGTGTAAAGTTAATTAAAAAATTCTGGGCGTAGTGCGAGCGTTTGGTCGAATCTCGTTGGCCTAGAATTTGAACTTGAGGAGGGGATTGGAAATTTGTCCACGCTGATTAGGTGAACTCTTGACTGAGAGTCAAGAACATTAACACAAGCTATCTCGGAATTCTGTGTCGAGATTGTCAAACGCTCGAGCTTTCGAGTTTCTGGGGAAAAAAGCTATTCGCTTCATACGGGGTTTGTGCTCGGGATAGGAAGCCCGCGAAACAAGTTAGGAATGTATCACTCAGTGGAAAGTACGATTCGATGATCATTTTTAGTACTTAGCAAAACGATGAATATGTTAAACAGATATTTCTTTTCTACAATAATACTGCTTGAAAAATGTCAATAAATTATATTTGTAAAAAGTGTGACGCTTTTTCAGAAAACTTTTGATTTTTTGTCTCATGAAATGGCTCTGAAACTTCTTATATATAATGTGGACCGTTCCTACGAAAACATATCCAAGACTTTTGAACCATTTCTCAGGGCAAATAAAAATAAAAATGCATCTTTATCTCTCTAAAAAAATCATGATTTTAGCACAATCAGTGAAGTCGTTTTATGTGCCAAAATATAAGCTATTCTGGAAATCTGATGAGCTCTTTTAAAACTAATTTATTGACTATTTTTTCAGCCATGGTAATATTAAAAATCGATGTTCTTAGTAACTTTGAAAACATCGATTTAAAAAAAATCTTTTTCTTAGCGCAAGGTTCTCAAGTTATGATCGAATCGGCCTTTTTGTGTGAAATAAATACGTGATAGATCGTTAGAGACTCGGAGTCGTCGGAAGAATTGAAATTGTGGTAGATTCTGAAATCCGGCGTTTCGAATCGAGTTCATTATTCGATGTATCTACAAATCGAGAGATACATGAAAAAAATAGTCCGGAGTACGGGAGACCCCGGGCGATCAACCTCTTGGAGGAAGACAATCAAAAATGTTACGCGATAAGCATAGCGGTGACATTTTCCTTGTTGTTTCTAATCGTATGATATAAATATTACCACTTATGAAGGAATCCTCATTAAATATAAATGGAAAGGAAGAAAGAAGTTAGAGTAAAAGGTTCGCGTAATGTAAAATCCTCTCGTGTAATAATCGTGTTATTTATTCCGTATCTTTTTAAATGATTACTATTATTTTTATGAGAATAGTGCGAGAAAGTTATTGAAAATTATGTGATTTCTGTCTTATTCGAAGCCGACAGTTGTATACACGGCATTGGAACAATCGCGTTGCTCGATGCGTGATTCTAATAGCTGATAAATTTAACGGGACGCGTTGTGATATTAAAGGATCTCAAAGCAATCGTAGAATCGCAAGACGAAAAAAAAAATTTTAATGACTAAAGGTTGATGGGGGGGCTAAAGGAAAAGTTGTGACCGCAATCGCGATACTTTTGTTTATTCGCCGACATTGCCACTGATTGGGAAACGAAACTCGACTGATCTGTTCGCTAGATTTGTAGAAATGGGCACTTTTCGCTAACTTCAATTACGCGCCATTTTCGTTTATTCGTCCTAGAATTAATTTGTTATTAAATATTATGAACGAATTTTTTGCATTAAATTAATTTTTTTACGATAACGTCATTCGATACTCTTTACATTTGTTTTTTTATAAATTCATTGGAAAAATGACGTGTTCGAGAGTTTACCTAAATTAAAAAACACAGCTATACACCATGCAGAACAATATGCCATAATAAATAATTTGTAGGATTAATAAACAAAAAGTGCGCAATAAAAAGTATCAAAGGATTGCCCATCACTGATGCAACTAAAAGCAATTCGATATTTTCCTCATATATAAAGCAACGACTGTTGATTACCCGCACTCGATTTTTCGCATTTTTTTAAATACTCGCAGCACAAATGCACAGCGTTTGCTTCGGGTGTACTTACTTTCCTTATCAACAGACTCGAGTTGCTCGTTGCAATGAATTTAGATAATTTGATAGACTATTTAGCGGCAATTTGAAGACAATTGTTTTACTAATTTTATTTCTCTTCGGAGATATTTTTCAAAGTCATTTACTGGGGTTAATTTTACATGATTTAATAATTTATCGTTTTTATTTGTAAATAATTCTATCTTGTACGCAATTTTCTTTAATTCCCGATTATTGATGTGATAAAGGCAGGTCAAAATTCCATAACAATCGTGGTAAATGGAATTCAAACAATTAGAATTTCGGTATTTCTTACGTTTTCGCGATAAAAATGGTATAAAATACTTTGCTGCATTGTCTTAGACATCCCATATTTAATTCTACAATTTTATAATTGCTTGAACGACAGGGGAATCCCGCACGGACTGTCGAACCGTAACTTTTGATCAAATTTCGATAGTTTTCTCGTAATCGATAACAAGTCAACTCGTTGTTTCCCGCCAAACAAACTTTGATTTTAGCCTTGTAATGTGACGCCTTTACGGTTGGATTAACAAAAAACGGTGGTCTCTTATACCAAAAACCTTTTGAAAAACTTGGAAAGGTGAAAAATTTCGACAAGCCTGTAAGAGTGTGAAAAATATCCTAGATTTTTTTGGCAATTCAGAAATATTTTCATTCCCATCTGTTGAGCAACGCTTTTATAAATTGCATCAAATACATGAATTTTCATTGGCACAAAGATCGATATATCGATTTAACCTGTCCAAAAAACTTGTCTCCTTTGGTCAGAAAAACTGTAAAATTTTTAATTGAAAAAGTCGTGGAGTATTACGCTCAATATTGTGTTACCGCACTAGAATTAATTAAGTATAAACTCTTATAATGCCACATAAAATGTCAGTCTGCATTTAAAAAAAAACAGCCCAAGCTCCGAATTGTTGACTTCAAATTTTTTATTTGCAAGAGCTGGGACTTCACTGATTATGTTGCAACGCTCGTAAAAGTGTTGCGGTAGAAGGTTGTGATAAAAATTAGTTTGGTGCATTAACCAACTGTTTGATTTTGAGATTGATTTTAAGTTGTTCAAAACGCGAGGGCATCAGGAAAATGATTGAACATATGAAATCCAACCGCAAAATATGGGTTAAATGGAACATGTATTGAAAATCGGTCCCCCTGAATCTATAAAGCTGCTTAACTCAAGCAAAAAAAAATTGCATTTTTAGGTAGTCATTGTATGATATTATATAAATGAATCATAGGAGAAGGAGCACAAGTGTTTTTTCCATGTAGCGATAGGTCTCTGCGTTAAGTCAATGTTTACGATAGTAGTGATGTCCAAATGAGGTTACCATTTTTTAGTCGCTATCCATCGCTCGGCCGTTTTCATTCTTCTGCCGTGAGAGACTTCTTCTATTGGCAGAAGATGAGTGAAAAAATAACAAACAAACTTAACGGTGAGAAGGAGAAATAAATAGGTGGACGCGAAAGCCGACGTTTAATAGTACACTAGTTAAGTAAGGCACGAGAAGCCTGCGATAGAACTCGATAGTACGTCAGTAAGTCACGCGAGTAAGAGAATTTGTATAGCGAAAGTGTAACGTAGTTAATCAATGTCCGTATATGTAGCTTATTGTCTTAGACTAGGTGTGCAAATTGGTATCGTCGGTATATTAATTAAAACGTGCGTTTCTATCGATATTGTATTTACAAAAGGCAAACAAAAACAATTACAAATAGTGGATGTATCGTTTGAAATCGATACGGATTAAAAAATTTCGAGCGGAGCACGTGGATAAAACTTAAACCATGCATAGTTATCGACAGCTTACGAATGCGGACAGAGTTTCGAATAAGCACGTGAGAAAATATTTGTTTTTTAGATTCTTGACGCCCAATTCCGTACCATAACTGAGAAAACCAATTACTTCCATAAAAAACGATGCCAGAACTCTCTTTCGACATGTGCTTCGACAAATGCTCTTCGTCCATATATAGTTACGATCCGAAGTAGGTTCTTCCACGTTTGCTCCCCTTTCATCGGTTCGTCCTATATATATTATATATATATATATATATTTATCTATACATAAGTAATGATATAAAGATTTATTATATTCGCGTTGACATATTATGTGTTGTTGCTGTTGATGTTGTTAATTCTAAAACAAAAGTAAACGTATAGCGGACGAGTAGCTGAATTGGTATCGTAATTGTTGTGCATAGAGCGAGAGAAAGAGAGAACTGGAGCGCTCGACTCCATGAGGCAATCAAGCGCGTATTTCCTCGGCCGATTTTTCATTATGCGTGAAGCCATTATCGTTATTTACGAGATATAAACGATTCCGAGTCATCGGTTGATAAATATTAGTCTTCCCCCGTTGTTATAAATACAGACAGTATTATCATTATATTACATTGAAGCATCCAAGTGCGACATATTGTATAATGATTTCGCAGTGAGAAAGTCAGATATTTCCGATGCAACGTTCATTTCTATAGGAAGTTAGGTTCTCATTGAGAATTTTTTTGTTTTCACTGGAAGAAAAACTTGAATCAACTAAAACTGTGGGTTTCGAACGGAATATTCAGTTCATTGAGATGGATTTCGTTACAAGAGAAAGAAATACCTAAAAAAATGTACAAGTTTTGTAAAAAAAAATCTTGACAAAGTTTTGAAAATCAAAAGCCACAATGGTCTTCTCTTAGACATTTTGGCGCATCGTAACCGCAGTCTTAGTTGATTTAAGACAAACATTTTTTCAGTTAACTTGTAAATATGCTCCAGTCCATCAGTGACAAACTCGTGGACGAATAAGCCGACTGCGTAGAATCAGAGAAAAACTTGCATTGATTTTGACTCGTCAATAAGACCGATGGTCCGAATGTACTCGTCGGCCGGAATTACGCCGCTTAATTCCTAGCGCATTCGGGATAACCGTTTGACCGTTTTGATTACGTTCAAGCGAGTGTATAGCCGGAATTTTCAAGTTATCGCGTGAATTATCGTTGACGTATTTTACCGTCGACGATTATTTTCTCGATGCTGCGCCATTATTTATAGGTATAAGTGTAGTTGAAACGGCCTACCGAATAAACGTAGCGTACAGCCCTTATGCCTGTGAAAATAACTGATGTGTCCGATATATAGCGAGAAAGAACAAACGAGAGAAAGAGTGAGAGAGATCGTGTGCAGAATTGTGACTCTCAGCTTGTCTCGAACTCACAAAACTCTACTTAATCTCCTTCCAAAGCAATTCTAACAACGATCTCTGCGATACCTGTGTCGATTCACGACGAATTTCTTCAAATCGTTAAAAAAAAAAAACGTTCAAAGTATACTCAAGCGCAGCCACTTTCGCAATTACACGAAAAGTAAAGTAAACCTTTGACCGTATCTCTCTCAGCTTAAGGGCGAACAAAAAAAGTAAGAAGAAAAACATACCCTTGCGAAACTCTATGATAGTATTGAAGCTACGAAATCTTTTTAGTTAGTGTCTAAGCTACTGCGCTATACGTTGTTTCTATACTATACATTTATGCGAGCACCGAGCCGAATACTTGGTACATATATTACCCGTATTTCGGGTCAACAAGTTATCGTCTTTGCGGTGCTTGTGAAAGCGTGCCTGCCTGTCTGTGTACTCGTGTGTATGTTGCGTGTGAAAGTATAAGGGTCTCGAGAACACTGTGTTTAGAATATTTGTAAAATATTAATAATTTATATGCAAAGACGACGTTTATTTAGTTTTTTTAAGGTTGTATCGAGCCGTTATTTCACGTTCAAACGATGTTACGTCTTCCTTCGATTAGCGTTTGCGTTTTTCGTTGTTCAATGCAGAGTTGTGATCATTCGATTGCTTTCGAGCGCCCACAGTCATTTATTTATTTATTCGGTGATGAGAAAAAATAATGACTCGTTACTTTCTGCGTTATTCTGATTTTTATGTAATTGTGGAATGAATTTCTTAGATGAAGAAATCTTTTTTTAAATGTCTATACATTTTCTTACGTACATGGCAGGATAATCTCGAACGAATAATTAATATAATATTATTTATGGAATAAATTTACAAATAGAACAAGTACGAAAAAATTGTATGTTTACAACTCTGATTCAATGTTATAAAGTGGTTGTATCCGCAGCGCAGCTATTGTTACTGGCGCGTATTAATGTTATTTAATTTATTTCAAAAATATATTTCTTCGGTATTGTGCCGTTGAGTCAAGCGCACAACGCCAAGAAATCTTGGAGAAAAGGAATGTTTTTATCTCTTTACTTTTTACGGAGGCAAAAACAAGATCTGAGTGTGACAAATAGCAATAGCTGTTTTTGGAAAAATCATTACAGGTTGTGTTGCACTGTCAGCAAGCTTACCACTCAAACTTTTTTTTTTTTTCGTTTTCATCTTTTTTTTTGTATGCTTCGCTTTAGCGATGTTAATAATAATTTTGTTGTTGTGTTAATTTATTTTTTATTTTTTCCCTTAACGCTCCTTGCAGTCTTCCTTGCACTTCGATCGAGATTATAGACTGATTTCAATATGTTTTTTCTTATCACTTATTCTTACAGGATTTTCACCATGATATTAAAATACTCTTCGATTGTTTATACGCCGCGACAATAAGTTTACGGTAATTTCCTAAGCGCGAAGGAATTATGCTTTTACGCAGCTCTATATTGATTGAAAGATTTGAAAAAAAAAGTGTTTTTATGTGCTCCTTAGCCGGATACCGCAGATAAAAATATACTATATATACATAATATATATATATATACATATACACTCATATATATACATATACTTACATATATTTTACGATGAAAGTACATAATCGTTAATATTAAACGCGCAATTACTGTTGTCGAAGAGACTTACTTGTGTATTCTTTAAATATGGTGTGTGTATAATTCCGAACACTCTCGTCAGCTTAAAAAAAAAACCAGAAAACGGCTCTGGATCCATGTTGGAGCGAGATATTTGTAGATTGAGAGGTCACATCGCACTGAGAGGCAAAAATATAAAGTGACGTTCACGATTTTTTTTTTGCTACTTAATTGCACTTACTGAAATATCCAAGCAACAAACAACGTGCTGATCTGTCCGTAAAAGAAAAAAAAATTGTTATTTCAATTACTATTATTTATATTGTTCAGTGGAAAGAAAAAAAAACATTTATCAATCTGAAAACATATATTGGAAGTATGTAGAGGAATATTGGGAAATACCCAGATACAAAAGTTGCATGAAGATTATTCTAAAGTTACAATTTCCTACTCAGTATAACACTATTATTATGTAACAGTTACCTACATTACTGAGTAGGAGATTGTAATATAATAGAAATGAAACCGATTGTTTGTGTGAACTGGATATATTACAGTTTGGCAAAAAAAATGTGCAAAGCTACTGAAAAGAATGAGTTTGAAATTTGAAAAAAATGTACAATGCTATAATTAATGTAGAAATTAATATAACGGCTTAGCAGCAAAAGCTTGTTAGTACCGACTGACTTTTTATTAGCCTCTCAGGCCGATGTAATGCCTAAAAAAACAGAGCCAAAATAAATCAGTTCCCAGCGATTGGAGCTCTCGTGTCGCTCGAAAGACGAATAGGTGAATTCGACTCTCCCACGTGTGTCTACCTATCGTACGTGTGAATATCTTCATTGATGGAGATTTCGGAGTAAGGCTTTGACCGCTAACATCGAGGCGACTTGATTTAAAAGAGAAAAAAAATGAAAGACCGTCAGTTTCACACAGAATTCTTGATCAGACAGACTTGAAAAGACGTCTCGACGTTAAGCGAGTAAAACAAATAAACAAGAACAAACGATGAGGAATTATAAAAAAAAATTGATCATCCAATAATTTCTTCTCTGACTCACTTGTGCCTTGCCCTCGAACATCCCTCACTTTTTCTGTACACGAAAACCCACCCAGGTTTTTTAGGCAAATTTCTTCGATGTTCGATGTCGCTTCAATTAAACTATAAGTGATCATTAAGTAATATCGTAAGCTGTAAGATGCTGTCGGTATATACCGTTAAATTAAGATAGGCACAATGTATATTCAACTCACTTGTACGAAGTTACCGCTGGGGTTACAATTACACTACAATTATAATAAAAATAGTAATAATGATATAATTATGTATTGTTAAGCGTATTAAAAAAAAAAAAAAAAGATTCCGATCGGAGCTCGTACGAAAGATCAACGGACAAGTACATCGGCTGAGCGATAGAGAAAAAAAATATAAAAAATAAATCCAAAGTATAAATGAAACAAAAATTCGTCCCGGTTCAAGAAATTCACACGCAGTCGCGATTACGGTGTCCTGAATTAATGTCGCAGTCTCCCGATTCGACGTTATTTATTTGACGACAAAATTGTGGGCCACTGTAGTCGTCAAAATCGCAAAATTATTTTTCGAGAATTTTTCTGGTAAAATCGCACAGAAATGCTTGATTATATGGTCTCTAAGTTCGGTCGTCGCGTGTTTAAACTGAATGCTCGAAATGGTATTGAACAACTATATAGATTCGGACGATCGCGAGGGAGAATAGTTTTTTCATACGTACCCACATGAAAAAAAAGTATATACTGAGATCTAAATGCGGATACAAAACTTTTAATCTCAAAATATATTTGTTGTATATCCTATTATGTACGCATTATTATGATACATAACGAGATATATATTCCATATATATATGTATATCTCTGAGATATATATTTTTGGAATATATCCGACAAATATTTAAAAGATATAAAAACATTTTAACGCTATATATAATATATGTAATTCATGTATCATTGGGTATACTTTATTTTCATGAGGGTCGTGCAGTGCACGCGATGCTGCGTATGCGATGTATAGATTCATAGGCATAATCTACGCTGGAGCATAGCGTCTTCCGTAAAGCGTATTTTTCATTCTGAACTCGCGAAAGCCAGGTGAATTTACGACAAAAACGTACTTGACCTCCTACTTTTATATACTCATTCACGAGACGCGGCTGAAGACCGATCTGTGGTAAAAAATAGACGAGGCACGAGTCTTCGTCGCGTACCTAAATACTATCTAGTAAAGTACTTGGGTCGCTTCCATTTGTGTGTGGCTCGGCACGTGCTATCGTTGCACTTTGAAAATTACATTATTTCGCTCGGATACATGTTTGTGGAATTCTAAATTTGAAGAAGATAATATAAAAAAAAAAGAAACGAGAAATATGTTTATATACGTGAAATTTGTAATTATTCAAAATGCTTCGAACAACGGCTGATCCAATTGGTGTTAGACGATAGAAAAACTCGTAGAATCGACTGTATTTTTTAGTAACGGTAGAATAGCGAAATTGTTACCTGCTGTTTGGAAACCACTACCACATAGAACACTCGTATATACATAGTATATATATATATATAAATAAAAAAATAAATATATATCTACATATTACGAACGATCCATGAATAATAACGATATTCTATGAATGGCTATACCGCAATGTAAAATCAAAGAAGTAGAGTAATAAAATTTACCGTTATACGACTATGATAATGTACACAGAAAATCTCACGGCGTTGATTTATTTATTTAAGGGGAGAGATCACTGTGACGGTGAAAAAAAATTGTTTTCTTTTTTCAATTTTATTTACTTTTAAGGTTTTGACAAATTATTTCCGATATATTAGTGCCCAATAATGGAATGTAACACCCAATAAATGCGATTTAAGACGGTGGGTATGTTTTTCTTGAAATTACATTTTTTGTGTATTTTTTGTATATATAAATTTGGATGGTATGTTTATAAAAAGATTATATTTAGCTAATCGGATGATTCCATTGATGGAAAATTATTTAAAAAAAATATAAGAAGTCATTATTTTTTTTAGAAAAATTTTTAATATTAAAAATGAATGTTTTAAAAAATTCCTAATCTTAATTGGAACGATACAGATATCGTTTGAAATAACATTAACATCTTTAAATTGAACATCCGGTTCGGATGGAACAAATGTCAATATTTTTCAATTATCTTTTAATACACACATATTGAAAACATGTTCTTTGAACGAATAAGAAAAAAATGTCATAATATGTACACTGAAAAAAAAAGTGATTGATTCAATAAATCCATCGTTTGCGGGCTGCCAAATACAATCGTTATTATCTTAATTTGAATTCTAATTTCTTCAATTCCATTCGAGATCGAAACAATAACTCTAAAATAAGCAAAATAATATTTTATTATTTTAATGTTAAATGGGATCGAACGAATAAGAACTAGAGTTAATTAAAAAATACTTCTTTTTGGTAGCCCGCAATAGAATTTTTTTTCAGTGTGTTATTGTTTTAATCACGAAATTGGCTTTTATCAGACGTAACAGCGGTGTCCCTTAATATTGTTTCCACTCTGCCAAATTCCTAGGACTTTACGTGTTATAATATACAAAAATATAATAAATTATTTCCTATAAATTCGTGGCTAGAAAAATACGTTTTTTACATTTCTGGCTTCTTGAAATACGCGATCAACAAGCGGTATCTGTCTAACACGCTGTACTCCTTTGGTACTTCGCTATTCTTATTTTCGAAGATTATCTTGCATCGCGTTATTTCTCTCATCATCTCCTCTTTGTACTCTTCCTTGAGGTAGTCCGGAATTCTTTTGTAAAATGGATTCACCGCCATCGAATGATCTAAAATTTTGAAAAGTATTATAATTTTTATGAGTTATCCAAGTTTTTAGAGACTTTTGTTGCGAAAATTGTAGATTTTTTCCGGTGTTTTTTCTAATTTTTTTTTAACAACTAATATTAAATACTTTGTATTTGATTGAAAAAATCAAAACGCCTTTAAGTATTAAAAAATCGGACATAATTATCATACGTTTTCCACAATATTTATGTTCAGTTAGTCGAAAACTTTTTTCATTTGTTACTTTTGCTGCCATATGAATAGTTACTGCGCGAACTTAACTAGGTTTTATGCATTAGACACTTACTCTGTAAAACTTTGAGATTTTTGTAGACAAAGCTTTTTTCTCGATTGCTGCAGTGGAGAACTTCGAAGCCTACGTCTTCCAGCGTTTTCTTCAGTGTAGCCCTTGGATTAGGGCAGTCGTGAAAGGGTGGTACGTATTTCGATGCATCCTGTACAAATTGGAATATTTTTACATCATCAAAGTGCTCATAACATTATTCGAGTATTGATCGTAATACCATTTGAGCAAGTATTTTTTAAGAAATACGCTTATGATATCCTACGAAAAATAGAATATGCGAAATAAAATTTATACCCATATTAGACTTTTTAAATAATTTGAATATTTTTGCTTCCTTATAGAGAAAGCTTTTTTAAGAATTTTTGCACAGAAGTCTATCTTGAATTGTTGTAATTTTTGAAAAAATATATGCACCAATTTAGATTTTATAAGTTTTTAAATTTTTGAAAAGTCCGTGATCGCTCTAACTTTTTTTAAATTCACGACATTTTGTTAAATATTTCTTCATAGTAGTAGTGCAGGTCCATTAAATGTTGTTTGGTTTGAATCAGAGTTGTAAATCCCCATTAATTCATGAGATATAGTTTACAGTACAATTAGTTTTGTAATTATGATTTCATAATAATAATATGTAGTGATTATAAAAAAGAGTGTAAACATTTGAATACCTGTAAAAAATACTAATTTTCGCTTTAATATTGCAAGAAATAGTGGAAAAATGGAAGCAATAATTAATGCATTACTTATTTTTTTCCATTTTTTCAAAAGGATTACCGTGAATTTTTATTGAAAAATAATAATTTTTGCAGCCATTCCAAGGTTTAATCATCGTATTACAATCGCTACATGTTATTATTATAAAATCTTAATTATTGAGCTGATCGTATCATCATCATTATTTCTATAAGTATTAGGCATTTACAACTCTGGTTTGAATGTGGCTTAAATCGCAATAGCGGGTCGGATTTTACAGGAATTTGAATTTGTAGTTAGTATTTTATCAATAATATATATGAATTGTTCAAATTTAATTTAAAAAGTATGCAAAGCAGAACCTTGCGTATTGGTTCTTTATTATTTTTACCTTTTTGCAAAGCTTCCTTTATGTGGAAGCCAAAGTTGATGTGCATACTTTTTCATAGAGGTAGAATTGTGAAAAGCTGAAGCTAATGAAGAAGCAATATGCTGATGCATTGTTTTAATAACTTATACATCCTGGGGACTATTAAAAATAATTATTTTAGCATGTAATGACTGTTAAATAAATGATATATGAAAAATATACTTGTGTTAAAAAAAATTCAGTTTGATAAGTGTATTTTTGATGGCCGCCTAAACATAACTATATGTATAAGATTAATTTTTGTTCTTATTATTTACTAACCTGCATATAAGCCGTGTATCGAGGATTATCTCGCATCTTGGTGTAGGCGTCGAATCCGTCATTGAATGACAGAAACATAATTAAACATCTACCGCCTGGACGAAGTAGCTTATGAATGTTTACGTACGTTTGCCTACAAAAATATTGAATATATTTGATCCGTAACGCAACATTTATAATTTCTGTCATTGTCAGCAGGAATCTTGAATTACCTGGTATTTTGACACCAATGAAGACAGTAAAAGGAGAAGACGTTGTCGTATTGACCGATTTCCTTGTTCGGTATTTCTTCAGTCTGGATATCTAATTGGACGAATGACAAACGCTCCTCATCCTTATATCTTTTTCGTCCATGGTCGACCATAGCTTTTGAAATGTCAGCACCTAAAAAAATTGGTTTATTGATAATATGGATGAACCTATTTTCAACGGTTTGTGACTGATTGAGCAGAGTTGTAAGTGACCATTACATTTTTAAATAAACATTTATGGTGAAATTATTTTGATAATAATTATCTCATAATTATACCCTGTAGTCTTCGTAAAAAGATTTTTGTACTTTTGAAGAACCGCAAAAAGGATTAATTTTTAACAAGGTTTCACCATTTTTTTAAGATGGTAAAATACGGCCCTTAATTTATTTCCCGCGAGGTATATGTCCCCAAGTTTATAAAGAAAACTTCCGTTAAGTTTTTTGACCGTTTTTCTTCTTAGTGATTATAAGAAAAATTTTGCATCTTTTTATGAAACAGATTTAACTAAATTAAACGGTCTGCTTTATTTATTTATGAAGTATCTAATTCAGATTTAAACGTCTTGTGGTTTTGTAGATACCTATATTTAAGAGTGCAAATAAATATTCTATTCTATTCTATTTTTCAATAGGCGCTGCATCTAACCCGTTAAACATGACAACAGGAAGAGTATGCGGAATTCTACGTCAAAGCCTATTTATCTAAGCCACCGCTTAACCATCTCAAAAAGTATTCAAAGTCCATATAAATAAACGTTGATAGAAACGCATTTAATTTTTTATACGTTTGTATGGACAGTCGCTTTCAAGGTGCTTTGGCTAGTTATTCTATGGAGGATTTCCCTTCAATAAACTAGATAAATACGGTGAAATTACTTTGTTTTTTTCATGCAAAATATTTATGCGATTAAGTGAAAACTAATGAATATATCGGAATTGCACTTGAAGTTTTTAAAAAGTTTTTCGGATCATTCTATTCAATCCAAATTTATGTTTTCAAAATTACACTGTTAAAAGTGTTTCGAAATTTACATTACCGGGCATTTTATTAATCAGTCGATATACTTAATAGTTTAATACACGCGTGTAGTAAAATTATATTCAATTATATTGAATTTCCTATTTTTCATAAGAATTAGTAGAAAATATTGTAATTTTACATCTCACTTTCATATCAACTTTAATATACCAGTTTCTGTAAAAGTGCTTTCTTTATCGGTAATGAAGAATTGCACTAAATATTTTTAATAAAGCAAGTTTGACGCGTTCCCTTAGGGTTAGGTAGAATATAAGCAACATTAATTTCTTTTGCTTCCTCATAGAGGAAGCTTTGTTTTCGTGAAAATTTTTTTTTTCGAGATTTTCATGTCAGTACACTCAGAATGGTCCAAAACATCGAGAAAAGTGATTTAGAAAAAATGTCTGTATGTGTGTGTGTGTGTGTGTGTGTGTGTGTGTGTGTGTGTGTGTGTGTGTGTGTGTGTGTGTGTGTGTATGTGTGTGTGTGTGTGTGTATGTGTGTGTGTATGTTACACAATCGAAAAATGTAAACCTTTATAACTCGGGAATGCCTTGAGATATTAAGCTGAAATTTGGACCATAGATAGAGGGATCAAGCCTCATCGTTCATGCAAATTTTTGTTAAAATCCACTTCATCGTTAAATTATTACGCGTTTTTTAATTTTTTGAAAAATGTCTGTTTACGCGATAACTCTTTCAATTTTCGAGATATTGATCTAAAAATTGGTATGAATTTGAGCTTTCATATGCCGGTGATCGCTATTGAATTTGGTTAAGATCGGTTGAGCCGTAAAAATTTTATGATGTTTTGAATTTTTCAAAAAATTGACATTATCGCTCTATTGTAACTTTTGCAAAACTTAAGATAGCGAGCTCAAATTTTGTATATAAATAAAACAATATTCAGCCATTATATATGTATAATTTAGTGATGAACGGTATGAAATTTTTGATTTTATGGAATGTTGAAATATTTTTAAAAATATACATTATCACATTCACTTCGGAAACGCTCTAATAATCACGAAATAACGCAATAACGAAATAGAAAAAGCGAATCCACAACATGTATATTTATCTAATTAAAACAAGGATGCAAAGTAGAACCTTGCACATTGCTTCCTCATTATTTTTCGCATTTTACAAAGCTTCCTCTATGAGGAAGCCAAAAATTGAATAACATACTTCCTCATAGAGGTAGCTTTGTAAAATGCGAAAAATAATGAGGAAGCAATGTGCAAGGTTCTACTTTGCATCCTTGTTTTAACTTAGCGTCGAGTCGCTACCGCGACTCTTGATATTTCATTGGTAAAGAATAACATTTCATCAGTATGAGAATCAATAAGAAGTTCTTCGAATTGAAAAGCATTTTTTCCCAGAAGAACCGATTATACATTTTACTATACTTTTATAGCAATTAAAGATTTGAATACTTTTTATGGTGGGGTTTATTTTAAGGTAATATAGGCTTTTCTTATTTATGGTAAAGTAGGTAATATCCGTGGAACTGAATAGTTGATCTTATATGCATTTTGCTCACTCACCGACTATTACGGCATCGGACGGCAGCCTCGGCAGTAGTAGATCCTTCGTCACGGATCCAGGACCGCAACCGATATCCATACACCTGCCGTGCATTGTAGCAATTTCGTCGGAAAACTCTTCGATCACATCGAGCGAATCTTGGCGTTGGAGATCGCACGCCTTGTTGTATTCGTCTACGGAGTCCATTTCCTTAAATAGAATTATAATTTTATTACTTTTGTTTTTCAAATTCCTCCAGGTCGTCAAAGTGCAGCAATAAATGTATCTTATATTTATATTTTTTTAAAGTTCGCATGACTTTTTTTCACTATCACTGCTACGTTCTATTTTTTTTATGTTATAGTCTTTAGGAAAATGATCACCTGCTCAATTCCCGTTATCAATTTTTAATAATTTGAACTATAATGATTAAAAATTTATAGGCGTTTTTTTTATTAGATTTTACATGGTTTAATAGAATTAGAATATAGTTTAAAAAGTTGCAAATGCTGCAAAGGGACTTGTACATTCCATTTTTATGTTTCTCATTTTCAGAGCTATCTCGTGCGAGGAAGTATGTTTCTAATAATAAGTAAAAAATGCAAAATTCTATAAAATTCTAAGGCCTCAGTCGTTTTGCACGAACTTTGGTACCAAATACTCTTGTATGTTATTAGGTATGTATGTTCTAAAGTTTCAGGCCGTTTTCGAAGATGCATAAAAAGCTGGTGCAACCTTTTAAAATTGAAATAGCTATAAAATCTGAAACCTTTACGAAATTTGGAGCTGAATCGCTCAATGACGTCGTGACTTAAGGCAACAATGTTAATTTTTTAAACAATTGAAAATCCTATACGATTCAAACCTACTTTACAGATTCCGCACTTAAATTTAATACTAATCATCCTTTAGAATCGATTTATTTATGAAAAATAGTATATTTCGATACAAGATGTGTATCGAACCATGTTTTTCTTTACGAGTGCAATGCAAAATCCGAGTTTGGCCGACGTTTACAGACATGCAAAATGAGCTGTAACTTCAAGCAGTGAGCAAAATCCAGCGAACAGTGTGCAAAATGAGGGAGCCAGTGCGCTAAATGTTTTGCGCACTAGTGCGTCAACCCGCCATTTTGATGTCTGTGAACGGTGGGCAAACGAGGATTTTGCATGCTCGACTAAAGAAAAAAACTATTTAGCTCAATAGCGAAAATTTACGGCAATTAAAACGCCTACGGAAGTGAAAAAAAAATTTAGCATGCAATAAAATCGAAATAGGCTTTTCAATGCTTATGTAAATTGGTACAAGTAAAGGAGCGTTAACGTTCTGTCCAACTATATAATTTTTTCTTGATTGATAAATTTGATTCGGAGATATTGAGGTTTGAATAGTGCAAGCCTGCCACGCGCACACACGACCGGCCAAAATTTGTTTCTAAACCACTTTTCCTGTGGTTTGAGACTATTCAAGTGTATGGACATACAGAGAAAATAGTATATTACACACCTAGGGCAGTAAAGTAAGAAATGTCTCAGATCACATGTAATTGTCGACCTCGGCTTTGCCTCGGCCGACAATTACATGTGATCTGAGGCTTTCTTATTTACTGCCCGAGGAGTGTATACGATTTTTCTCATCGACGGAGCCGAAAACCGGAAACTTCGTTCCGCGCAGCGGAACGAAAGTTGTCGTTTTCGGCCCGGAGGTGAGAAAAAGTTTTTTTTTTCTCGAATCTTGAACGAAACTTTTCAGTAAGACGTCGGGAAAGTGCGTTTTCACGAAAACAAAACTTCCTTCACGATTAAATAAAAATGAAATAAAATAGTTTTAAATAATTTGCCACGAATAAAAATGTTGAGATGTATTCAGCGCAGGTTTATAACGATGGCCATTTTTACACTGTTTTTAAAAATAATGGCCCGTGTTGGTAAAAAAAAGGTTCTATAAAAATAAGAAATTAATCCATTAAAATCGTTATAAAATGTGACGGAATTTTGAGAAAGTTATTTAATTATTTTCCCCATTACCCATTATTATATTTGATGCCGTTTCGAAGCTGTTCGATGTGAAAATGTTTTTCTTCTGTCTCTTCAACAACATTATCATACAATTTCGCACCAATAGGTCAAATAATCTAAACTGTACTTGCCCGGTTATTTATGGAATAATTAAACAAACACTTACAGTTAGTTAAACAATAATGGGTGATTCCATTCGTACAGTTGATTGATTGTTGAATGTTTTTTTAAATATGGTTAAAATATGAAAAAATCTAAGTGTAGAAAATATTGTCGTTTCCCTTTGAATATTATTTTCAAGGAAAATATTCCACGACGGTTTTATGAGCTCAATATACCTCGCAAGTTCTGCAGCCTCTTTGGAAGATGTGTATATGTTGTGAGCGGTGTTAACGCACCGTGCACTGTATTTTGAGAGTCGTTTCGGGGCCCGATCTTTTACTGAGAACTTTCTGGACGGGCCAACTGCATTTATATGTTGCTGGCTTAGTCCCACCTCCAGCGTTTTTACTGCTGACGATATGGGTCTTTTTACTTGCCTATCCCAGGGCTTCCGGTTAGTAGTTCTATTGAATCTATGACAGCAGTGGTATTTCAGTCTCATCTATGCCCGAAATAATATTCAGTGCTCTTCGAACAAAAAAAAACTGATAGTGATTGATAATGCGATATCACATACGAGGATATAACTGTAGAAAATCTTTCGATTTTTAAGAAAAATCTCGCATGATTTTACAACTCAATTTTCTTGTTAATCCTTCAGATTTTATCCATTTTGTAGATGACGTAGTTCAATGTCTTAAGCGGACAATGTTTATTAATGCCAAAAAATATATTTAAAAAATTGGAAAAAATAATTGGGTTAAGAAAATAGGAAAAGAATAATATTTTGCAGCAATAATTCATGCAGCGTCTACGATCATATGGACGTTCATGAACTCATTGTTGGAAATGGTGAAAACTTTTAGTAAATCATCGTGTATTTTAAAACGACATTTAACGCCTTTGTTTCGACATAATAGTAATTTGTTGATCATCTTGACTCCCCCATTCGTTTGATTGTTATGCCGGTTTCAAAAATTTATATTTATAATTTTTAATTTGTTGTTATACACTGATGTATAGTTGTAATAATTAATTGTTATATAAGGTCTAATCATTCATGATTCACATTCTTTTTAGATCAAGGTCTAATCATTCATGATTCACATTCTTTTTAGATCAAGGTCTAATCATTCATGATTCACATTTTTTTTAGATCAACAAAAATTTGATAGCTCATGAATTTTTCAAAACGTTTTATTATTTTTTACTTCAAGTTTTTTTTTACATTTGATTGCAAGCGTTACACAAGATGTTTTTATCGATAGGAAAAAATTTCAAAGGCGAAACTAGTTCTTAGCTGTTGCTATGTGCACGCTGGACAGTAAAGTCCGAAGGGACATAAAAGCCCTTTTTTAACTCTTCGTATAGTAGATAGACCGCCCACTGATCTACATTGTATAAGAGTCAAAGACCTAATCTTGAGTGTTACATAAGAATGCAGTGAGAGATTTTGGGCTAGGTCGCGGCCTTTCGTTCGCCTCGTTAAAGGGCTATCGACCCCGGCAACGACAAGCTCTGCCGCAATGAGATAGAAGGGCTCCCACTTGAAACTCGTTTTTTTTTGTTGTGGCTCCGCCTTTCTCCCACACACTTTCGAGTGTCCTTTTTTTACTTCCAATAGAGACTTTTCAATCGATAACTCCATACCCATTTTACCTAAGACACATCGTCCCTTTACCATCCTTTTATTTTAATATTAAATTCTGTACATTAAACTATTTCCTTTCTAAAAAACAGCAATTATATTTTTAAAATCTAACCAAAGATTAAGTTGAAAAATATTTCAATATTCTATAATAGCATTCTTTATCACATTGTTACATAAATACATTATTAATTAAATCAGTTAAATTTTTGAAAATGCAATGAAAATTATGTATTGTTTAAAATATGTTTTGCATTATCATGTTTTACATGAGATTTCGATTTCTTAACTTTGTCTAATAAAAAAAATGATTTTGTATATTAAAGTTATGGAAGAGATTAAATTTGTGTCAAAGTCTCATCATCTTAAAGGCCAACACGACTGTTCGCCCGTTGCATCTTCTGATTTTTGTCTCACTCTATTGTGGAGGTGAATGCTCGGTCCCTTTTCATTAACCTCATCGAGAGCGAAGAGGTCGTGGTGCGGTGATCGAGTGTTACCCGGCGCACAAGACCCGAAAAGTTGTCGGACCAGTTTGGTTGGCCCTCTCTCGAGGCACTATCCACATGTCCCTACACCTCTCGAAGAAAATCTAACTGACCTATGCTACGAATACCTACCGATCAAGTGTAATATCACTGTTAAAAATATTTTGGAAATTAATATATGTATTGGAAGTTCTTTTCCAGATACGGTATATTAAATTTCATTTAATATACCGTATCTGGATATCCAATAATTATATTATAAACACAACTTTTATGAAGTGTTTAGTAAACTGTATATTAATTTTGCAACAATTTTTTTATATATTAATTAATATTTGTATATTAAATTTAATATTTTACTTTATATTAATTATCATACAAAAATTTCTAACAGTGTAGCCATATCAAGTTTTCCTGCAGCTGTACGTACACGCAGAAAAAAATCTGGGAAAAATTATCGTGTCGATGAGTAAAACTCATGATAGTCGGGAACCACGTAAACTTAAGTAAAAAAAATATCCTGTATCCTGTAAATATAGTCAATTCTACGAGACATTAAAAAAACTAAAAAATATGGTAATTTTAATTGATATTTAAGGAGATCCAATAAATTTGATTAGAAATAGAAAATCAATAAATATAATTAAACTTATTAGAATTTGACATGAGCATAGTAAATGTAATTAGATATTGATGTTGGTTTCATTTTTCACTTTTTCATCTGAGGAAACTCGCAAGCAATCAAATTTTCCGTCGAGACGATGTACCGTCTTTCCATGTAGCGAAGCTCGATGTCGTCGAATATCTCGACGGCAAGTTCACGACAGTCAACACCCGTTTCAAGCCTTTCCACTGTTACTTCAAAAAAGTTCTTTATCTTTCGTTAGGTTAGGTTTTTTTTGTTCTTTAGGCTTCTTTACGTCCATCCGGTCCTCCGGATTTTTTCCCGAGATACTTTTTTCCGAGTACTTTTTATCCGGGTACTTTTTTTTGAGTAGTCTTTTATCCTCAGCGACTTTTTTTCGAGGTCTTTCCTTCCTGATACCCTGAGTCTGTTTTTATGGGTAGTTTTTTCCGGATACTTTTTTTTTTTGTTGGTACATATGTCTGGGTACTTTTCTCCGAGATTCGTCAGGGCAACTGTCCTAATTTTGGTGTACGTAAAAAAAAATGGCACATCTACAATGTGTTTGATATGTACTTTATAATATTTAACCGTATTTTTTAAAACTTATATTTTGCTTTATTGCTTTGGTGATTGTAAAAAGAGTATTGAAAGAAATCGACCCCTTCTGTACCATCGCTGTTATAGTTTTCTCAGTTCATTGTTAGTTCGTACAAATAATGGGGGCGATGTTGGGCAGTCCGAAAAAATCTTATTGAGTTGAATTTATTGTCCCAAGTCTCAATTTAAATTCGTACTTAAGATCATATTTTATACGTAAATATTGTTAATTCGGACGTAAACTCGAATTTAAGAATCAACTTGGGGCTATAAATTTTATCCTTAATTCACTCTAACAACAAGTATGTTATTTCAACACTCTTTACGCGTATTGATCATGTAGTCACGTCTTACACGTTTGTAAGTGTTTGGAATCAACACGTTTTAGATTGTGTTGTTTCAACACGTTTTACGTGTTTTGAATCAACCATTTTTACGTGTGTTGTTTCAACACGTTTTACTCGTGTTGTTTTAACACGCTTTAAGCGTGTTTATGTATGTAGTCACTTTTTATACGCTTGTAGGTGTGTTGCTCGACCAATGCATATGAATTGTGTACTTACTACACGGTTCACGTGCTTTGCGCGTTCACACATATATATTTTACTATGGAAGAAAGGCATAAGCTGAAATCAAATTGAAATATTATTGACTCTATTTTTCGATTATCATAAACCACTTATCATCATTCCTCATCAAACGTCATTATACATCTCCAAATCAGGGATACCCTGAACTTCTTCGAGAGGAATTTCGACGTGATGTTTTCGTAAACATGCTGCTTTTGCGACTTCCATTTTGTAAACGTTGCTCCACATTCATTTTGATTGCACTGCACTTTGAATGTCGGATCATATCGGTGATGACGTACGACGTGTTGTAATAATTGCTGATCCGATGCAGCTTGAAAACAGTACACATGGCATACGAAAATCGTTGGCTACCGGTCCATTGTTATGTCAACTGTTATTCGATTTCGCCATTTTACGATTAGTTTCAATGCAAGTACAAGTGTGTTCTTTCCATATGTGTTCATTGGTAAAGTGTGTAGAACAGCTGGCGTGTAGTCGTACTTCAAGTGTGTTATTTGGAGTTAAGCGAATTGATTCAACACACGTAAGGCGTGTTGCAATAAGCGCCCTCTATACCAACACACTGAGAAGTGTGTTGCGCTGAAAATCGTGGAATGATGCAGAGAAAGCCTGTTCAACACGCAAGCCGACCAACACGCTTGATATCAATGCATTTGGATGGAACAACACGCGTAATATGTGTGTTGTGCATTGTTTCATCACACACGGAAAGAAATGTTTGATTGTGGCAACTACACGGAAAGAAATGTTTGATTGTGGCAACTACGCTTTCGATTTGCTGTACACAATGTCTAAAAAATTAGTTGCCTCAACCATATCGAATAGTAACCTCAACTATTAACGATTAGTTCTCGCGAGATTAGTTAGGTTAACTAATCCAATCGTTGGGACTACCACTCAAATAGTTGGGACTACCATTCGAATCGTCGGTATTACTATTCGAATCGTCGGTATTACCATTCGAATCGTTGGTATTACCATTTGAGTTATAAGCGAAATAGAATAATCGATTGTTGTATCAACTCATTTCTTGGTTATGGCAACTAATCTTTTTTTCCGTGCACGTAACAACACCCTTGTATTTAGAATGTTGTGGTAAACGAAGCAAATTTAATAATATTTCAGCGTTTTCATTTTGACGCCTCTTATATCATCAACGAAGACATTTTTCCTCATCGTTTCCATTCATTATGAGAAATGTACCGAAAATAGTTGATACCTTTACAAAGCAATAAAATGCCGCTATAAAATCACGCATGATTGGTGCCATCGCTGTTATAATTTCCTCAGTTCATTGTTAGTCCGTACAAGCGACGAGGACGATGTTGGGCAGCCTGGATATACTTCCGCACGGTGAGACCACGAGATAATCTCGTTTCCATCGTTAAATGCATTATAACTCCTCTGTACCTGTTCGTGTGGTTCCTAGCGTGGAAGTTGCGCCTGCAATATGTTTGATTAATAATTAGAGCACTTTCCCGACGCCCTACACCATCCGCAACACCTTCGACGCATCCCCAATTCCGTCCTTCACCCTATATATACTATATATTTGTCCTGAAAAGCTTAACGTCCCTCTGGGAGCTTCACCCAGGCCATAAAACCATCTGAAACATGTTCGGAACCCCCGAAGACGACGAAAGCAGGCGAACCACTCGATTCATCCTTGGTAGTCCTCGCTTCTACACTTTTCAATCTCTCTGTGATATTATTATACAGATATATTTCCGTATGGTATACGCATGGTCTTATCTCTGGCTCCCACGTATTTGCCTTTCGGACAGCAGCCTATTTACGTATGCGCCGGCACACTCCATACACGTCTCTCTGGATAACGTAGCGGAGTCGCCCTTTCCTAACTAAATACACATATTTCACGACAAGGTACTGCGACCCTGCGCTTTTTATTTCGCTGCCCTGAGAATTCGGACATACCAGGGAATATGATTGATTTTATATTTATGAGAATTTAAATCACCGGACGTTAAATTTTGTCGTTATGAAAACATGTTAACTTTTGATAATTCACATTATGAACGAATTGATGATGGTATTTCAATAAGTATCTAAAAAGAATTTACTTTTTCACCGAGAAAATTGTTTACAAGTATTTCATCTCAAGCAATGCATATTACCACTTGATCTTAAGTTTTATTTACACGAATGAAAGCATGAAAGTAGTGATACCCTCAAGAAAGTCGAGACAAGTCGAGGCGCATGAAGTCAATAAACCTCGTATTGAACAATTGAACTTCAGTCTATCTCGATATGTGTGAATGCAATCACGAAATACGAGATATTCAGATTGCATCGTAAAATGTGTCGAGATCTTGGGTGACATCACGAGAATTTGACAGTATCGATACGATACAAGATTATTTGAGAAATTCGATAATGAAGGGAAACAAGAAACACATAGACGGCACTCAAAAGCGACAAAAAAATAAAATTATGATTTTTATTTGAATCAAAACTCGGAAAAAAACTGTTTGTAAAATGTGCTTCGAAGAATCGAAGGCTCAAAAAATAATCGAAATGAAGAACAGCAACACGACTGCAGTGAGAGATCATGTGCAAAAAGCACATCCTCAACATTTTGAAGAACTCAGTGCGACAAACGCGAGCAAGTCCTTTCAGAAACCTCAATTTCAAATAAAAATAAACTTTGATTCTTTGCAAGCTTGTTTATATATTATATACATCAGCAATATAATAGACACGCAATACAATCGACTATGAGACGAACCTCGAGTCAATTCTCGAGACGAGGCAAGGCGATTTTAACAAAAGGTAAACGCAATATATACGATTCAAGAAAGTATCTTGATTGAGCTCTGTCAAACGAGGAAGCGAGAATTTTAACCTCGTGCGGTATCACTACATGAAAGTATTTTTAAGAAAACGTGTTTCGAATTAACAAAATATAAGGCACGATTAGTACTTAAAGAACATCTACAAATTCTTCAAGTACTTTTGGTACTTTTAACATCCCAAAGTATTTTTAATCCATTTAAAAGTGGTTGAAATTGATACTTTTTAAAGACGTTCGTATAATTGAATGTCATGTAACTTATTCGATCCTATGTCACCTTTGCTAAATTCTATGACGATCCTAATACGCATCTCTACTTTCCATTATTTCGATATATTTTGGGTCATGAGCTTCTTGAGACAGTATTCAACTATGAATATAATAATTTTCAGATAGTATCCTACTATGCTGTGATACTATATTTAAGTATTCATATATTTAGATAAACATGATATTCTTGGACCACAAAACTTCAGATTTGATCGAAGCATAAATATTTTGGGGATATACGCTAAGATCTGAAATACTTAAGGATGTACGACTATGAAATCAAATCCAACTTTGGGCCTTAATTTTTGGATATGCTGTACCTGAAAAGTTAACGCAAATAATGGCAAAGTTTAAAGAATTTTGACCGTCTAGTTTTTCCGTAATACGATTTCGAAGTGGACCCCTGTAAGCCTTCTATAACATGTGTCCTTATGGGCGACAGCACTATGCGGTGGATAATCATTAGTTTACTAGGTTCTAATCCAACTACGGATTATGAAAAACCAGGTTTAAGGAGATGAAAGATCAAGGTTTGTTGAAAAAAAAATCGCATGTCACCGTCTGAATCCAAAGTCAAATCGACATAAAGAACTTTTTTTTTCAATCGGGCGATAGTGTATTGACTAGATCAGAACTCCCACATTCCGCCGCGCACTACTTCATCTATCCCTTCCTCGTTGTTCCCCCCACTCATAGTCGTACATCCTTAAAACGGACATGGCTATGTTTCCTTGAAGAAAAATCTCCCCTCAGTTAGGTGATTCAAATAAGAACATTGACCTGAATGTAATTGTGAAGATAGTCATGAAAGTATTTTGTAGTCTGTATTTCGTATATTGTGACTGTACTTAAAGTAGCAAAAAGTACTTTACTTAAAGTATTACTTGCAGTAAATACTTTCAGTACTACCCAACTCTTATAAATAGGGTAGAAGTACCGATTCTGGCCATTAACTCGATCCATAAATACGAGATGTTCACAAATGGTGCCAAAAGGCTTTGAACATAATTTATTAAACAATTGGGTATTTTAAGCATTGCATATTCAATGTAAATCATGCTTTGATTCATGTAAAATAATCTCATTCAGTACTTTGAATAAATTGAAATAATGATGAATTAATATATACATTTTTTGTGTGGTCACAAGAGTTACGTCTACCCCATACTAAAATTTTGCTTGAAATTGTAGTAGAAAAGCCAACCATAAAATTGTTCACTTCAATTGCTTCTTGACTATTAATAGATACAGTTTTTTACACAAAAATTGTATTCTTTACCAGCGCCTTCTCGGAGTGCAACAACAATCGGGAAAGGAAAAAAATGTAACAGAAAAATGGTCTTCTTGAAAGCAGAGATCCGTATCGAGCTTGTGGTCACTCCTTGCTGAGTACCCGCTCATCTCATCTCCAATCTACCTTTTTTTCTCCCCTTGACATTCGTCTCTTTTCCCCGCAATACTCTTTCTCTCTCGCTTCGCATCGCACTAGAGCGGACAGCCACCTTTTCAGGAAAGCAACAAAGAAGAGCGTCAGGCCGCGAGGCAAAGCCCCGACGGGTGCGAAAGCAGAGGAGCACAGCCTGGAAAGTTCTGGCTCTCGGAGGGTGCGGACTGGGAGACGATGGTAGAATAGCGGTGTGAGTGCGCTGGGGCGAGTGCCGACGTCGCGGAGGGGTGGAAAACGGAGCGGACGGTGGCGGAGGAGGCAGCAGCAGCAGCAGCGGCACAAGCTAGGGGCAGGAGGCGAGAGCCGAAGGGATTTAGGTAGCCCGTTCGTTCGCGCGAAAACCGCAAGCATCCGATACTCGATCAGCCGGCGTGGAAGAGAATGGAAGAGGACGGAGTTGAAGAGAAGCTCTCGCTTCGTATTTGAGAAAATCGGCGCAGTGATTGGTACATTGAGGAGAAGACGGTTGATAGTCATTGGCACACTTCCATACCTCCTTTAGGTTTTTACTTCCAATATGTTTTATAGGCTATGGAGCAGCCACAGACGGACTTTTCCTACTTGAAATACGTAATTTGAGGTTATTTATACTGTAATTTGTTTAACATTTAATGGTTCATGAAAGAGTTAAGTTATAACTAAAAATTTTAACTGTATTTAAAGTTTTGCAAAGGCAAATTTCTTTTGCAGTTATTTTTCATTAAAATAAATCAATCACTACTTGTTTTGCAAAATATGCTTTTTCATTTTTTTTTGTTTCTCGGGTTGGAAGCTTTGTGTTTGGGTAGAAAAGAAATTTAATTTTTTATGTCAGCATACTCGGAATGTTTTGAAACACCATAGATGTTACACACGTTCATTGATGTGGAGAATTTTGTACATACAGTTAGTACTAATATTCGAGAATGACTGGTTTAGAATTTAACAAGATTAGGCGAAGTGGTTTCAGTTTGCCTGAGAATTTTAATTTTTCAATTTTTTTAATAACTGTTAATGCATTTATCTTCACAAATTACATACCTCCTTTCGTCCAATATGTTTTTACATATTTTTATATATATTTTTATAGGCTTTGTATGATTTAATGGTTATTAAAAAGTTCTGCATAGGTTATAATTACAAATTTTAACTGTATTTAAAGTTTTGAAAGGCAAATCTTTTGCAGTTATGTTCCATTAAAATAAACCAATCACTGCTTGTTTTGCAAAATATGCTTTTTCATTTTTTTTTGTTTCTCGGGTTGGATGCTTTGTGTTTGGGTAGAAAAGAAATTTAATTTTTTATGTCAGCATACTCGGAATGTTTTGAAACACCATAGATGTTACACACGTTCATTGATGTGGAGAATTTTGTACATACAGTTAGTACTAATATTCGAGAATGACTGGTTTAGAATTTAACAAAATTAGGCGAAGTGGTTTCAGTTTGCCTGAGAATTTTAATTTTTCAATTTTTTTAATTACTGTTAATGCATTTATCTTCACAAATTACATACCTCCTTTCGTCCAATATGTTTTTACATATTTTTATATATATTTTTATAGGCTTTGTCTGATTTAATGGTTATTAAAAAGTTCTGCATAGGTTATAATTACAAATTTTAACTGTATTTAAAGTTTTGAAAGGCAAATCTTTTGCAGTTATGTTCCATTAAAATAAATCAATCACTGCTTGTTTTGCAAAATATGCTTTTTCATTTTTTTTTGTTTCTCGGGTTGGATGCTTTGTGTTTGGGTAGAAAAGAAATTTAATTTTTTATGTCAGCATACTCGGAATGTTTTGAAACACCATAGATGTTACACACGTTCATTGATGTGGAGAATTTTGTACATACAGTTAGTACTAATATTCGAGAATGACTGGTTTAGAATTTAACAAGATTAGGCGAAGTGGTTTCAGTTTGCCTGAGAATTTTAATTTTTCAATTTTTTTAATTACTGTTAATGCATTTATCTTCACAAATTACATACCTCCTTTCGTCCAATATGTTTTTACATATTTTTATATATATTTTTATAGGCTTTGTATGATTTAATGGTTATTAAAAAGTTCTGCATAGGTTATAATTACAAATTTTAACTGTATTTAAAGTTTTGAAAGGCAAATCTTTTGCAGTTATGTTCCATTAAAATAAACCAATCACTGCTTGTTTTGCAAAATATGCTTTTTTATTTTTTTAGATATTAATATTCTAGAATGATTGGTGTAGAATTTAGCAAGATTCGGCGGAATTCCAGTTCCAGTTTTTCAGAGAATATAAATTTTTCAATTTTTTAAATATGTAATATATAAATCTTCACGAAATTTTCAGTGTGTAGGATAGTCTATACAGTATGAAAAAAAATATCCCTTATTATTTTCTACCATTACAGTATGAGTAAATCAAATTTGATGAACATCAAATCTTAGGGAATGAAAAGTGGATCATAATGAAGCAGCAATATGTAAGGCTCATCATTACTGAAAAAAATTTAACGATTAAAAGATTTGAAATAAAGTTAAAATATGAATATGTGTATAGGGAATTTTACTGATTACTCAATGTTGAATAATCAATAAATTATACGATGAATAAATAAACACTGCATATTTAAAATATGCAGTTCTTCAAATATCCAGCTCTGCAGCCTGCTAATCGCTAATCGGGTGACAATGTCTGGACCCATCGACTTATAAAACCTGTCAGCTACTGACGGGATAGTACAGGCCGCAAGGAGAGGGAGTAAAGGAAAGAGAAAGAAGAAAAGCTAGATGCGAAAGAGGGTTTGCGATCCGCCAATACCGAAGAAAGATTGACGGAGATGAGAAATAGATAGAGAGGTTGAGAGGGCGCGATAGAGAACGAGATTGACAGTGAAGAAGAAAGACAAAGAAAAACAGAGAAGAGTTGAAGGATCCTGAAGAAAGATGGATGTGTTCCGCTCGCGAAGCAATGATAGATAGATAGAAGCTTTTTTTTTTCTTCTTCTTTTTTACTTTTTTTTTTGCCTCTCCTGAGCAATCGCTGAGTCTATGATTGTACGCTCTTGAAAAAATATATATTTTGCATCAGTAATTAGTACGTTTCTGCAGAGAAAATATTTTTAGTACATTAAAAAAATCGTTGAATGAATTCGATGAGAATAATTTGTTTGCTGCGTGCATCAAGATAATGCATTTTCGAACGGAGTTACAAATTACTTGTTTAATGGAGCTATAAGTTTTCAAAATATTTATATACAAGAACCTGAATTTCTGTGTTCAATTACTGTCAGTGATGTAAATACAACTGCAATGAAATTAACACTAACATTTTTTTGTCTTACAAAAAGGACGTAATACTCTTTTAAAAACTTGTCAATTTCATTGTAGATTACTTAATTATAAAAAATTTCAATGGGCCATGAGTTGTCGCTTTTCCTGATTTTTTTAGCACTGAGATAAGTTTAAGATTCCAGCGATAAATACGAAGTTTAGACACCATTGGCGGTGCTATTTAATAAGTCACGTTATAACTACCGCACGAATTTGATTTTGCTGCTGCTCTTAATTGTTCATTTATACGACAATTTTTATATCAATATTCTTCTTCATCATTACTGTGTCAAAACCTCTAATCAGCTATAGTAGTAAAATTAATTAAGGCGAGACGTCATCAGTTCTTTTTTTCCTCCTGCTGAAATGTGGTTCATATTTTTCTTTGGCTTTAATAAATATTTTCGGATTTTAGAAATCGACTTTATTCTAATATTTTTTTCCGTCTAGCGCTATTCCCGATTGCAATAATTGGTGTGATACGTAAAATGTAATAAAATAAAAAATACGAAGTTTAGACACCATGGGCGGTGCTATTTAATAAGTCACGTTATAACTACCGCACGAATTTGATTTTGCTGCTGCTCTTAATTGTTCATTTATACGACAATTTTTGTATCAACATTCTTCTTCATCATTACTGTGTCAAAACCTCTAATCAGCTATACTAGTAAAATTAATTAAGGCGAGACGTCATCAGTTCTTTTTTTACTCCTGCTGAAATGTGGTTCATATTTTTCTTTGGCTTTAATAAATATTTTCGGATTTTAGAAATCGACTTTATTCTAATATTTTTTTCCGTCTAGCGCTATTCCCGATTGCAATAATTGGTGTGATACGTAAAATGTAATAAAATAAAAAATACGAAGTTTAGACACCATGGGCGGTGCTATTTAATAAGTCACGTTATAACTACCGCACGAATTTGATTTTGCTGCTGCTCTTAATTGTTCATTTATACGACAATTTTTGTATCAACATTCTTCTTCATCATTACTGTGTCAAAACCTCTAATCAGCTATAGTAGTAAAATTAATTAAGGCGAGACGTCATCAGTTCTTTTTTTACTCCTGCTGAAATGTGGTTCATATTTTTCTTTGGCTTTAATAAATATTTTCGGATTTTAGAAATCGACTTTATTCTAATATTTTTTTCCGTCTAGCGCTATTCCCGATTGCAATAATTGGTGTGATACGTAAAATGTAATAAAATAAAAAATACGAAGTTTAGACACCATGGGCGGTGCTATTTAATAAGTCACGTTATAACTACCGCACGAATTTGATTTTGCTGCTGCTCTTAATTGTTCATTTATACGACAATTTTTGTATCAACATTCTACTTCATCATTACTGTGTCAAAACCTCTAATCAGCTATAGTAGTAAAATTAATTAAGGCGAGACGTCATCAGTTCTTTTTTTACTCCTGCTGAAATGTGGTTCATATTTTTCTTTGGCTTTAATAAATATTTTCGGATTTTAGAAATCGACTTTATTCTAATATTTTTTTCCGTCTAGCGCTATTCCCGATTACAATAATTGGTGTGATACGTAAATTGTGATAAAATACAAAATGGTGTGAACGTTACGATTTTCATTATGAAATTGTCACATAAAAAAATTTGTTACTAAAAACTCGGATATCCGATAATAAAAAAAAAATGTTAACGTGGCTTAAGTCGAAAATCGACACAGATCTTCGGCAATACTACCACGAGTTCTTTGACTGTATAATTTATGTGCGTGCCGTTTTGGGGTGGTCGACTTCACCTAAGAATTTATTTTCAATCAAATTCGATTGAAGACAATTATTATACGATTTGTTCAGCGTCGTTGGATTTCGGTAAATTGACAAAACGTCGACGTGCTGTCGTGTGCTGAGTGGTTCCAAACGCTAATGCACTGCTGATGAGCTGTTGCTACCCCCCGCACATAGAACACTCGACGATGTCGCTGGGCGCCCAGTCGTTTGGGAATTTCGACTTTAATCGCTCCAATCTAAAGTTCCTCCCCACCGTCATGAATATAGATGACGAATACACGGGAGAGCTCTCCTCTGCTTCCGGGACGTATACGCAAGGCTATATACGACGTTTAGTCGTACGTTTCGTGGTAACTTCTTTTTAATTGGGTTATCGCGATAAGTCTATTTCAGTCAGACCTGATGTTTGTGAGGGTTGAGACGACGCTTCTTTATCTCAGTAGGTCATCCAAAAGGTACTTCATTTTATTTCGTATTTCAGAGATTTTTTAGTTAACCCCTCACGAATCAGCGCTGTATGAATATCCATCACTGTCATTTTCATATTTAGAATTAACCCTTTTTTTGCATTTTACATTTTTTAAATGATTCTAAACCCATTCAAAGAATTCAAATACATTTTAGGTTGTTCTTAGATACACGGAAAAAAAAGATTAGTTGCCATAACCAAGAAATGAGTTGACACAACAAATCGATTATTCTATTTCCCTTTTAACTCAAATGGTAATACCAACGATTCGAATGGTAATACCGACGATTCGAATGGTAATACCGACGATTCGAATGGTAGTCCCAACTATTCGAGTGATAGTCCCAACGATTGGATTAGTTAACCTAACTAATCTCGCGAGAACTAATCGTGAATAGTTGAGGTTACTATTCGATATGGTTGAGGCAACTAATTTTTTAGACATTGTGTACAGCAAATCGAAGACGTAGTTGCCACAACCAAACATTTCTTTCCGTCTATCATGTCATTTAAGCTAATTTTATTACTGCTTTAATGATAAGCAAATAAATTAATGACTTTTGTTCCCCTGCTTCCGGGATGTAAGGTTATTTACAACGTTTAGTCGTACGTTTCGTGGTAACTTCTTTTTAATTGGGTTATCGCCATATGTCTATTTCGGTCAGACCTGATGATTATGGGGGTTGAGACGAAGCTTCTTTACCTCAGTAAGTCACCCAAAAGGCACTTCATTTTACTTTGTATTTCAGAGATTTTTAGTTAACCCCGCACGAATCAGCGCTGTATGAATATTAGGGTGTGTCGAATTTTTTTTTTTTTTTTTCATATTGCATGGTCTCAAACCATTGTTTGTGCCTTTAAACAACTCGTCTGAAAATTTGAGCGCGATAAAAATTTTTTTAGAGGTGGCTCAAACGATGTATCGATTTCTCATTTAATTAACACGTAAAAGAATACGGCTCTTAATAAATTCATGTCCCCAAATTACGGATACGATATATTGGAGTTTGTATATTTTTTTTCGTCATCTTCATATCATACGGAAGTGAAAAAGTGCTTACAAATTTTTCGTTTAGATCAATAGTTTTCAAGTCATGATTTTTTTAAGGCGCGAGATATTCATTTCGCCTAAATTCGAGAAATTCGGGCAAGAATTGCAAACACTTCCCGAAGTTAAAAAAATTTGAAAAAATTCATACTCATTATAGGGACTCAAAAGACTAATTTCGCATAATAATAATTTCAAAATGTTATTAACAAATTGTTAAAAAGAAAATTGTTCATCAAAATATGCGGTGACTCAACTTTTTTTTGTATGAAAAAGATTCGTTCATTTTTCGGAATACATATGAATTTTTTCAGATTTTTATCTTTATTTTGATTTTTCTTGTTATTTACATGGAAAAATGTGCAAAAATAAAAATAAAGACAAAAATCTGAAAAAATTCATACGTATTCCGAAAAATGAACGAATTATTTTCATTAAAAAAAAGCTGAGTTACCGCATATTTCGATGAACAATTTTCTTTTTAACAATTTGTTAATAATATTTTGGTATGGCATTGAAAAGATTATTAACAAATTGTTAAAAAGAAAATAATACCGACGATTCGAATGGTAGTCTCAACTATTCGAGTGGTAGCCCCAACGATTGGATTAGTTAACCTAATTAATCTCACGAGAACTAATCGTGAATAGTTGAGGTTACTATTCGATATGGTTGAGGCAACTAATTTTTTAGACATTGTGTACAGCAAATCGAAAACGTAGTTGCCACAACCAAACATTTCTTTCCGTGTTTACTTCCTGCTTCCGGATCGAACACCTACGTAAGGCAATATACGACGTTTAATCGTAGGCTTCGTGGAAACTTCTTTTTAATTGGGTTATCGCGATAAGTCTACGTACTTCGGTCAGACCTTCGGTTTGTGGGGGGTCGAGATGAAGCTTCTTTATCTCAGTAGGTTATCCAAAAAGTACTTCATTTTATTTCGTATTCTCGAGATTTTTAGTTAATCCCTCACGAATTATGATTTAATGATAAGGAAAAAAAATCTATCCTCTTTGCTCGTATTTATATTATAACTAAAAAAAACCAAGTTTATTACCAACATAAAGTTAAAGGTAACTACAATGAAAATTTAAAATCATTTTAATTTTTTTATAAATGTGCATACATGTTATTCAGATTTATTGAGTGTGGTATGAGATTACAATAATGTCTTGCAATTAGTACTTTAGACACATTTGCTTCGATCTTGACACACGTTAGCTGTTATATAAACTAATAGAAAAATTGGTACTTATTTAGAATTGAATTTAATGAAAACAAAATGAAGATGTTTTGAAAATTGTTGCATAAAAATAAAAAAATAAATTAATCAAGATTTTATTTTAAATAGATCAAAATATACGAACTATTTCATATAATTTTATAATTACGCGGGCACATTGAGCTTGAAAAATTATTTTTCACTTTTTTATGTATTTAAACAATTGATTGTCCTTAATAAAATATTTTTCGAGCCTTAATTCCATTTACAAGATATAAAAAGTTTAGTCATCGATCACCAGTTATGAATGCAGTGTATTCGGTTTCAGTGAAAACTTTTTTGGGTACTAAGCTCCGTAACTGATATTCTAGTCAATCCTTGCCCCCTTTCGACATATCGTATGCCTAAGAAAATCGAGCGGTTCTGTTGACTGACACGAGAGGTACGTCGTCGTTCTTATGAGTTTGCGGTTCGTCGGATCTGTGTGTGCTCTATCGGAAAACACTGAGTGAGATATATTGTGAGATTATTCGAGATGGCGTTTCAGATTCGAACAGCGCGCTATTCTACGCTCCGTCAATTATGCTAAATTCGATTGCCTGGAGATTAATGGAAGAAGGCAGCGTCGCCGTAGAACGAGCGCTTCTTCGGGCTGTGCTTTTCTCGTTGGTCCTCTTCGCTCGTACCCCTATACGGGCCGTAGAATCGTGACGTACGCTACGACGGAGCCGTCCGAGCGTGTATAAATGCAAACGACTTGGTGCGCGAGACTCCATGTTGATTTCCAGAGAAAACCAGCTAGTGGGATAATGAGTTGTAGGTGTTTTGGCCATAATTTTTTAATAATTATAAACATTCCAGGAATCCGCTAGAAAAATGCGTTCATCAATTAATTAATTATACACGCTGTTTTACATAATATACAGCACAAAGTAATAATGTAACGTTATTAATATGTAAACAAAGTTTTTTTTCGTCGATAAAGAAAGAAATAGCAGTATAATAGGGAGATAGGTGGACATAATTACAGAGATTTCATGAAAATACAGTTTTACTAGATTTAAGTATCAAGAAAATATATCGACTGAGACATTTAATTTGATTATAATTTCTTGGTGTCTATTTTTAGAAAAAAAAACTCTTTTTTCATACAGTGTAACTAAAAATGTTTTATCACGGCTTGTCACAAAAGGATAGATTGGATGAGTAAATTGATTGGATGTCACAATTAAATAAATACGATATGGTCTTTGTGTTTAAAATCATACTATTTATTCATTGCTTCGTTTTCAAAATAAATTAAAAAAAAATCTTTCAGAACCATGAATAACAGTTCCTTATACATAAAAGAATAAATTCAAAAAAATGTGCGAAGAAAATATCGCAATTGGGGCAATCATCTCAATGTCACAATAATCAAAAACAATGTGGATATAAACACAAAAATAATGCAGTGATATGAAACACAACAAATTGAAAAAAATAACATAGTGCAACTGAACGATGCTACCGAAGACATCACCAGGAAAAAGTCTATATAAATTACACAATGATAGATCCTCAAAAGGTAGTGAAAAATAGATTTCAGTATGGTGCTT
>OZ019972.1:7665868-7920868 GCA_963970395.1 Ephialtes manifestator
TGTTTAGTGCGGATTTGACTTCATTTTTACGATAATTAGGTGGGTGGGGGTCAAAAGTATGAACGGTCAGAATTCAGAATGACTGATAATCAGAAATTTCAGAATTACGAATATTAAAATAACAAAAGACGAATTAGAATTCAGATTTTTTATTGTGTTTTCATATTATTATTAGAATATTAGATTTTTTATTTTTGAAGAATCATCAAGTCGATAAAGTAATTTGCAAAAGGTGTAAAAGGTTATTTATTTTTTCTAAATATTTTTATTACTAGAATATTACAATCTGTTTTTTGAGGAACCAGCAAATTGATAAAATGTTTTACAAAAGGTTATTTATTATAATTGTTATTTGGTTGAAAATACAATTACTGTTCAAAGATTCGAATTGTAAATTGTGTTTGTTAAAAATTCAAAATGGCGTGAAAAGCAAACGGCTTAATAGATTTTGCTCAAACTCAACACCAATCATTGGTTTATGATAGTCCAATATTGTACAAAATTTTAACTGTATACCTCAAAAAATGTGGTAGTTAAAGCGCATACAGATATTTGAAAAAAATGAAAATTGTGTTAAAACTGAATGACTGCATATAATTTATTAAAAATTGGACCATATAAGGGGGCTTGTCTCCACAACATATGGTATAAATTTCAGCTTAGTATCTGAAACCGTTCTCAAGTCATGAGGAAGAACGATGCGCATATACATACATATATACATACACACACACAAACATACGGACGGACATTTTTTTAAAAGTCATTTTACGTCGTTTTGGAACATTCTGAGCATATTTACATGAAAATCTTGAAAAAAAAAAATATCACCGAAACTAAGCTTCTTGAGGAAGACATACAATAACAAATCTCAATTCTAATTCGTATTTTGTTATGTTAATATTCGTAATTTTGAAATTTCTGATTATCAGCCATTCTGAATTCTGGCCGTTCAAACTTTCGACCATCACCCCATTAGGTTAGGAAACGTCATTTAGCCCGGTATTGTGCTCTTTGACCTTGGTTCAATTAAACATTATTCCGGAGACTTCACCTTTTTTCATGATCCATCAATTCCTGAATGATTTGCGAATCTGTAGTACAATTTATTTTTTCTCTATCTTTGATCTAAGTACGTTAATTTTCGATTTAAAGATCAATTTTTCCAGCCCTCCCGTTGGCGCCGTGTAAAAAGATCGATTTTCAAGTTTTAATTGTTCATTCAAATACTCGGTAAGAGCCTTCAAGATTTTGTGTAAGTAAAATTGAATAGCTAAATTATAACATGTAAAAAATTCATGCATATGAGTTTGGATTGCCTTCACGACAGAACTACCTTAATGGGGATGGGTACGAACAATCAAAACTGCGAATAAGGATGTCCCATTGAGCAAATACTTGGTATAGTGTAAAAAAAAGTACTCCCCAAAATGATACTTCGGAAAGCCTTTTTCCCCGATTTGATAATTTTTTGGAGAACTCAATATTAAACATTGAATTATATTGATATTGCAGATCTTTGCATAACTATCAAGGGCAAGGCATATGTCAGTTGGAAAGAGACTTCAGGAAGCGGAGAGGACGAAACGAGCACCCATTACACAGCCAGTGAACCGTATTTTAAGACAAAAAACTATGTGGTGGGGCAGCCTGGTAATTAGTAATCGCACTACACACAGAGAGAAATAATTGGTTTCTAAATAAACTCCAAGCGACTAAGTTGACTAGGTAAACCAATTTTTTGGTTGGACCGACAAAATAGTTGGATGTAATACCCAATTCGTTACTTGCCAACCAATTAATTTGCACCCCATCCAACTGCTTGGTCACCCGAACTAACTGATTTGTTTCTGTAACCAACTAGTTTATTGTTCCAATCAATTTTGTCGTTCGGAGCCTATTTAACCAATTATTTTTTTCGTTCAATCTGATCTGGCCCACAGAATTATATAAAATTATTCAAAATACAACGGATTTTATTGATACGTATTATAGACGGTGAAACCATGGAGCTTACAGCAGGGTCTTATGTTTTTCCGTTCCGATTTTGTCTTCCATATAACATACCAAGCAGCTTTGAAATCACAGACGGGCACGTCAGGTACACAATTAAAGCTGTTATAGACAAGCCCCGGAAACGTAATCATGTGACGACGATGCCTTTTACTGTTGAGACTCCGTATGTCTTAACTCAACCGCCGACACCAATAGTATGTGTAATTAAATAAAAATTAATTAATTTAATTTCTTAAGGCGATGTCAAATGCTGTCTTAAAAAAAAAACACAAATTTTCGAATGAAACTAAACCTTCCTAATCCATTTCCCGTGGACGGCACGGAAGGCTTTCTTAGGCTATGCAAAATTACTGAACTTCAAGGTGTAAAAACCATTACATAATTCGTAATCTCTTGAAATTATCAGACACGCATAAAAATCAGATAAAATACAAAATTTAGTCAACGTTGGAGATTTTTTTCTTGGCTTAAATTGTTTGGTATAATATGGTAACTGTAAACTTGATTTTTTCTGCATAAAATCAAATTAGATTTGTCATTCGTTACACAGTTCCGCCTAATTAGTTTTTGTGCGGAAACACGCAGACCATAAAAAATTGTTTTATAGTTTTTATAGCTATGACACTGACTGAGCATGTGCAAGAGTGTAACACATCGCCTTAAGTTGTTTGTTTAGCTAGTGCATCGTTAGTTAATATTTTTTCAGAATGCATATGAAGATGAAAGAATCAAAACTTTCTGTTGCTGCGTATGTTTCAATATGGGAGCTCTGGAATTTAATGTCTATGTGCCGACCAAAAGTTTCGAGATTGGTGAAGGTATAGAAGCTAAGATCAGTATTAATAACACAGCGAAAAGTGTCGACGTGACAAAAATCGAACTCCAAATAGAACAAGTGCGTATCAAGAGCTCCAAAATCAAACGATGTATTCGAGTTAGTTAAAGGAGACGGAATAAACCGAAATTACATTTTCTTCCAGATCGTAACACTTTATGCACAGCGTAGCAAAGAAAAAAAATACAGGCTTCTGCAGAAAGTTGAAGACTGTCGACGATTCTATAAAACAGACGAAACTGTCTTAAGGCTGCAAGTACCATCGTTGCCTTACTCAAAATTGGCCAATTGCAGTATTATAGACAATGATTATTATCTGAACGTCATAATGCACTTTTCTGGATGGTAATCTAAAAAAATAATTTCTCGATATCGCGAATTATCCGAATAAATAAAAATGTTTTATTTTTTCTAGTCGCTGTCCCATGAAAAAGGAGTACCCGATTGAGATTGGAATAAAACCAGCCTTGAATGTTAAGGGTGAAAACTTGAATATAACTCCGGCGGCTATACCTGCTATACATGGAAATAAAGTACATCCAAAGATATATAAGCGGATATAAAATTTTATCCGTCTAATATATGCATTATATATCTGTTGTATATGGGGCATTCCAACGGTGATCGATAGGATCGCGATCCTCATATTTTTTTTTTCTTTTTGAGATGTTTTAGAGCAATATAAAAAAACACTCTAGAATTTTTTTTAGATTTTTAAAAAAATTTGTGTTTTTTTAATCACCTAAGATTTGATTTTCTCAAAAAGTACGTCCACTATTTTCTTTTTTACAGTAAATTTTGTGTCCAAAATAAAATTCTTTTACAGAAGGATCTTATTTTTAGTTGCTATCCTAGATGTCCAGCATTTTCGTTCTAGTCACAAAAGTTGCGTTTTTGGACACAGAATTTACTATAAAAAAATCGTGGACGTACTTTTTGAGAAAATCAAATTTTAGGTAACGGAAAAAACACAATTTTTTTTAAATCTAAAAAAGTTTCTGGAGTGTATTTTTATATTGCTCTAGATCTCAAAAGAAAAAAAAATGAGGGTCGCAACCTTGTTGATAACCGGTGGAATGTCCCATATATATATTATATACATCTTTGAATATTTGTATATATAACAAGATATATATTCTATATATCTAAAATATATCTGGCGAATATGCAAAAGATATACATATAGAGGATATAGAATTTTATGCCGCCATATATAGCATATATAAATGATATAACCCTGTTTACTTTATTTTCTCAGGGCTTGCCATTATTCCCTGTTAAGTCTTATGAACCTATGGGCACAATGCCCATGCCTTATCGATAGCCACACGGTGATCATCTTCCGGAAAGAAAGGGGAATAAATAGAGCATTGTTGCACCAATTTCTATGAATCAATCAACTGATCTTACATGTTCAATGGAGGTAACCAAATTTATCCACCAGAGATGCTATTGACTTCAGGTACCATTACTTGAAATACAACGCAATAAAACACTTAGACGGATTAGGATAAAGGCTCCTGAAGCGTTTTTATAGAAAAATATTGATTTACTCGGCAAAACAGACTTTTGCGATTTGTATGGTGCTCCCATAGCGCGAGGAAACGAACGCAAAGCGTTAGCTTCGAATAGTCTGCGATGCATTTCCAACGAATTAATGGAAGTGCAATTTTTATTTATTTTTCTACGTTTATATGACTTTTAATAATCCATTTTATACCGGTGATGGCGAAGCTTCAAAAAATGTTATTGTCTTGAAAAAATGTTATAAAAGCCTAAAGAGCTTTTTTTGTGACGAGTGACGTTACCAAATGTTTACCATTACCGTTACTTCTCAGATGTTTCGTTATATTGAATACTGTCGTATAAATTATTCTACATATAGAAAGTATGCAAAGTGACAGATTATATAAGATATATTTTTGCAAAAGATTAATATATAAAAAGTGGAAGTTATGTAGTGTTCTGAATGAACAAGGTTACGAAAACCAATCTTTATACAATCCAAATGCTTAAAAAATAATGAAATAATGTTGTTATCATTTTATTACTACAATTATGGATTTTATATAATATATTTTTACAATATTATAATTATTGTAATACTGTCGCGCTTTGAAAAAAAAGTAATTGTCTACATTTACTTGTATCCATACGATTAACAACTCTATAATACTTGGCTTCCCATTCAAAAGTATTTCCTATCAAATTGATGTGTATTTCGGCACCATAAAAAGAAATAAATTTCTCGACTTTACCTAAATTGTTCGATTTAAAAACCCGCTTCCAAATTTTGTAAATAACGTAGCTAAATTTAAAGTGAATGTTGTTTTAATAGGCAATTAAAATCAAAGGTTTCTTTCGAATACCAAGAAAGTAACAAAAATCCATTGTTACCAACGACCGACAATGTAGCAGACTGCTAGAAAATGCTGGAAGGCCACACTAGTGCAGAACAAGTTAGTAGAAATGTTCAGGTGTGTAATTTATTCATACCGCCAAATCCCATGTTATGTGACATCATCACCTGTCGAATTTACTAATTGTTAGCATCACGCAAGTTACTATGAATGAAGATTATTCAAAAGGTACAAAAGAGGCCGCTAGTAGTGCTACTTACCAAAAAAACATTTTCACACAAATTCCAAGAATTCCATCTAACTCAATTGAGCTACAATGAATCTACTTGTTAATTTCTAAGCATTGAGCAACTTTCTTGTTACCGCTATAGTCTATAGAATATGGCAATTTTTTTGTTATGCTTCGATTCATCCTCTCTTATCAACAGAGCATATAAGATAACAGAGCATACGCCACGAAGCCAGTGACGTCATTAATGTTTGTATTACGTCTTCTCAAAGCGTTGATCGGGACTTCGTCACGTCTTTCAACTTATTGAGACTTCAAGTGTAATATTAGATACGTAGTGTCATCATCACGATATATACAACGTAGTACAACAGTGTTATCAAGTGTTATATATAGTATAGAAATTCGTATTGAAAAGTATTGCTAATTAAGCAATAAATATGTCGTCAGAATTGCAAAAGTTTGAAATACAACTTGATAGGACAAATCACATGTTCTTGCCGGGAGAAATCATCGCTGGACGAGTGGTTGTTGATCTCAATGCATCCGAGAGCATTCGAGGTATGCATTATGTTAATTACACTTGACAGCTTGATAGTTTTTACGGTTAATGTTTTGAAAACCGAATGGATTTTTTAAGATTTTTTAAAACAATGCTGCACAGTGGTAGGCACGGGTGTGACCAATCTCAAGGTTACGGTTGCCAAATCCTGTGGCGTGCCGGCCGGGTATCAAATATATATCATATTCTCTATCGTTTTATCGCTATGTGTACCTATGGATGTCGTATACATACGGGCCATTCCATACCGATTCGACCTGGATCGGACTCTCGACCTCTCGGATTTGGTCGAAAATTTTTTATATGATTGGACCAACTCCAAAAAGTACTGAAAAATTTTTTCAGATTTTTTTCATTTATTTATTTTTTTTACGATTTTTTAAAGGTAACATATCGTTAGCCTAAATTTAAAAATCTGAAAAAATTCTCAAAAATTCTGCATGAAATAACAAAATTTTTGAGCCTAAAGCCAAAGTGGGCCGGGTTTCGCTTCTATTTTTTTTCTATAAAAAACTATTAAAATATTTAGAAACGAAAGAGGAAAAGTTATCAAATTTTTCTAAAATATCGCTTTCTTCTGCAAGTGCTTTCTTTTCGTAAAAAAAAATGCGATTCATAGAGAATATATTCCCTGTTAAATCAGGCCGGAATCGCAAAACAGAGTTTCTCTCTGAGAAAGCCAAATAATAACGATATAATTTTTTGCGGAAGAATGTTTATGGAAAAAAAAGAGGAAGTGCTGTGAAAATTTCAATTTTCGTGTTTTTTTATTATTTGTAGTACAGAAATTTCTAGAATTATATAAGATTCTTATCGAATAGTTTTTCCTATTTCCAAAAAAATACTCATGAATTAGAATTGACAAGCCCCGCTAATCAAAGGATTCCATTGATAATATCAGATGTCAATGATGATAATTTAAAAAGCGATCGCACCTTCGAATACAAAAAAAATTCAAGATCGCCGAGTGCAGCTGAGATGAACAAACAATAAAATCAAATTAGATTCTACCGCACAACAAATCTAATTTTGTTATCTGACTCAACCCTGTACTCCACGAGGAATGTTTTTTTTCGTAATTTTGTGCAACTCACAGTTTAGAAAAATTTGATAACTTTTCCTCTTTCGTTTCTAAATTTTTTAATAGTTTTTTATAGAAAAAAAATAGAAGCAAAAACCGGCCCACTTTGGCTTTAGGATAAAAAATTTTGTTATTTCATGCAGAATTTTTGAGAATTTTTTCAGATTTTTAAATTTGGGCTAACGATATGTTACCTTTAAAAAATCGTAAAAGAAAAAAAAATCTGAAAAAATTTTCCAGTACTTTTTGGAGTTGGTCCAATCAAATAAAAAATTTTCGACCAAATCCGAGAGGTCGGGGGTCCGACCCAGATCGAATCGGTATGGAATGCCCCATATGCATGTAGCACTCAGAGATGCGCATGCGCAGTATTTTCTCAGTTACATCGGGTCATGGTGTTCTCCATCAAATCGGATCTCTTCAATAAAAAAAAAATGAAAATACGGATTTCTTAAAGTTTAGACTTTTTTTCAGATAAAAACGAAATTTTTTAAAAGAAAGTTTGCTCATTTGTACCTGGGAAGAGATTTTTAAAATAATTTAATGATTTCACCTGTACTGGGAGAAAGAAACTGAATACATCAAATCATTTATTTGAAATATATATTATTGATTCAAATATTTTGTTATTTCAAGCAACTATACGTGTAGTCAAAATACCAATATATTGCGTTGAATACACTATATAAACGTGCCGAAGTATTCGAATAAATAGAACCAGTACAATTGAAGTAATAAATAAATGATTATATGCATTAAATATATATATAGTTGAATCAATATAACTATTTACTTAAACTTATATATATGCTCAACTGTTTTCATAGATAAATCGTATTGATCCAATTATGCCTCATTTGAGCTCATTAAATGATTAATTGCAACGAAAAAGCATTTCTTCAGTGCACTCACTAATATAATTGAAAACAGTGATTGAAGATCCAATTTTCTTTAAGTAAATGAAAACAGTCCAATTAAAGCAGAAAAATTCATTTAATTAGTCGCTTAAAAATACATCGGGTATATGTTTTATTTAAAAATCCATTTAATTGAAGCAATTGTATATTAACCAGGTTCAAAAAAATATTGTTCACATTAAAACTTAAAATGAATAAGTATATTATAGAATAGTTTGATTGAATCAACACAATATTTAGTAAAAAAGATTAAATATTTCGTTGAGTCAATAAAATTTTGATTTCATTCAACAAAAAAAGCAATTAAATATATAATTGGTTCAAATAAACCCATGCATTTGAATATTTACAAATAAATGGTTTATTTGAAAATTCAATGTATCCAATTATATCAAGAGTCGCGGTAGCGACTCGTCGCCAAGTTAAGGGGAGGGAGTCAGGTCAATAAAAATTGATTTTGGAAATTCAATATCATCCAAATCCTATTGCATATAAAAATGCCCAATGCACTATATTGTTGGTGCTCGATGAAAGAATTTTTTACTGTCGTCTGTCTTGCATATGATTTTCAATATTATCTTAAGCAAAGTTCTTAGGTTTTTCATTCTGCGCATGATTCAGATCAAACTACTAGGCAGATTGGAATCATTGACGTCTCATTTTCTTCTTCATGAAAAGATACACCGGCTAAATGGAGCAAACTATTTTTTTTTCATTCTGAAAGCAAAGTTAATCACTGATTTAGAAAAAAGCATAAAATTTATTTATTAATAATTATGTTACTTAAAAAATATTACATTTTATTGACATTTGCTCCATTTAGCCGGTGTATCTTTTCATGAAGAAGAAAATGAGACGTCAACCATTCCAATCTGCCTAGTAGTTTGATCTGAATCATGCGCAGAATGGAAAACCTAAGATCTTTGCTTAAGATAATATTTAAAAGTATATGCAAGTCAGACGACAGTAAAAAATCCTTTAATCGAGTACCAACAATATAGTGCATTGGACATTTTTATATGCAATAGGATTTGGATGATATTGAATTTCCAAAATCAATTTAATTGACCTGACTCCCTCCCCTTAAAAAAGAAATTAATGTTGCCTTCACACGACGATTTGTCTATCTGATCTTGACTCGACGGACTGTTACTCCTGACTTGACGGTCGCTACTGCTACTCTATTTATTCCGAAGGTGGCCACTCACCGGCCGTTTTCAAATTGTAACTCGAATTATATTTGACCACATGTCGAGAACGAAAGATGTGTCAGGTTCAATATTTTTTATTTTTTTTTCTTTTTCTAAAGTAACTTCAATGTCGATGCGGCAGTACTAAACATTATCGAACATGTTTCTGCCTTTACATAATTTCATAGTCTATCGAAAGCAACCACAATCTCCATGAGGGCTTCACCACGTAAAAAAAAAATTTATAAAAATCGCCGCTTTTCATGAATTTTGACCTTGATGCAGCAGTACTTAATATCGTCGCACAACTGCCAGCTTTCGCGAAAACATTTTTATTGTAATAATCAATACAGCATTTCAGGAGCAACCGATTATAAGAAATTTATGTTTTTTTGAACAGCCCTAACGCGTATACGCGGTGCAGTATTATAATTGCTATAACTAATCGAGTTTTCTATATATTTAAAAAAGAATTAATTCTAATTAAAGTGTGATATCAAGGTTTTTATTCGTACCATAGACCTTTTTTTCCTACCAATATATTAAAAGTTATGGTTTTTTAAAAATCATATTTGGCTACGATTTCGTCACTAATGTTTGAGCCTTTCGTTTACAGTACGAAAATTTCTCAAAAAATCTGAAAAAAAATCCTAAAAGTACTTAGAGATCTCATCTATGGAAGGGTGTACAGGAAATTTTGAATTTTTGAGTTTTTTATTTTATTATTAATAAAATACACAACTTCACGATCTCCGCTGTCAATAATGATAGAGAACTTTTAAATGTTTCAGATTTCAATTAATAACGATATTTATAAAAACCCGCTTTTAGCTTCACGTACGTGTATATACACGACGTAACCAAAGCTACTCAAAGTAAAAAATCATAACTTTAGTGCTGTTCATGAAAAGTTCTAATACTTTACATGGTAGATCTATCTATTTTTAAAAAAGAATTTTAGTTATTTTATTCTCATACGTCTCACCGTTTTTGAGATAAAATGCAAAGTTTCATCGATTTTTCTTTTCTAGGCGACTAATTGTATTTTGACCGTTAGGATAATCTTAAAAATCGTTGAGAAATATATCCGGACTAATAACTGAGTGTAATTCATCCAGGTAATGCTAAAAAATGTTTAAAAAACCATATTCTGACGAATACTCATATATTGTTCGTCGGAATATGTGTTTGTAAGATTCTTGAGATCGATTATGACGAATAATCGTATGTTATTTGTATGCTGTTCCTCTATGTTCGCACCTTTGAGCCCCCCCCCCCACCTCCCCAATCTTTTTTTTTGTTAAAAAAGGCATATAGTTGAGCACGCAGGCGGGGGAGGGGTCCGCGGACGAAGTCCCGGTGGAGTCCCGCCTAATGATCTAATAAGAATTACAATTATTTATGCCTGATGCTTTATTCCATGCTCTATTTTTTACGACATTCTAACTTTCAAAAAGACATAAAATACAACCCAAAATGTTGTCTCAAAACAAAAATTGTACGCCAAGTGAAAAAAAGCATACAAAAAAATACTTTGAAAAAAAATTGCTCACAAACAAAATCTCTTGCATACAAAATCTCTTGCAAAAATATTAAGCCAAATCCCATATATTAGCCAAGTAAAACTGGCTACAAAAAAAACTTGGCGTGTTAGCGACTAGCTCTCGTACATAGTCCATTGAAGTAAGGACGGGAAGACAACGTATTTCCACTTATGGTTGACCTTTAAAAACCTTCGCTTACGTGATTTTAAGGGTACTACCCCGTGGGTGGGGCTAGACAAAAGCAAATTAGTTTCCACTCCGTCATAGGTGGACGAAGTGGAATCTAATTTGCTTTTATCTAGAATATCAACTATCTCTGAGTAAGCTCGATTACAGTTTTTGATAACGATTGAGACCGGGGAGGTCGGGGGTAAAGGGTTTCAGATGCCCTTAATCCTATTCATTCGTCGCTAACAAAATCGTTAGTTTCCGAACTTTCATTCATTCGGCTTTGGCTTTCCACCTGTCCAATCCTTTTCTCATACATTCAGCAGGATTCACATAAACTAGATATAATATCTCCTTTCAACAGTCTGTTCCACTCTTCTCGCCCATTTCATCTTTCAAAAACATTCTCCACCTCCTTTCTTACCTCACTATCTACTATTTGCTTGAATTCGTGGCACTCACTAGCATGCTCTACATTTTCTTTCGCTTCACAATATAATCGACAGTTCTCCTCTCCATAACTCTTAGTTCTTGCTCTTCCATCTTGCTTTCATTTTTGCTCCGAGTAATTCATTACCCCTAGACCATCTTTTCGCCATTTCTACTCCGGGTAGTAATTGGATTTTTCTATTCGACACTAGTCAAAAAACTAATTAATTCATATTAATCAGAAAAAATGAAGGGTTCTAATATTGGTCAGATCTTCCTTTCGTATCGTAGTCAACGCCCTATAAATTATCAGGCAAATAAAAAATTAGGCGCACGGATTTGTAATATGTCGCTATTGTGTTGTTTAAAAAACCATTTATATCTTCGAATGGAAAAGTGTACAAAAAAAGAACAAAATCGGAATTTATATCTTTGAAGACATTTTTAACGGAATACAATATAACTTCAATGATTAATCGATTTAGTTTTACCAGAAACTTGCATTTTTTACTTTGTATTTCTTTTATTTTGTTTTTTATTTTCGATTCAGGTTTTTATTGGATATTCCCCAATTAAGCCAATTTGATTTTAGTATCCCTAACCGTTTATTCCCCGTTTCATTCTTAAAGGCTTCCCTAGATTGTTGTTTTCAGTAAGTAATCTTAATGCACCCCTGCAACGCATTTGCTCGAGGGCACAATGAAACTGCGGAAAAGTTGGCTTTTACAGGCGGCTTTATTTTTCACTGAATTTCTGCTGTATGAGAATACATTAGAAACTCAGACAAACTGCCACCCGTTCAGTAGTTGGCGCGCAAACCAGTGCGCGGCTAAGCGGACACCCATCCAAGTTATGGCCGCAAGAATTCCTGTTTAATTCTGTCCGCTATTGTCGGCCCTTCTTTTTGATAAATAAATAGCTAAGATAAAATCAACTTGTAATTTCTTGGTAAAAAAAATCTGAAAAAAGTCTAGAAAGATCTCTCAATATTATTTCGCTAATAATAAAAAATATGAGTGATGTTCAGAAAATAAATAACAGTATAAGCAGCGATTGCCTGATATGTGACTGATATCGAAAAGTCTGCGGGCCATTTTTCAATTTGAATAATATGCTTAGTGTTTTATTACGTCCAAGCAAACATTTGTGGGGGAAATACGAATTTTTCACAGCTATTACACATGCAATCTTCCTGACATTGCAGGTCTTAAAGTAAGAATCAAGGGTAAGGCAAGGGTGAATTGGGATGACAATGACGGTAGCCAAAGCGAAAATGACGGAAACGGAAGTGACAATGACGAAAGCGACAATAACGGAAACGGAGGCGACAATGACGACTGCGAAAGCGACACTAAAAAAAGTGGAAAAGACACTAACGGGAGCGGAAATGATGACTATGAAAGCGGAAATGATGACTCCGAAAGCGAAAATGGCTACGACGAAAGCGGAAATTACGACTATGACGAAGAAACACCGGCTTGCCACACTGGTGAAGAGGAGTATTTTAAGATTGAACACTATGTGCTAAAACAGCCTGGTAATAAGCAATCATCCTATAACTTAATCTCGATAAATCCACAAAATTGGAAATGATTATTTTTAATAAAACAGCTGACATTGATTCACATTATAGGCGACGAAAAAGTAACGATTGAAAAGGGGTCCCACGTTTACCCGTTCGAATTTCGCCTTCCGCAAGATATACCAAGCAGTTTTGAGTCCTCCCATGCGAGCATCAGATACACAGTTAAAGCAATTATGGAAAGACCGTGGAAATATGATCATAAGACTTCAGTACCTTTCACCGTTGTGACTCCTTATTTCTTAAGTGAGTGCGAGACTCCACTGGTATGTCTTGCATATTTTAATTTATTTATTCAATTTGTGTTTTCTAAGGCAAGACGAAATGCTGACCATCGAAACATCACGAAATTTCGCGATTACTTATACCTAAAGGCCCAGAACATTTCAGTGTATTAAAAAACATCAGTCTTCAAATCTCTTAATGACGTCATAAAATAATGTGATACGCTATATTTTTTTTTGTAACAAGAACTAAAAGATCCCTTTTTGTGGCGAAAATGACGTTTTCTTGCCTAGGCATGAGAAAAAAAGATGCGGCGCATGCGCAATGCCGCGCTCTCTGCTATTCCGCACATTTTTTGTGCGGAAAGCCTAATGTACTATTGTTTCAACCGGTGCGAGAAACTAAATAAATAAAAATTTAATAAGTAAATAAAATAAAATTTCGTACGATACTGGAGCGATAAACACTTTCTTAACTCATGTTATTGCACGTTCACACACTTCTGGCTCTCGTCAGAAAAAGTTTTTTCACCATACCTGCGCGGAAATTTCGACTTCCCGCCCTACGGGCTTTACGTAATTCGAACTTTCCGCTGCAGATATGGTGAAAAATAGTATACTCCACTGGGGAGTGAAAGTACACTATCCCCACCCTCGCCTTCGGCTCGGGTGGTAATCTTACACGCGGTTGGACATAGTCTACTTTCCCTCCCTAGTGGCGTAATATACTATATCGCACTACTATCGCAAAGTACTATTTTGTCGATTTCACTGAGATGAACACATTCGCATGCGTACATACGAGGCGACTTTGCGATTGGTAGACAAAAATTCTACACATTGTATAGGTTTAGAGACCCATCCATCACTCCCTTACTCCCTCTGGGGGACGCATATGCGCATAAGTGGCGAACTGCGCATGCGTATTCGTCATTGGTTAAAAATCGGTCAGGTCGTTTCCGCATTGCGCGCAAAAAATGAGATCATTTCAGCGAAGCCGGGAAAAAAGTACTATTTGCGCATGTATTACAAAGAGTACAGAAATAGTCTTTTCGTTTGGCACCAATAGTATAGTATGATTGTATTTGTATGACGAGGACTTAACAAGAAGGAATTCTATGTGAGTATGAAATATCGCACGAGTTTAAAACGACTGCGTAGGTTCACACAAGTCAAGAATTCTCTCTTTTTATGCTCGTGCCATATACACAATTTTCTGTACGGTTTGCGTCAAAGACTGTCTCCTGTGCATAGAAAGACACTTTTCCGCACTAATACGTGAAAGTTGTGAATATTGGCATATACGCATGCAGCATTTATTTTTAACGTATAAGCTTACCATCGAAAGTATTTCGTCTTCTCTTAAGTTATTCCAGTCTTTCCAACTAGTTTATTGACATTTAATACTTTTTAGACTGCAATCCACGATGAAGAATACGAAACGTTCTGTTGCTTTGCCTTTTTCAATATCGGCGCAATAAAAGTCGATATTTACTTGCCGACCAATGGTTACACTATCGATGATACCATACAAGCTACGATAAATATAAATAACACAACAACCAAAGTGGACGTGGCGAAAGTCGAACTTCAACTAGAACAGGTGAGAGTTGCACGCACTGAACTAATATTAAGGGGAGGGTGACTCGGACCCAAATTTCTAAAATATCTCGCTTGTTTACTTGGTGATGTCACTGAAAATCATATACATTCTTTTAAATCCTGAATCAACGATTTTTTGTTTTATGGAAAAAAAATTTAACTATTGCAAATAAGCTACAGAAAATTTATGGGTTTTTGAACTTTTTCCTACTTTCCTGAGATACCCGGTAAGAAAAAAATTTCTAAAAATTACTTAAATATACATAAGAAAATTTCTTCCAGCATGAATGTACATTTGTTCTTAAATTTAGTTAACTTATAATTATTTTATGAAAATAATTTTTGTCACTAACACTCGAGACTGTGGAATTTTTCCATTTTTGGCCTTATCTCAAACCGCTACATTTATGTCGGGAGAATTCTTCTTATATACAATTGATCAATTTTTAGAAATGTTTGGCTTATCAGTTATCATAGGAAAGTGTAAACAAGTTTAAAACCCGACAAATTTTCTACAGCTCATTTGCAATAGTTAGATGCCTTTGCTATAGAGCGAAAAAAAATATATTTTCTTTTTCAGGGTTCGACGTAATATATACATATTTTTAATGATGTCAGCAGATAAATTAATGCGATATCTATCAATGAATACGAGCAATTTGGGTTTGACTCTCGTCCATTAAGGTAAACAACGTAAACGATTTTTTTTTCAGATAACAACGCTTTATTCAAGCTTCCCTGATTCGGAATCGAAAACACGCACAAAAGTCGTACAAAGCGTTAATGAAACCGGTCCTTTTAATAAGAAAGACGAAGTTGTCATAAATATGCAAGTACCGTGGCTGCCTTGCTCCCATATGACCCATTGTACCATTATCGACATTGAATATGAACTTAGAGTTATAGTCTCTGTTTCGCATATTTCGGGAAGTTTCCGCTGGTAAGTTTGTACTCACATTTAAGGGAGATCATTCTGAACTTACAGTTTGATTCAATTAGAATTTTTTCTTTACTCGTGCATGCAAAATCCTCGTTTGCCCACTGTTCACAGACATGCAAAATGGCCGGTTGACGCACTAGTGCGCAAAACATTTTGCGCACTGGATCCCTCATTTTGCACACTGTTCCCTGGATTTTGTTCACTGCTTGAAGTTGCAGCTCATTTTGCATGTCTGTAAACGTCGGAAAAACTTGGATTTTGCATTGCACTCGTAAAGAAAAATATGGTTCGATATACGAGGCCAGAGGAGTCTTTGGCTTCTCCGAGGATCCCTCATTTTGTACACTGTTCCCTGGATTTTGTTCACTGCTTGAAGTTGCAGCTCATTTTGCATGTCTGTAAACGTCGGACAAACTTGGATTTTGCATTGCACTCGTAAAGAAAAATATGGTTCGACATACGAGGCCAAAGGAGTCTTTGGCTTCTCCGAGGCTTCGTGCTGTCTTCACGCGATGAGTGCGCAAAACGCTCTTTTGGCCTCTTGTATCGAAATATAATTTATTTCACTCAGTGTGTAAAACCTCATTTACACACCTTGTGAAATAAAATTTTGTACGATACTCATGCGAAAAACGTTTTCTGAACTCGTGTGATTGCAACACTCGCCTTCGGCTCGTGCTGCAAACTCACACTGGTCAGAAAAAGTTTTTTCGCTCTCGTATCGTAATGTACTAATTAGTACTTCGCGACAAACGAAATATCAGCGCCAGCGAAGATGGCATTGATTTTTTAATAATAATAATCATAAAGCGTGTTTAAAACGTCAGTTTGAGAAAAAAGTTTAATAAATTTATAGACAACTATTATTTTTAATAAAACGTATTCACCGATTATTTCGACTACGTATGATTTTGTAAAGAATTTTAAAAAAATATTGTTATTATCTTCAAAACAAATTTGAAAGCCAAGAATTATGGATGTATTTTCGTAGAGAGATTGTACATTACTTATTTGAAATGTGGAATTTAAAAAAAAAACAGTTTCATAATGACAGTCTTAGAAATTATTTAAAAAATCAGTTAAAAAAAGATCACTTTTTATTAATTTTTTTAAATTGTATGTATACGAAAAAATCATAATTTCATAAAAGATAAAAAAGTTTAAGAGAATTCACCTCTATATTGTGTAAGGTTAATTTTTGCTCGCTTCTCTCTTGTTACAAAGTATCCAAATTATAATCGACTCCAACTTTTGATTGAAAGGTGTGATAGGATATACGTATTTGTCACACATCCCTAAATAATATTGCGAATTATTCGAAATAATAAAAATTGTTCAACGATTTGTAGTGAGGCCGCCAGGGACAAAAAATATCCGATCGAGATCGGAATAAAACCGGGTTTCAGCACTCTGCTCATGCAAAATCCGACCATGATTCCTGAGTGCATGCCTACAGCACCAGTTCTACCAGAAGAGTCTCCAGTGTCTCTGGGCATGATGCCCATTCATCCACCACCTTACGATGAAGAGTTTCCAAGTAATGCAAGGGATGAACAAGATGCTCTTGCGGCAGGTTCATCAAATTGCATTCCAACTTATGGATCAACCTCAACAACCACCAACTTCACAGGTAATCACTCTTATCTACCAGCGATGGCAGCACGTGCAGATTTCGTTACTCCAAATGCAGCACACGCGAGTACCTCAAGCGGATCAACAGAAAAACGTAACTACTCCAAGCATTTTTATGAATAAATAATTACTTATCTTAGGAAACAGATGTTTTCAAATGTGTATAAAAATGTTTGTCTTTTTTAGCACCACCTTCGTACAACGAGGTTATGGCAATGGATGCGAAGCATTGACTTCGGGAGAATACTCTGCGATGCCATCCTTAAAGGAGTAATGCATATACTCATATTTTTTATTTTTGTACAAGAAACGCCGATACTCCGCCGACTTCCTTATGCAAAAGCTTGTAGAATTGTATTTTCTTCACTTGCGCTGTGATTTTACTTAGAGAAATTAAGAATTGAAGATCTATTTCTGATGCCTATAGTGATGGTTTACGAATATTTGTATTTAACTATTACAGTGAAACTTCTGTATTCCATCACGAATAGTGAAACCGAATATGCTATTTTACATACATAAACTATTAACAAAATGATAGATTATGAAATCTATATTTTATAAAAACAAACTATAAAAAACAATTATAATGCACCGTTTATAAAACTTATGTTGAGGTTTTGGGTTTTACAAAATCCATTTTTGTACTACTAAAAAAGTATTTGAAAAATAATTGAAAAATCAAACTGCACAGAGCGTTTAATAAAATCAGAATGAGAAAATAAAAACGGATTTTAACTTTTAGACTTATATGATTTACTAATTCTAAAGTAATCTTCTATATTTACTTGTTATGTTATGTATCAATGATTACACACGTAAAAAAAGCATGGAGAAATTGTGCATAAGAATGTGGTTCCAATATCCTCCGTAAGTTTTAACGGATACTTATGATTTTGAGATGACGTACCATCCTCCTTAAGGTACTAACTTTGCAGTATTATTTATTTGACAATTAATTTAAATTTAGCATATGCATTATTAAATGTATTACCTATCCATGTGTGAAATTCAGATGCAATTTACTGCTCCCAATAAATGGATTAAACTTATGGAGCTTTCCGTTAGTAATAAGGGACAGAGTATTACTTAACTTTTCGGGAATGAAAAATATCTTCGAAACTTTTGCTAGAATAATTCCAGTTTTTGCTTCCTCATGGAGGAAACTTTGTTTTCATGAAATTTTTTTTTTCGAGATTTTCACGTCAGTATGCTTAGAATCACCTAAAACGTCGAGAAAAGTGGTTTAGAAAAAATGTCCGTATGTATGTATGTGTGTGTGTGTGTGTGTGTGTGTGTGCTGGGCTTCGAAAATTCAATCTCCTCTCACTCGGTAATCGTTCGAGCGATCCGGCTCAAATTTGGCACGCAAGTAGAGTAGCTGCCCCTCTTTGAATGTTGTGATTTTTGCCAAAATATGTGAAGTCATTAAGATTTTATGTTGATTTTAATTTGTTGAAAAAAGGGCGTGGTCGCTCTAACTTTCGTAAAAGTTCGCCGATTTGGCTAAATAGTTCTTCATAACTGAAGATACGTTCAATGTTGTATGGTATTGAATTTCGACGAAATCGGTAAAGCGGTTCGGATTTTATAGAATTTTGAATTTTTCGAAAAAAATAGATTTTGATCTAAATTACGTCGAATTTCAACAAATGAACAGAAATTTTGTACAGACGAAAAATAACATTCAGAAATGCCATGTACCAAATTTGGTGATGATCGGTAAAGTCGTTCGGATTTTACACCTATTTTCATTTTTAAAAAAATGTAGATTTTCGCTATAACTTCCGGAAAAGTTGAGAAAGTACGACAAAAATTTGTATCTAATCAAAATTAGATGTAACGGTGTTTGCAGAGGTGATTTATAGCTGTATAAAACACCTCTGCAAAAGAGACACAAGGTATAAAAAAAAAGATGCAAAGTAGAACCTTGCACATTGCTTCCTCATTATTTTTCGCTTTTTACAAAGCTTCCTCTATGAGGAAGCCAAAATTGAATAACATACTGCTTCCTCACAGAGGGAGCTTTGTAAAAAGCGAAAAATAATGAGGAAGCAATGTGCAAGGTTCTACTTTGCATCTTTTTTGTATAGCCAATTATACTACTCCCATGAGAGTAAAAATTCATTAAACAAGAAATGTTTTCGTTTAATGAATTCGCCCCGACATTGTTGTAGTGGAGACCAGGGCTATTTGGGTCACGGGGTAAGTAAAAATACTCCTGTTAAAATTCGGATGCATCATGTAAATTTAATCACTTCACGGGATTACTCCTCCACTAAAACAACAACTTATACTGAACTTTCAGAAAAAATCTATCCAATCTCTAATAATAACACGGAAAAAAATGAATTTCGTGGTGTAAACATAAACTTATAATTGGAAGGAGCCCCTTAAAACTTTTTCAGTTTTAAAGCTAAAATTGCCATATGTCTGTCTATTAAAATAAACGTATTGTATTTAAAATAACAATCATTTGTATTGTGAGAGAAACAAATATTATTATTCTTACATTTATATGCGTTTTTACTCCGTTCTAAGTTGCACCATACACATCCATCTAGTTTATCCGTTACCCCAAGATTCTGTAGAATCTGGATATTATTTATTTTTTGAGTTATTTCTCTGTGTGTCTTAATCACGCTTTGAAATTCCCCCTTCTCCCCTTTCCCCGTTCTTTTGAACAGACTGCTACTGCAGTACACTCTCCGATAAGTTAAGGTCGCGGGAACTAAAGCTAATTAGGCCATTCCGATAAGTTAAGGTCGCGGGAACTAAAGCTAATTAGGCCATTCCGATAAGTTAAGGTCGCGGGAACTAAAGCTAATTAGGCCATTCCGATAAGTTAAGGTCGCGGGAACTAAAGCTAATTAGGCCATTCCGATAAGTTAAGGTTCCCACTACTTGCGCAGGCCCTTGTTGGGTGCCCTTCCAGTCGGGCAATTTCCCTTTCCTCAGCTCGACGCACCTCGAAACTGGGGGTACGGTCGGGCGTAATCTGACCATAACTCCAGCCGCGGTAATTTACTACTTACGCGTATCTTTCGTAGCTTCAGCCAAAATCTGAAAAAATTCTGAAAAATACAGTTTCATATACAGAAATGTTTGACAAGTCGTCCATAGTGGTTTGATTTTTTTTCTATTTTTTTATAATTCTTTTTATCAAAAAAGTTTAACAACTATGTGAAGAAAAATCTTTCACACTTTGGCTCGAAGCTAGAAAATTTTGAGATTCAACAAAGTATTTTTCAGAATTTTTTCACATTTTTTAATTATGGCATGCTGGTGCTAGAATGTGGCGTATATGGTGCTGGAATAGTCTTAGTTCAGAAAAATTTGACAAATTCCTAAAAATCTGAATAAATTTTAAAATTTCGCGTTTACATAAATAAACGTTTGACCAATCGCCTGTAATAGATTAATTTTTTTTCTATTTTTTCATAATTTTTTAAAATAAAAAAGCTTAAAAACTATAAGAAGAAAAATTTTACCCACTTTAGCTATAAGCTAGAAAATTTTTATATTTAACAAAGTAACGTTCCAAACTTTTTCAGATTTTTCAATTATGTCATTAGATATGTCACTTTAAAAAAATATTTAAAAAAAAATTTGCATAGAAAAATTAAAATCTGGTGCATTTGAGGGTCTAACCAATCCTACCAAAAATTACGAGGCAAATCGGGGAGGCCGAGGGTCAGACCCAGGTAGAATCGGGATGGAATGCCTCATATGTAAACTATTTTATAATTTTCTTAGCTTATACTAAAATAACTAAAATATGTATCTGTGACTCTATACGTATTATAGTTGTAAGACGTTTACCATTTCGAAAATTGAACGTATTGCTTTAGTTGTAATACATAGGTTCAATTTTCAATAAACCCGTCCCGCCGGAGTCCAAGCGAGACTGATGCGTTGTACTGAATTTTATTATAGGTATGCCGATCGATTAAAGTGAAGAAAGCCAAAACTTTTTCTTTTATTATATATATGATTTCAAACATTTTGTTTTCGGGAACAAAAGAAACAACTGCAGATTTACCTTACGTCAATAAATAGTGTGTCCATTGCTTACAATAGACAAGAATACAAAGAATAATAAAGTGTATATTATTGCTTAATTCGTACCGGCACGGGCATGGGTGTTCGGATCAATTGATCGCTAATCTCCTAATTGCTCTCGGTATAACAATTGGAAGAGCTGCAATACAGCTTTACTACACAGAAATACCGGGCAATCCGACAGAGGTGAAGAATTTCTTACAGTACGAACTTTTTACTATTACTGTGCGCCTCCCTTTGTCTGAACTGTCAATGTTACCGAAGATAAACGGATTTTTTCCTATCTCAGAACTTCGGCCAATCCCAGCATGAATCAACCGAGACGTTTTTGCGATTATATCTCAAGATATCTCGTTATACCAACATTCAGGAGGTGACCCGGCATTTTGAATCGGTAATGTGGGAAAGAAAGTTCAACATTTTTATCAGAAATATTATTTTTTTTTGTAACAATTATGACTCGGAAACGGTTAGTATCTAGTCCGGGAGGTATCAGGCTGCCTAACTACCCTGGCAGGGCGCTTTTATGGCAACCGGCATGGAGAGAAATTTCTGTGTCGTGACAACATAAAACGGTGACAACAAAATCGTTTTGTTAAGCTAACAAAAAGATTGGTCAGCTCAACAAAAAGATTTGTCAGCCGAACAAAAGATTTGTCAGCATCGCAAAACTAATTTGTCAGCTGAACAAAAGATTTGCCAGCCTAACGTAACGATTTTTGTTGTCCTCGTTTTATGTTGTCACAACACAGAAATTTCTCTCCGTGTGATAGGGCCCAGAATCGAATTGTAACTTTGTGTCACATATGGCCCTGATCAGGATGCTTGTCCAGGCTATTTTAAGGCTGCTCTGTGAGTGCCTAATCACTTCCAAAGGCCATATATACGTTCATTAGAAATAATATCATAATTTATTATTAATTTCAGGGCATTATCCAGTAATATTAACACCGGCGTATCCGTTAATAGTGTTTCCATTGCTTACAATAGACAAGAATACAAAGAATAATAAAGTGTATATTATTGCTTAATTCGTACCGGCACGGGCATGGGTGTTCGGATCAATTGATCGCTAATCTCCTAATTGCTCTCGGTATAACAATTGGAATCGCTGCAATACAGCTTTACTACACAGAAATACCGGGCAATCCGACAGAGGTGAAGAATTTCTTACATTACGAACTTTTTACTGTTACTGTGCGCCTCCCTTTGTCTGAACTGTCAATGTTACCGAAGATAAACGGATTTTTTCCTATCTCAGAACTTCGGCCAATCCCAGCATGAATCAACCGAGACGTTTTTGCGATTATATCTCAAGATATCTCGTTATACCAACATTCAGGAGGTGACCCGGCATTTTGAATCGGTAATGTGGGAAAGAAAGTTCAACATTTTTATCAGAAATATTATTTTTTTTTGTAACAATTATGACTCGGAAACGGTTAGTATCTAGTCCGGGAGGTATCAGGCTGCCTAACTACCCTGGCAGGGCGCTTTTATGGCAACCGGCACGGAGAGAAATTTCTGTGTCGTGACAACATAAAACGGTGACAACAAAATCGTTTTGTTAAGGGGATGCTGGAGTAGATTTTATTACCGACTTTGGTCGGTAAAAACAGGCTTTTTCGTAGTTTTGATTATTCTTCGTTAATACGCTACAAACATGCTTCAAATTGTATACGGTTGTAATATCAACATAAACGAGTGGACGTACATTCGAATATTTGGTGAAAACGTACAATAAATGAAAAAAATCGTATAATACTAAACCTCCCGAAATCAAAATGGCCGCCAGGGTTTGACAGCATCGCCTGTTTGGTACGACATAAAAGATTCTGGAATTCACATACGTTAAATCGAAATGTACGTCCATTCTTTAGCGTTCTCTGAATATTCTGCGAGCGTCGAAAAGTCAATTACACAAAAGGAATCCACGCAAAACCGAAACTACGATCACGTAGTCTGTTTGCGATCCCCGCGATGATCCAGGCTTAGTAATATACGAATATCTTCATTCATTGTACGTATTCACCCAATATTCGAATGTACGTCCACTTGTTTATGTTGATACTACAATCGTGTATAATTTGAAGCATATCTGTAGCGTATTAACGAAGAATAATCAAAACTACGAAAAAGCTTTTACCGACTTCGGTCGGTAAAAACCTGCTTCTGCACTCGACTCCAGCTTCCCCTTAAGGGGATGCTGGACCCGATCGGCGTCCTGTCTCTCGCACTCGAGTGCGCCTTATGGTGCTTTCTCTTTCGCACTCAAGCGCACGCCGATCGCCTCCAGCATCCCCTTAAGCTAACAAAAAGATTGGTCAGCTCAACAAAAAGATTTGTCAGCATCGCAAAACTAATTTGTCAGCCGAACAAAAGATTTACCAGCCTAACGTAACGATTTTTGTTGTCCTCGTTTTATGTTGTCACAACACAGAAATTTCTCTCCGTGTGATAGGGCCCAGAATCGAATTGTAACTTTGTGTCACATATGGCCCTGATCAGGATGCTTGTCCAGGCTATTTTAAGGCTGCTCTGTGAGTGCCTAGTCACTTCCAAAGGCCATATATACGTTCATTAGAAATAATATCATAATTTATTATTAATTTCAGGGCATTATCCAGTAATATTAACACCGGCGTATCCGTTACAGCGAACGCTGCGACCATTGTCAATCCGATTGCCAAAGAACAATTTCGATCCAAACGATCATTTGGAAGCAGAGCTCATCACTTAATTGCACGGATAACAATCCATAAGTAATAATAGTTATGGAATATGATACCTGCCTCAATTCTACTTTGAGTTACGGGATACAGTAGGAACTGAGTCACTCGTAAGGCAAGTCTAATCGGTGCGATTTCACGGTTGCCTGATTACACTTATACCTAATACGGCGGCCCCGGATCGCGCCGGATCACGCCCTGGTCAGTTTCCCCATAATAGGGCTAGCCGTGGCAGTGCCTGATCAGGGCCAACCAAGACTTTCCATAATAGAGCTAGCCGCGATATTACCCGATTAGGTTCAAGTCAGGCTTTCCATAATAGGGCTAGACGTTGGACTCACCGATCGGGGCCTGATCCTGGTGAAGCCAGCCCTGACAGACCCGGGTATACGCAAAAATTAACAATCATTTTCAATTGAAAAAAGAATTAGATTAACGGATGATTCGTTGAACAATGTTTTTCATGCATTTGTTAACATAATTGTGGAATTATTACTATGCAAAATCAATCTTTTTAGCCCCTTCTACATGATTGATTTTTTTTCAGATTTTCATCTCATCGTGAAGTGATTGAGTTTTTTTATGAAACTTATGTTGGGCGGGACTGTATCGGTCGTACATCCTTAACTTGCCCCGTGTCCGATTTAATTTGACCTGTAGCGGACAAGTAACTTGAATCATTGCGGTGGCTCTCAGATTATATATTTGCCACAAATAGCCACAAATCGGACACAATATACCAAATCGTTTGTAGAACATAACCCTCATATTAGTATTACGAATCGTTAAACTAGACGAAAAAAAAAAGGTGGTTGGCAACTACTTTTTTATGAGTTCACCATAAATGAGCTATGACAACCCTTTATTCAGTCCTCGTGAATGAATAAATGGTTGCTTCTTATTATTTTACCAAGATGCTGTAAAGACAATATTGTGGCGCCGTTGCAGTTGTTTCTTGTGTTTAATTTGCCTTGGAAAATAAAAATCGGAACCGTTAATAATGTAATGGCGGATATAATAATTTATTGTGGCTGTAGAAACGTCGATGGTGCGAAAAAAATCTGCTGGCGGAAATCTCGTATATCCTAGCACTTGGGAATTTCACCGCGAGGGCGGTGCAGTCGGAGCTACGCTTAGGGCCTACATTGCGATCTGAGTACGTCAAAAGCGGTCCATCTACACCAGGGCTTCCCTTCTGAGAATTGAGTATGACTCAGGCCCCTGTAAGCACGTACAGAGTCGTGTTATCTTTTTTGGCGATAATACCGCTCATCGAGACTTCCTGCGCATTCAAGTCCTCAGAAGTATTGTGAGCGTTAAAGCAACTGACGGTTCTACAGTGTTTACGTGATAGCTAGATACAAATAGTAATCTGAAACCACAGTATAAATTTAAAAAATAAGTATGCCATCGCCACGAAAGTTTGAAATTTTACTGGACCGTCCTGATCACAAGTTCGAGCCCGGTGAAATCGTGGCTGGACGCCTTGTCCTCGAACTTAATGCTCCTCAAACAATAAGAGGTACTCCATTATATTCATCAATTGTAATATTTGTACTTTACGATGATATGAATGTTATTTTAATGAATTGATGTTAGCGCACTCAATTCTGCAAAACATGAACTACCGAGTGCAAATATTGGACGTAAAGGAAATAATATTCAGAAATGACAGATACATAAATTAGTGGAGATAAGAACAAGGGTTCGGATTATATAGATATTTGAAATTATCTTTAGTACTCCTTGACGTGTAAAATTTCGCTAACCTTCAGTTTTTCAACTTTATTTACAACAGGGATGCACAACCTTGCATATTGCTTCCTCATTATTTTTTGCTTTTTACAAAGCTACGGCTATGAGAAAGTATGTTAATGAATTTTGGTCTATATAAATTGTATACATACACACACATACGTAGGTAGGGGAGATGGGGGAAAAACGGGCAGGGGGGCAAAACGGGCAGCTCCATTAAAAATCGGGATTGGGGGCAAAACGGGTACCGTCTCAACTTTCGTAAAAACGATTTGTCTCAGTTTTTTACGGTCCTTAGATAGGAAAAGTGCGGAAAATACGTCAAATTGGTGATGAAAAAAAATTGATAATCTTCATCAGATCAGAATTTTTTTAACCATCCGTTCAGAATTTTTTTTGCATACTTTGTTGAGCAAAGAAAAAAAATATAGTCAAATGAATTTTTCAAAAATTTTATAATCAAATTAATTCTTTGAAAAAAAGTCGGTATATCATAAATAAATCAATTAGAACGAAATTCTCATTTTATGATTTGGTGCCAATTTTGACCTCGATACTTATATTTAGCCGACATGCCTGTTTTGCCTCCCTACCTGTTTTATTGACATCACCAATTATTTTCTGAAATTTTCAAGTAAGAAATATTAGGAAATTGAAAAAAGTCGTGTTCGAAAAAGTTGAAACGATGCCCGTTTTGCCCCCAATTGTGATTTTCAGTCGTGATGCCCGTTTGGCCCCCTACCGGTTTTGCCCCCATCTCCCCTACATATGGACATTTTTTCTAGACCACTTTTTTGGCCATTTTCAAAAATTCTGGGTGATCTGACATGAAAATGTCGGAAAAAAACAAAGCTTCCTCCATGAGGAAGAAAAACTGTAAAAAGTGAAAAATGAAATAGAAATGGTGCGAGAGAGAGGTCATCTTGATGACCTTTTTCGAAACTTTGAAATATTTTTCATCTTTTCTACCTCTCAACGACCAATGACTTTTTCGAAACTTTGAAATATTTTTCACATCTTCTACCTCTCAACGATCAATGACTTTTTCGAAACTTTGAAATATTTTTCACATCTTCTACCTCTAAACGACCAATGACTTTTTCGAAACTTAGAAATATTTTTTACATTTTCTACCTCTCGACGACCAATGACTTTTTCGAAACTTTGAAATATTTTTCACATCTTCTACCTCTCAACGACCAATGACTTTTTCAAAACTTTGAAATATTTTTCACAATTTCTATCTCTCAACGACCAATGACTTTTTCGAAACTTTGAAATATTTTTCACACCTTCTACCTCTCAACGACCAATGACTTTTTCGAAATTTTGAAATATTTTTCACAATTTCCACCTCTCAACGACCAATGACTTAATTGAAACCTTAAAATATTTTTCACATCTTCTACCTCTCAACGACCAATGACTTTTTCGAAACTTTGAAATATTTTTCATCTTTTCTACCTCTCAACGACCAATGACTTTTTCGAAACTTTGAAATATTTTTCACATTTTCTACCTCTCGACGACCAATGACTTTTTCAAAACTTTGAAATATTTTTCACAATTTCTACCTCTCGACGACCAATGACTTTTTCGAAACTTTGAAATATTTTTCACATCTTCTACCTCTCAACGACCAATGACTTTTTCGAAACTTTGAAATATTTTTCACATCTTCTACCTCTCAACGACCAATGACTTTTTCGAAACTTTGAAATATTTTTCGGTCGGTGAAGAGTTAATATGAATTCATTGTGACATTGCAGGTATTAAAGTGTTCATAAACGGCGCGGCATCAGTGGGGTGGAGCGAGACTTACTCAAGAATAGAGAACAACCAAACAGTATATTACACAAGAAATTTCCATAGCAGTGAGAAGTACATCGAAGGCGAGCGCTATGTGCTGATAGGGGCTATTGGTAATCGATCGTACTCATCTGACAAAATGATCGCTTGAATGTACTGAATTAACGGTCATGGATGGCAAAGAAAATAATCGGTTGACTTAACAAAATAATTCTCATAGTAAATAAAAAAAAACTCTCATTTCAACTAATTGTCCGTTCGATCAACTGAGAATTCTCTGCAATCAATGAAATATTTTCTTGAACATATCCGGTAATTATGTAGATTCACGAAATTTTGATTCTTAGTATATAATTACATCGAATCGATTCCACAAAAATCAATAATAATTATCTTACAATGATCAGTTGATTCTCCATATATGCGCGATTATATGAAGTGCCAACTGTACAAATAATTGTATTGTTGTAAGTATTACACTGTAAAAAATGCAAGTGAATTTAATATACAAAACGATATGAGGTTTACGAAACGGGTATATGAATGCCATGTTAATATACTTTCATTGTAAATTTAAGAATAGTATGAGAACTGTCCGATACTGGTATTTGAAAATTACAGTACGTGAGTATTGTAATCTTCATTTTAATATACCAATGTTGTATTTGTCAATGAAGAATGCATCTTATAATTAATATACGGTATATGCATCCGAGCTTCATATGCGGTATATTAATTTAAAAAAAACTTTTTACAGTGTATTATGAATAAAAATAATAATTATATATTAATGATACACATTGTAGGCAGTGGCAGAGTAGAAATACAAGCTGGGCATCACGTTTTCCCCTTTGAGTTTCGACTTCCTTTTAACATACCGAACAGTTTTACTGACATATACGGGAAAATCTCGTACTACATTCGAGGTGTTGTGGATAGTGGACCGTGGAAATTTGATCACTCCACCATCAGAGATATCGTTGTTGAGGCTCCTCACGACTTAAGTCAATCACCAATGGTATGCTCAGATATCTTCATTCTATATTAAATGAATGTATTGAATTAAATTTTTTCGAATAATTCGATAATACATCAGAAAACTTTCAACGATATTTTTAAATTTATTTCATAATAACTTTTAATTTTTTTGCATGATAGAAATAAATATTGTTAAGTATCGAAATCTTCGTTATTAATCTCATAATTCTTGTTTTTTCTTCGTAATTCAGAATTCATTGAAATTCTTGTTTTCAATTTTTGTTACCATCGAACGTGTTTTGTCTTTCGTTAAGGGATGTGTACAAATTTGAGGCCCAAGGGATAGGTCGATTTTCAATATTTTTTATTTATTATTTTAGAAGGAGAAGTGTTGATAGGCAATCAACTGATTATTTTTTAAACAAAGTGCCTCCGAATAATTCGTCCAATTCAATTGATATTTGGACAGCAAATAGTTGATAGCATTTTTTAATCGTATGACCGATTTTATGATCGGTTTGTCGATTTGTTAATAATTAAATTTGTTTCTTATTTTATTTAAAACTGAATTTTTCTTTTCTACAGCTTGTAATTTAAAAAATTAGAACAAAGTACCCCGTCATAAGGTAGAAAATGTTATGAACTACGCTCTGACCGAATTTTAAGTGAACCCTAGCAGGTTGAACCACGCATGGAATGGACGCTGTTCACGGTCGAATCACGGTGAAAATCACGCGTGAGTTTCGACACCGAAAATCACGGTCGTATCACGACGGAAATCACTGACCTTCTTATTCTGAATTCATGATACTGAAATTCGTCGTGCTGGAATTTTTCCAGTAATTATGGTCGGAATCACAGCTGAAATTGCTGTTGGCAATTTTTCTGTACCCTAGCATATATTGTACCACTCATAAAAGACAGTAAAAATGACCCACGTCAGCACATGGGTGGACGGTAAATAACGATAGCCCGTACTTATGCATGGAATGACGAACAAATCACTTGCGAGAAAAGTTTCAGCTCGTTCGCCATCTAGCGGGCTAAGTACGGGCGCCTCTCTTTTGCCACGCGAAGACCCGGCTTAGATCCGCTAGATGGCCAACGACCCGAAACGTTTCTCGCAAGTGATTGTTCATCGTTTCCTGCATATAAACACGCAGCTTAATGCATGTTGCTGTGCCCTCATATCCTGAAGGACCACGTTTTGAAGATGTCCTAACCATTTGACATAAATGGCCTAGCCATTTAGAAAAGAGGACCAAGAAAAGACGACGTTGTCTTCTCTTCAGAGTTTCAAATGTTGCACATTTTATATAATTATAAGTTAAATACCGACGGTAACAGCATTTCATTGGCATCACGGCAACGTGACATCTGTCGTGATTCTGACCGTGATTACTAAAGAAAATCACGGCACGACGGATTTTAGGGCCGTGAATTCAGCCGTGATATCGGCCATGATTGAAAGAAAAATCATAACAAGTAAAACCCGGAAACGTGAAATCTGCCGTGATTTTGCGAATTATCACGGCACTGAAAGTTCCGACGAGCCGTGATTCGGGCCGTGATTTCAACTGTTATTTATTGTAGAATCACGGTCCGCAAGCTCAAAAGCTTAAACGGTATAAAAGGGTCCGTGATTTCCGCCGTGATACGACCGTGAATTTCGGTATCAAAACTCACGCGTGATTTTAACCGTGATTCGACCGTGGTCCGAACTGCTAGGGAATCGAACGAATCAAGAGTCGCGGTGACGACTCGACACCAAGTTAAAAAAGAAAATTAATGTTGCCTTCACACGAAGATTTTCTGTCTGACTTGACAGGGCGCTGCTGCTTCTCTATTATTCCGAAGGGGGTCATAGATTATACTGCGGCACTGCGTATTTGAATAATAATAAACTTCAAGGTTTATCAATATTTTTTACTGAAAAAAAATCAAACGTAGCAATGCTATGTATTAATTGTTTGTAAAATTCCGACAAACTTAGCAAGGCTATGTATTAATTGTTTGTAAAATTCCGACATCCCGATCCCAATACGCTCATCAGAAAAAAATATTGAAAATCGACCTATTTTTGGATCTCAAACTTATGCCAATACCTTAAGGACGAACACTTATACATTGTCAACCAAAAGTTAGATAGATTTTTATATGAAAATAACGATGCCAAAAATTTATCAATGAGAAAGTGTTTAAAATTTTATGAGAGAAGATTTAGAAAACTCTATTTTTTATCTTATAAAATAAATGGATCTTTTGTTCTGATTATACATTCTTTTTTAAAATATCTACAATCGTACACAATTCTTGTCTGGGTGGTATCGTGAATACTTTTCAGATTGCCATACATGATGAACAAAACAATTCTTTCTGTTGCCTATACTTTATTGATATGGGGTCAATGGAATTTAATGTTTTTGTGCCGACGAGCAATTACGCGATCGGCGAAACTATCGACGTTAAAATCAATATGGTTAACAAATCGACGAGTGTCAATGTGACGGCAGTTAAATTGACATTGGAACATGTGAGTGCCAGAAGCTCTAAAATTATTCAACCAGCCGAAATAAACAAAAATGTCGATTTTCTTTCAGATCGCACAATTTTATGCAGCTGGTCAAATGCGTATGACATCCAACATAGTAAGAACATCTGAGCAAAGCGGAACATTCAGTAAAGAGGATGAAATTGTAGTAAGCATAGTCGTTCCCACTGTGGATTGCTCCAATGCGACCGAACATTGTTCAATCATAGTCACTAAATATTGGCTGAACGTCATACTGAAAGTTTCCGGCTGGTAACTATACAAATTGGGTAGTTTATTTTGAAGTTCATTAGATTTTCATGTCAGTCCCTAGCGAAAACACCTACCAATGTAGCCACCATCCCTAGCGGATCTGAAGAACCGCAAAATAACCGAAGAGTGACCGGTCGTTATGGAACAAAAAATCACTCCAGAATAACCGAGAAGGAACCTAGTGACCGGCGGGTAACCGTAAAGTGAACCGTAAAGTGACCCGTAATGAACTCAATGTTCCGTTTCGGGTTACTATTCGGTTATATGAAGATCTTTCAAATAACCGAGAAACAACTTTTAACAAACTGTCGGTTACTTCTGCGTTACTTTAAAGTTTGTTTTTGGTTAAAACATTGGTCGCTTTGCAGTTGCAATCGGGTTCTTTTTTGTTCCAAAATAACGATCGCTTTGTCGGTTACATTACAGTTGTTTTACGGTAAAACAACTGGAAATGAACCTCATAATGACGGTTACTTGTATGTGACCGTAAAGCAACCATAAAATGACGGTTGCTCGGATCCGCTAGGGATGTATCTGATGTAGCCACCTCGTAGTCACCTGTTTGCCCCGACGTGTGTACCTGTCATTCTGTCACCTCCGAATTTGCGTTTTCCACCATGTATTCCACCACAAAATGAGGCCCCGTTGATGGTGGAATACTGGTGTATCCCACCGTTATTTCACCATGCTTGCCACTATTATTGAACGGACCCGAAAATGAGCCCTCGGTGGAATACATGGTTAGGCCACCATGAATGCCACCGTGTATTCCACGACTGCCAGTACGTTGCAGATAGTGACATACGAGACTGGGCCACTGCGAATGCCAGCGTGTCTCACACCGCCGCCAGTACCTCGCCGATAGTGGCATACGAGGCTGGGCCACCGTGTATTCCACCACCGCTAGTACCTCGTCGATAGTGGCATTTGTGGCTAGGCCACCGTGTATTCCACCGCCGCCAGTACCTCGCCGATAGTGGCATTTGTGGCTAGGCCACCGTGTATTCCACCGCCGCCAGTACCTCGCCGATAGTGGCATTTGTAGCTAGGCCACCGTGTATTCCACCGCCGCCAGTACCTCGCCGATAGTGGTATACGTGGCTAGGCCACCGCGAATGCCACCATGTATTCCACCGTAGCCAGTACCTCGCCGATAGTGGCACACATGGCTGTGCCACCGCAAATGCCACCGTGTATTCCACCGCAGCCAGTACTTCGCTGATGGTGGCATACGCGGCTAGGCCACCGCGAATGTCACCGTGTATTCGACCGCCGTAAGCACTTCACCGACAATGGAATACGTCATTAAAAAACTTCATTACCATTGGTAGTAATGTTTGCTCTTGTGAGCCAGGATAAAAATATTCATTCAGATCGATACATGTAAGCACGTTCAGGGCAGGAATGGGCACATTCGAGTGAAAAAGTATTTAAATACACAATTTAAATACTGAATGATTTTTCACTCATTATTTATTTTTGCTTGAAATAATGAATGGTTTTTCACTCATTATTTGTTTCAAGTTTAAATAATGAATGAATTTCCACTTATTATCTTTTCGAGGGCAAATAATGAATGCATTCCCACTCATCATTTAAACTCGAAATAAATTTCGAGTGGTTTTCCACTCACAATTTATTTCGAGTTTAAATAACGAGTAGTTTTCCCGAACAAGAAAAACGCTATTAATAATTAATTATTAAGTAATTGTAATTAAATATTATTGATTATTATTCAATATTATTAATTATTATTAATAAATTTTTAATTATTCATAGCGTTTTTTCTCGTTCTGGTAACCCAGAACGTTGTTATTTAAACTCGAAATAAATAATGAGTGGTTTTCCACTCATCATTTAAACTTGAAATAAATTATGCGTGGAAAACCACTCACTATTTATATCTGGAAAGATAATGAATGAAAAATCATTCATAATTTGAACTCGGAAAAATAATGAGTGGAAATCCACTCATTATTTTAAGCGAAAATAAATAATGAGTGGAAAAACATTAATTATTATTTTTTACTTTAAATACATTTTGCCCATTCCTGATTCAGGGGGCCTTTCGTTTGCGGGAAACGGTCGAGCCCATTAGCCACCTGGCGGTAGCTAACGGAGGTGGAATACACGGTAGCAGTCGCGGTGGCCTAGCCAACGTATGCCACCATCAGCGAAGTACTGGCTGCGGTGGAATAGACGGTAGCATTCGCGGTGGCACAGCCACGTATGCCACTATCGGCGAGGTACTGGCGGCGGTGGAATACCCCGTGTGGAAATTCCAACTCGCCATCACCTAGAAATCGAATAGTTTTCTTATTTTCTGTACAAGATCTAGATCGGAAAACTAGCTAGATCCGAGCGCTATATGTAATTTCTCGCTGTCTAGTCATTGTACAGAAAAACTGTCTAAAATCTGGCTAAGATTTTATTAATTCGCCCAGTAAACTTAGCTAGTGATTAGCCAGTACGGAAATCGGTTAACCCTATAGCATAAAATTGACTACGATTTCTCTATTGAACCCAGATACCGGTTAAATAGCCTAGGATAAATAAAAAACAGAATTAATATAAACCGTCATTTATTGCAGCAGCACGTGACAGGGAAGCTGTTTAACACTATTTAAACAGGGAACACTATTTAATAACGTACGTAATCACTTTTTCATTAATAATCAAATATCTCGATAAGGCCTATCGCAACAAAACAAAAAAATATAAATTCTTTTGCGTCGTACAAAACAAAAAAATCGTAGTCCTCTAGAACGTATTTTTTTGGTACCTTTCACGAAAATGCACGTGCCACTCTACATAATAATAACTCGCTGCGCAGCGTGTCACGACTAAACCCTGTATCGGAATCTCCCTGTATCGAAAACGCCCGCGTAGCGCCAAATACAAATATTCAAGTAAAACTAGATTGACCCTAGATGGCCTCGGCATCTATACGTGTATGCTAGATATATTATATCTAGCCTCTGGTCAGGTAAGCTGTGCCATAAAAGCTACATAGATCCTAGATGGCCTGGGCATCTATACGTGTATGCTAGATATATTATGTCTAGCCTCTAGTCAGGTAAGCTGTGCATGCAAGCTAGACAGATCCTAGATAGATATGCTATCTATCAGTGCATTCTGGCTAGATTATGTCTAGTCCCACTACAGAAAAACTTGATAGAAAAAACTAGCTAGACGCTAGGTTCAAACCAGTTTATCCCCAACAGATTTCCACACGGGACACGGTGGCATTCGCGGTGGCCCAGCCTCGTATGCCACTATCTGCAAGGTACTGGCAATCGTGGAATACACGGTGGCATTCATGGTGGCCTAATCATGTATCCCACCTAGGGCCTATTTTTGCGTCCGTTCAATAGTGGTGGCAAACACGGTGAAATAACGGTGGGATACACGAGTATCCCACCATCAACGGGGCCTCATTTCGTAGTGGAATACACGGTGAAAAACGCAAAGTCGGCGGTGGCAGAATGGCAGGTACACACCTCGTGGAATACGTGGTGGGTCAGATGGTGGGTATTTTATCATATGGTCTAAAACGTCAAGAAAAATAATTAAGTAAAAGTGTCAGAATGTATATATTGGGCATACCGTGCCATTGCAACTGAGGTCTAAAAAACATATGTAAACATTTTGTTTTATTTTTTTCTTACTTTTTTTTTGCGAGATAATTTTCGTAAAAAATGTAAAATCTACTATTTTCTAACGATTGAATTAATTCAGAAATATTTCATACGATACAACAAATATTTCGAGTATTGCGACAACATGGAAATTTCGAAATTGGAAAGATGACAAAAGATGAAAATTGAAAATATATGTATACATGTATCGGTAACTGCTATCTTATAAAATCTGAAGAAAATCAGAGAATTTTTAAACAATCTATCAAATTTTTTTATCATTACGACAAAATCAAGATACATTATAGATTTTTTAAAAATTGTCAAGCGAAGCAGTAATTTTTCTCGCGCTCTACTGTTTTTGAAAAAAAATTCCTTTCATATTTGACACCCTGCTTCACGGCGAACGCGAAAAAAATTACAGTTTAAAGTGATCTCGTCTCTTGCACTTGCATTCTATGATGTCGCCATTCTTTTTTGTAAGTCAATATTCATTTACAATTCATAGTCATCGGAACATACGTACATCGTATCCAATCGAGATCGGAACGAAATCGGCAGGAGCTTTACGTGTTACGTCTCAGACACCTATGAGCACGATTCCTTTGCTTCACAATCCACGGGCATTTGGCACACAGAGTCCAAAAAACTCAAGTAACGAATTGAATCCGGTGGCGTCTGATTTTCCCAATCGAACTTACGGATCAATTTCATCAACTGTCACCCCTACAGGTAATCGAATTTAACCACCAACGATGCTAATATACCTATACGTGCTGTAACAAATTCGTGAAAGAGAAATTTTCTCCTTCACTTATATTTTCTATATAAGTCACTGCGATATAAACGGATATTTGATAATTTGATGAAGTGAATTGCAAAAAAAATGCAGTTTAAAAGCAATAAAAAGTAAAAATTGATTTTTAGAAGTTAAAGCATAAGATTTTTATGAAAGAAAGCAAATTTTGTTATGAATCATTTGGCATTTAAATACTATTTAATCTCTTTTGCTTCTCAAATATTATAAACAAAAATACATTTAGTTTGTGTTTTTTTTTCTACTTGCATATCCCTTTATCTTTGCTATAATATTTTTTTATTCACGAACGCACAAGACAATGGTCACTTATGATTAAATTTCTTTTGCAACGATATGCTATATTATTGATATGTTTGAGAGAGCGAATGGAAAATTGAAAATTGTTTTCATTCCATTTTTTTAGCACCACTGATGAACGACGAAACCTCGGACGTGAATAAGGAGTGAAATCCGATAGAAAGTTATGCCGAGCCGTTGCAAAAAAGAAATACTATAAGTTTTTATACTTTTGTACGAAACATGCAGAGATGAGTATTTTGCGAATTTAATGGAAACTATGTGAAAGCTTGTGAAATTATGTTGTTATTAATTTTTTGTCTGTCCTATGTCTGTTGTACCAACGTGAAGTTGATACTCGTCGACGAACAGCTTCAGGCATGTTTTTCATTTTGACAATTATAAAATTGACGCATCGCCAGGTTGTCATTTGTGTTAGGCAATAGGAAATTATAATTAGACAAGATTCCACAACAAAAAATGACAAAAACGTCGACGATTTTTCCGGGGACTTCGAACGGTCGATGATGCGAGAGCTTCTTTGGTTGGTTATCATGTTTAGCGATAGTTTCGTATCGCGGTTAGTACGATTCTAAAATTCGCTTCATAGGTCTCAAGTTTGTTGCGAAGAGGGGTGAGCTTCGAATTATGAACTCCGTTTCATAAATATGAATTGTAATGTTAATTCATCACTGCAAGTTATAGAGTAAATATGTTATTATAATGGTAGTATAATTTTTACCCATTCACAACTTCTAATAGCAATTTATGAAACTAATAAAATGACACGAGTTCTTATATTGAAAATACAAATTATTTCACCCACGACAATATGTAAAAGTCACAGTACTCTAATATAAATGCACGGAAAGAAATGTTTGGTTGTGGCAACTACGTTTTCGATTTGCTGTACACGATGTCGAAAAATTAGTTGCCTCAACCATATCGAATAGTAACCTCAACTATTCACGATTAGTTCTCGCGAGATTAAGTTAGGTTAACTAATCCAATCGTTGGGACTACCACTCGAATCGTCGGTATTATCATTCGAATCGTCGGTATTACCATTCGAATCGTTGGTATTACCATTTGAGTTGTAAGATAAATAGAATAATCGATTGGTTGTGTCAACTCGTTTCTTGGTTATGGCAACTAATCTTTTTTTTCTTTCTTTTTTTTCTTAGCGAGTTAGCGAGCGAAGCGCGGATCCGCTGCTTGTGATTTTTAAAATTGGGAGTTTTTTCCGCTTCCGATTTGAGAATTCAAAGCTCCATTCGTAAAATCCAACTTAAAGAAGCTACATTTTTTTTTCTTCAAAATATCTAATTTTGGCCTCCAACATCGTTTTCAAGTCGCATATTGTACCTCAAAGTACCGGTTACATGACTTTTTAGGATGGTTTTTGAAAAAGTCATTTTTGGTCGGTTCTCATTCCAGAATTCACAAATTCGACTTTTGGCCGGAAAATCCAACCTAAAAAACATTTTTGCTTCCTCATAGAGGAAGCTTTGTTTTTATGAACATTTTTTTTTTTCCAGATTTTCATGTCAGTACACTCAGAATGGGCCAATACGTCGAGAAAAGTGATTTAGAAAAAATGTGTGTGTGTGTGTGTGTGTGTGTGTGTGTGTGTGTGTGTGTGTGTGTGTGTGTGTGTGTGTGTGTGTGTGTGTGTGTGTGTGTGTGTGTGTGTGTGTGTGTGTGTGTGTGTGTGTGTGTGTGTGTGTGTGTGTGTGTGTGTGTGTGTGTGTGTGTGTGTGTGTGTGTGTGTGTGTGTGTGTGTGTGTGTGTGTGTGTGTGTGTGTGTGTGTGTGTGTGTGTGTGTGTGTGTGTGTGTGTGTGTGTGTGTGTGTGTGTGTGTGTGTGTGTGTGTGTGTGTGTGTGTGTGTGTGTGTGTGTGTGTGTGTGTGTGTGTGTGTGTGTGTGTGTGTGTGTGTGTGTGTGTGTGTGTGTGTGTGTGTGTGTGTGTGTGTGTGTGTGTGTGTGTGTGTGTGTGTGTGTGTGTGTGTGTGTGTGTGTGTGTGTGTGTGTGTGTGTGTGTGTGTGTGTGTGTGTGTGTGTGTGTGTGTGTGTGTGTGTGTGTGTGTGTGTGTGTGTGTGTGTGTGTGTGTGTGTGTGTGTGTGTGTGTGTGTGTGTGTGTGTGTGTGTGTGTGTGTGTGTGTGTGTGTGTGTGTGTGTGTGTGTGTGTGTGTGTGTGTGTGTGTGTGTGTGTGTGTGTGTGTGTGTGTGTGTGTGTGTGTGTGTGTGTGTGTGTGTGTGTGTGTGTGTGTGTGTGTGTGTGTGTGTGTGTGTGTGTGTGTGTGTGTGTGTGTGTGTGTGTGTGTGTGTGTGTGTGTGTGTGTGTGTGTGTGTGTGTGTGTGTGTGTGTGTGTGTGTGTGTGTGTGTGTGTGTGTGTGTGTGTGTGTGTGTGTGTGTGTGTGTGTGTGTGTGTGTGTGTGTGTGTGTGTGTGTGTGTGTGTGTGTGTGTGTGTGTGTGTGTGTGTGTGTGTGTGTGTGTGTGTGTGTGTGTGTGTGTGTGTGTGTGTGTGTGTGTGTGTGTGTGTGTGTGTGTGTGTGTGTGTGTGTGTGTGTGTGTGTGTGTGTGTGTGTGTGTGTGTGTGTGTGTGTGTGTGTGTGTGTGTGTGTGTGTGTGTGTGTGTGTGTGTGTGTGTGTGTGTGTGTGTGTGTGTGTGTGTGTGTGTGTGTGTGTGTGTGTGTGTGTGTGTGTGTGTGTGTGTGTGTGTGTGTGTGTGTGTGTGTGTGTGTGTGTGTGTGTGTGTGTGTGTGTGTGTGTGTGTGTGTGTGTGTGTGTGTGTGTGTGTGTGTGTGTGTGTGTGTGTGTGTGTGTGTGTGTGTGTGTGTGTGTGTGTGTGTGTGTGTGTGTGTGTGTGTGTGTGTGTGTGTGTGTGTGTGTGTGTGTGTGTGTGTGTGTGTGTGTGTGTGTGTGTGTGTGTGTGTGTGTGTGTGTGTGTGTGTGTGTGTGTGTGTGTGTGTGTGTGTGTGTGTGTGTGTGTGTGTGTGTGTGTGTGTGTGTGTGTGTGTGTGTGTGTGTGTGTGTGTGTGTGTGTGTGTGTGTGTGTGTGTGTGTGTGTGTGTGTGTGTGTGTGTGTGTGTGTGTGTGTGTGTGTGTGTGTGTGTGTGTGTGTGTGTGTGTGTGTGTGTGTGTGTGTGTGTGTGTGTGTGTGTGTGTGTGTGTGTGTGTGTGTGTGTGTGTGTGTGTGTGTGTGTGTGTGTGTGTGTGTGTGTGTGTGTGTGTGTGTGTGTGTGTGTGTGTGTGTGTGTGTGTGTGTGTGTGTGTGTGTGTGTGTGTGTGTGTGTGTGTGTGTGTGTGTGTGTGTGTGTGTGTGTGTGTGTGTGTGTGTGTGTGTGTGTGTGTGTGTGTGTGTGTGTGTGTGTGTGTGTGTGTGTGTGTGTGTGTGTGTGTGTGTGTGTGTGTGTGTGTGTGTGTGTGTGTGTGTGTGTGTGTGTGTGTGTGTGTGTGTGTGTGTGTGTGTGTGTGTGTGTGTGTGTGTGTGTGTGTGTGTGTGTGTGTGTGTGTGTGTGTGTGTGTGTGTGTGTGTGTGTGTGTGTGTGTGTGTGTGTGTGTGTGTGTGTGTGTGTGTGTGTGTGTGTGTGTGTGTGTGTGTGTGTGTGTGTGTGTGTGTGTGTGTGTGTGTGTGTGTGTGTGTGTGTGTGTGTGTGTGTGTGTGTGTGTGTGTGTGTGTGTGTGTGTGTGTGTGTGTGTGTGTGTGTGTGTGTGTGTGTGTGTGTGTGTGTGTGTGTGTGTGTGTGTGTGTGTGTGTGTGTGTGTGTGTGTGTGTGTGTGTGTGTGTGTGTGTGTGTGTGTGTGTGTGTGTGTGTGTGTGTGTGTGTGTGTGTGTGTGTGTGTGTGTGTGTGTGTGTGTGTGTGTGTGTGTGTGTGTGTGTGTGTGTGTGTGTGTGTGTGTGTGTGTGTGTGTGTGTGTGTGTGTGTGTGTGTGTGTGTGTGTGTGTGTGTGTGTGTGTGTGTGTGTGTGTGTGTGTGTGTGTGTGTGTGTGTGTGTGTGTGTGTGTGTGTGTGTGTGTGTGTGTGTGTGTGTGTGTGTGTGTGTGTGTGTGTGTGTGTGTGTGTGTGTGTGTGTGTGTGTGTGTGTGTGTGTGTGTGTGTGTGTGTGTGTGTGTGTGTGTGTGTGTGTGTGTGTGTGTGTGTGTGTGTGTGTGTGTGTGTGTGTGTGTGTGTGTGTGTGTGTGTGTGTGTGTGTGTGTGTGTGTGTGTGTGTGTGTGTGTGTGTGTGTGTGTGTGTGTGTGTGTGTGTGTGTGTGTGTGTGTGTGTGTGTGTGTGTGTGTGTGTGTGTGTGTGTGTGTGTGTGTGTGTGTGTGTGTGTGTGTGTGTGTGTGTGTGTGTGTGTGTGTGTGTGTGTGTGTGTGTGTGTGTGTGTGTGTGTGTGTGTGTGTGTGTGTGTGTGTGTGTGTGTGTGTGTGTGTGTGTGTGTGTGTGTGTGTGTGTGTGTGTGTGTGTGTGTGTGTGTGTGTGTGTGTGTGTGTGTGTGTGTGTGTGTGTGTGTGTGTGTGTGTGTGTGTGTGTGTGTGTGTGTGTGTGTGTGTGTGTGTGTGTGTGTGTGTGTGTGTGTGTGTGTGTGTGTGTGTGTGTGTGTGTGTGTGTGTGTGTGTGTGTGTGTGTGTGTGTGTGTGTGTGTGTGTGTGTGTGTGTGTGTGTGTGTGTGTGTGTGTGTGTGTGTGTGTGTGTGTGTGTGTGTGTGTGTGTGTGTGTGTGTGTGTGTGTGTGTGTGTGTGTGTGTGTGTGTGTGTGTGTGTGTGTGTGTGTGTGTGTGTGTGTGTGTGTGTGTGTGTGTGTGTGTGTGTGTGTGTGTGTGTGTGTGTGTGTGTGTGTGTGTGTGTGTGTGTGTGTGTGTGTGTGTGTGTGTGTGTGTGTGTGTGTGTGTGTGTGTGTGTTACAAGATCGAAAAAGGTAAACCTTTATAACTCGGGAATGCCTTGAGATATCAAGCTGAAATTTGGACCATAGATAGAGGGATCAAGCCTCATCGTTCATACAGATTTTTGTTAAAATCCACTTCATCGTTAAGTTATTACGCGTTTTTTAATTTTTTGAAAAATGTCTGTTTACGCGATAACTCTTTCAATTTTCGAGATATTGATCTTAAAATTGGTATGAATGTGAGCTTTCATACGCCGGTGATCGCTATTGAATTTGGTTAAGATCGGTTGAACCGTTAAAATTTTATGATGTTTCGAATATTTAAAAAAATTGACATTATCGCTCTATTGTAACTTTTGTAAAACTTAAGATAGCGAGCTCAAATTTTGTATATAAATGAAACAATATTCAGCCATTATATATGTATAATTTAGTGACGAACGGTATGAAATTATTGATTTTATGGAATGTTGAATTATTTTTAAAAATATACATTATCACATTCACTTTCGGAAACGCCCTAATAATCACGAAATAACGTAATAACGAAATAGACAAAGCGAATCCACAACATGTATATTTATCTAATTAAAACAAGGATGCAAAGTAGAACCTTGCACATTGCTTCCTCATTATTTTTCGCGTTTTACAAAGCTTCCTCTATGAGGAAGCCAACAATTGAATAACATACTTCCTCATAGAGGCAGCTTTGTAAGAAGCAAAAAATAATGAGGAAGCAATGTGCAAGGTTCTACTTTGCATACTTTTTTTCTTCAAGATATCGAATTTTGGCATGCAAGATCGTTCTCACCTCGCATATTGTACGTCAGAAAGTACCGGTTACATGCCTCTTTACGATAATTTTTTAAAAACTCACTTTCGGTCGGTTGTGATTTCAGAATTCACAGATCCGACTTTTGGTCGGAAAATCCAGTCTAAAGAACCTAAATTTTTCTTTCTTCTAGATATCGAATTATGGTCTTCACTATCGTTCTCAAGTCGCATATTGTACCTCAGAAAGTACTATTACAAGCTGTCTCTATGAAGAAGCAAAATTTAAAAACGCCAGGTCAGCTTAACTAGACATGTGTTTCGCTACTGAGAACTGAGTATGACTCAAGCTTCCTGTAAACACATCCAGCGTCGAGTTATCTTTTTCCTCGATAATATTGCTAATCGAGATTTCCTGTCGCATTTAAGCCTAGTGCAGTGTAGTGAGTGTTAAAGCAACTCTCGTTTATACGGTTTTAACGTGGTAGATGAAAATAGTATTCGGGAACTATACTATAAGATCGATATAAGAACCATAGTATAAATGAAAAAAAATAAGCATGTTGTCGCCACGAAAGTTTGAAATTCTGCTGGACCGTCCAGATCACAAATTCGAGCCCGGTGAAATCGTGTCTGGACGGCTTGTTGTCGAACTGAATGCTCCGGAAACAATACGAGGTACTCCATTATATTCATCAAATGTAATATTCTTATTTTACGATGGTATAAATGTATTTAATATATAATACATATTTGAGACTGTATTAATAAATACTTGTTCTATGGTACGAATGGGCGTGGTCTGTATATAAAAGAAGTCTGCATATCCTGAACCGTATAAATTTCGATATTAAAATGCACCGAGGCAAAATTCTAAGGAGATGCTGGAAAAAAATTCCAAACTGCAAATCTTTGTTTCCAAAAACCAAGAAACTTTGTTTAATGAAATAGATTTAAAAAAATTATACAACAGTTTAATAGACATTTGTCAATGCAGAAAGTATTTAGCACTTGAAGAGATAAAGATAGCTTTGCTTCCACGTAGAAGAAGCTTCGTTTTCATGACATTTTTTTTTTTTCAAGATATTCATGTCAGGTGTGTGTGGGCATGGGTGGGGGATTCGAAATTCAATGAATCACCTAAAACTTAAGAACTCAATTTTAATCTCAATCTATAACTTTTACATTGGAAAAGCGGTGCCAATTTTATGGAGTATTGACATTTTTGAAGAATTGACTTAAGTTCATTAACTTTTGCAAAACATGAATTGCCCAGCCCAATTTTTGTGTGTAAATTAAATAATATTGGAAAATGTTCGATACATAATTTAGTAGAGATAGGTATAAGGAATATACGGATTATATAGGAATTTGAATTTTTGGTCATCATTTTTTGACGAGTAAAATTACACGAAACTTCGGTTTTTCAAATTGTATTAAAACAAGAATGCGAAGTACAACCTTGCATTTGCATTGAGAGAAATGCATGTCGGTGATTTAACGATTTCACATGATAAAACGGACATAGGAAGGTTTGCAATGTTTTATGGTTGAAGCGATGATACTATAGTTCAATAAACGATTTTTGCAAAGTTATTTGAAACAAACTTTGAAATCGTATATGCTGTTTTCTTGCATATACGATTTCAAAGTTTGTACGAAATTTATCATTTTGATGATTGCTACTATAATTATTTTTTGCGATAACCATAAAATAGAGACGTTCCTCCTGGGAATTATAGTTTATAGTCACATTATCGTCGGACTAACTATATATATTTTTTAAAATTACTATATTTTTTTCTTAGTGTACTTTTTACAAAGCTTCCGCTTTGAAGAAACCTAAATCATTGACAGCATTTCCTCATACGTTTGAAAAATGTGAAAAACGAAAAAGAAGGGTTCCGAAAAAGAGGTCACCTTTGACCTCTTCTTAACTCGAGGGACAGAGCAACACACTGACCGCATATATACTGTTGACGGTAAAGAGTTAACTATATTAAATATCAATCCATTCTAACATTGCAGGTATTAAAGTGTTGATCGAAGGCGAGGCATTAGTGAAGTGGAGTGAGACTCACACAAGAATGGAGAACAACAAAACAGTACATTATCATAAATATTTTCGCAGTCAAGAAACTTATGTCAATATCGAGCGCTATGTGCTGATTGGGGCTATTGGTAAGTGATCGTACTAATCTGACAAAATAATCGCTTGAATGTACTGAATTAACGGTCATGGACAGCGGAGAATTACTTAATAAAATAATTCTCATAGTAAATAAAAAATATTCATTGCAACAAATTCTTTTTGTCAATTTCATCGAATCGATTTCATAAACATTAGTAATAATTATCTTACAATAATCAGAAAAACAATTATATTGAACCTCGGTTAAATATTTCAAATCTATTTTTACAGTTCCATCGGTAACTTAATACCACTCGCCTGAAATTTCTCTATCCCTCAGGAATCCCTCCTCTATCCCTCGGAAAACCCTCCTGTATACCTCGGGAACCCCTCCTCGATCTCTCGGGAAGCTCTCTCTACACGGAAAGAAATAATTGGTTGCACTGAGAGAAAAATCTGGTAATTTAAATAAAAATATAGTTAGACCGACGATAATCTAACTATAAACTATAATTCCCAGGAGGAACGTCTATATTTTATGGTTATAGCAAATATAAGAAAATATTTGGATGAACCATTAATATAATTCCCAGGAGGAACGTCTATATTTTATGGTTTTAGCAAATATAATTATAGTAGCAATCATCAAAATGATAATAGTTTCAAAAACTATTCTAATCGGTTCAAATATGCCGTTTCGTTGCATATACGATTTCAACGTTTGTTTCCAATAACCTTACAAGTATCGGTTATTAAACCATATTATCATCGCTTCAACCATAAAACATTGAAAGCCTTCCTATATTCGTTTTATCATGTGAAATCGTTAAATCAACGGTATGCTTTTCTCTCAGTGTGCCCTGTTATACCCGCGGGGGATCAATTTAACACATATTTTATTTATCGGGATCGTTCGCCAATGAAGAATTAGACTCAAGTAAATTACGTAAAGTTAAGAAGATTTATTTAAACAAATAACAATTGAGTTCAAAAAATACAATATCGAGCTCGTCTCGATACCGTCACTTATGGGCGAGTCTGACCCGGAACCGACTGGTCACTTTGATTTTCGATTGAAGACTGATTTTGGTATTGCAAGTGCGACAGCCAAAAATTCTATTTATCAATTCTGAGAAATAGAATTATTTTCAAATTTTTATGGAAATAATTCTGGGCACAACATCTCTAATCGAGTGGCATGATTAAATACGCTCCAAGCAACAACATTGGTTGTGAGAACCAACTATTGGGTGTCACTACTAAACAATTGGATATCACACCCAATCGGTTGTTTGTGACGTCCAATTGGTTGGTTGTGACGCCCGATTCGATGGTTGTGACACCCAATAGTTGGTTCTTCCAACCAATTTTGTCGCTTGGAGCGTATTTAACCATGGCACTTGATTAGGGCAATCAATTATTTCTTTCCGTGTATCCCTCGGGATCTTCTTATTCAAAGTGTTTGACATTTTTTTGAATTTACTAAAATAAAATAAAATTTTTTTTGACATTTTCTTTCGCGCGCTCCGATTTCCGCTTTTTATTGGTCTCATAAAGGACTTAGAAAAATCAGGCCGTGGGGCCCCATTCGGAACTTTGAGAAATCTGACTTTCGGGAATCATTGAGGAACTTAGAAAAATTCGGGTTCTTGAGGGCCATTAAGGGATTTAGAAAAATGTGAGTCCTCAAAAGCCCGAATTTTCCAAGTCCCTAAATAAGGGCTTTTGATAGCCTGAATTTTCCTAAGTTCCTAAATTCGGGCTTTTAACGGCCCCAATTTTTTTAAGTCCCTAAATTCGGGCTTTTGACGGCTCGAATTTTTTTAAGTCCCTAAATTCGGGCTCTTGATGGCCTGAATTTTTCCAAGTCCCTAAATTTGGGCTTTTGACGGCCCGAATTTTTCTAAGTCCCTCAATTCTCGAGACAGCGCGCTGCCGCCGTCTTAAGAATCTTTTTATAATATAGAGAGATAATTATTATTATTAATAAACATATTAATTGTATACTAATGATATACACATTACAGGCAATGACGAAGTAGAGATTCAAGCTGGGTTTCACGTTTTCCCCTTCGAGTTTCGACTTCCTTTACATATACCGAACTCGTTTACTGGCTTGTACGGAGGAATCGCCTACAAAGTTAAAGGTATTGTGGATAGACCGTGGAGATTAAATCACTACACCATGAAAGATGTCGTTGTTGAGGCTTCTCATGACTTAAGTCAATTGCCAATGGTATGTCTACATTCCATATTAAATGAACTTATTTAATTAATATTTGGTCGAATTATTGGATAAGCCATTAGAAAAGTTTCAACAATATTGTAATTTTTTAATTTATTTTATAATAACGTTAAGTTTTTTGGATGAATGAAATAAATATTATTAAGTATTAATCTCGTAATTCTTTTTTTTTCGAAATCGTTCAGAAATCATTTAAAAAAATTATTTTTAAATTTTGTTGTCGTCGAAAGTGTTTTGCTTTTCTTTAAGGGGTGTGCATAAGCTTGACCCAAAAAACAGGTCGACTTTCGATATTTTTTTCTGACGGCGGTGACGAGTTCGGAATTATATACACAATCAATACATAGTCAATTGACAAAAATGAGTGTTCTTTTTCAAAATTAAAAAATATTGATAAACAATGAAGGGATCACTATTTAAACAAAGTGGCGCCGAATACTTCGTCCCGTTCACTTCACATTTGGACAGACCATAGTTTATAACGTGTTCTATCCTATGTTCGGTTGATTTTATGATGTGTTTATTGATTCATTAATAGTACATTATTAAACTTGTTTTTTTTTTGTTAAAGATCGAATTTTTCTCTTCTCCCGCTTATCATGTTCGTGATTTTTTTAAATTTATATAAAATACCCCGTCGTACGATAGAAAATGTTATAAACTATACTCTGTCTGAATTTGAAGTGAATCGGATGAATAGATTATACTGCGGGACTTTATTTGAATAATAATAACTTTATTGTTTATCAATATAGTTAATTGAAAAAAAAATCAAACTTTCCAAGCTCCGTATTAATTGTATGTAAAATTCCGACATCGCCATTCTAATACCCTTATTAGAAAAAAAAATTGGAAATCGATTTTTTTTGGGCCTCAAACATATTATATAGCAGACCCCTGAAGGACGCAACATTGTCAACCAAAATTTAGCTAGATGTATGAATTATAACAATGACAAAAAGTTATCAATAAGAAAGTCTTTAAAATTACGTCGGAAAAGTTTCAAAAAACTCTACTTTTTATCTTATAAAATAAATGGATTTTTCTTTTCTGATTATACATTTTTTTTCAAACATCTACGATGGAATAAAATTGTTATTTGGGTAGCATTGTGAATACTTTTCAGATTGCTATACACGATGAACAAAACAAAACTTTCTGTTGCCTATACTTTATTGATATGGGGTCAATGAAAGTTAATGTTTTCTTGCCGACCAGCAATTACGCGATCGGCGAAACTATAGACGTTAAAATCAAAATGAACAACAAATCGACGAGTGTCAATGTGACAGCAGTCGAATTGCGATTGGAGCAAGTGAGTGCCAGAGGCTCTGAAATAATCACGGTTTTACATACAGGTTTGAAAACGGAGGTGCTGGAAAGCGTTCAGTTCACGGGTTGTAATTAGTTGGCCTTATGGCCGCAAGGGCCGTGCTGTGGCTGGCGGGTCACACCTTCCACTCTCCCATACTAGTTGTAACTCTGTATGTAAATACAACACCACTGATTCATGCAGTAAATATAAATTATTTTGTTGTTATAAATGGGATGACGTATTGGTAAGACCGTTATAGCACGTCACAACACGATGTTACAATATTTACATCCGTTACAGGTTATGCATTAAACAGTTTTGCGCGCCTTCGGTGTCACCCTAGCAGTTCGGACCACGGTCGAATCACGGTGAATATCACGCGTGAGTTTTGATACCGAAATTCACGGTCGTATCACGGCAGAAATCACGGACCCATTTATACCTAGTGATGCGGCTTGAGACGAGATTATCTTGAATCTCGCTCGTTTTTTCTTGCGTTTGTCATTTGTCTGAAGTTCTCGTCTCGAGCTTGCGGTATGAAAAAAAAATCATAGTCTCGCTCGATCTTGCTTAAAATAACAAGCGAGATCGAGCGAGATCTTGAAACTTATGACAGATAAACTATCAACAAAATAGAGGCTATGTCATGGTTCTGAATGCGCCAGCATCGCACGATACGATAGGATATGCTCCGTTAGGCTCTGCGACCGACCACGAAAATCAAATTATGTGCCTAACAGCTTTCCAAAATTTCGGCATAGAAGTATGGTCAAAGAATATGGATGTACATAGAAGTGCAGATCCTATGCTCCTCCTGAAGCTGCGCAGAAACTGGAGTACCACGCATTTTTGTCATTTTTGGTACGTACTCCAGTTTCTGCGCAGCTTCAGGCGAAGCATAGGATCTGCACTTCTATGTACATCCATATTCTTTGGTATGGTGTAGGCTTCCAAGGGCTTTAAACGTTGATTGTCTAGTGTAAAAGGACTACACCGAGCGAAAAAGTTTCGTTGAATCACGGAAATCTTCACCAATGAAATTAAATACGTATCAAAACGACGTTCTGATACGTCGTCTCCTTAGATTCCAAGGTTCAGGTCGAGTTTGAATACGACAACTACGTAAAAATGGATTTCAGTCTCGAATTACACGAGGACTACGGATGACTTCAGATTGTTCTCAAATTCTGGATATCGTCGTAGACATCGTAGACATGGAATCGTCCTTGAAAACTGACTTAGACCTCAAAAGGTGTCCTGTACATGATGAGGTCTACCTAAAAACCGATCTAAACGTCTATAATTAAGAAACCATCATCCTGGAACCTCAAAAAACCGAAGTGAAAAAACTTTCTTTAATATTGAACAAAAAACGTGACCTTCATCTTTAATGTAGCCATGGATGTACTCCAATGATTTAATAATTTAATTGATTTAAGGCTAGAATAACAGCACCAGATATTTAATATAAATAATTTCACAATTTACTGTATTCTTCTCAGCGTTATCCATTTTCTGAAACATTAATATCATTGGAAATAATTTAAAAATAGAGAAGATAATAGGGAAATAAAGAAAAACAATATCCGGCTGTCAAGACGAGATTTCGAGCGAAATTCAAGACGAGAACGAGTTAAAAATCTTGCTAAGTCGATAATCTCGAATTGAAATGACAATCAAGCTGTCAAATTCCGAGTCTTAGTCTTGATCTCGACATTTTCTCGCTCATGAACAATCACGTGCGAAAAACGTTTCGGGTCGTTGGCCATCTAGCGGAGCTAAGCCGGGTCTCCGAGTGGCAAAAAAGAGGCGCTCGTAGTTAGCCTGGGTATCCATGCGTATCGCCGAAAGTGGTATGACCGAAAATCATAAACAAAACACTGCGCAGTCAGTTTGCGCTTAAGTGCGAACTTGAGAGTCATCTTACGATCGTATTGAAGATCGATCTTAAGTTCGAACTTAATTTTGAAGGTGAATGAATACTTAAGACCGATCTTAAGTTCGTGCTCAAGTTGGCGCTTAAGTGTGATCTTAAGCTGAAACTTAATTTAAATTCTTGGTGAAACTTAAGATCGAGCTTTTTTTTCTTTTTCTTTTTCCCCGAGAGATTGTGGAAAAATCTTCAGTAAGACATTGGGGTCGGTGCGCAATCCTCAACCGTGTGAGATTTTTACCCACTAAAAAACCACAATCCCTTTCTCCTTGACATTGGCCCCACTCCGGAACCGCTTTCGCATTGCATCAGGGTAGTATTATTTCTGCGCCAACCTCGGCGCTAGATTCATGCGCTTAGGGATTAGGGGTTATGCACTCCCCTCGCGCACTCCTTTTGGTTCTTTGTCCGCAGCACCTTCTCCACGAATCCCGTGATGCTCGTCCACTTCGCGTCACTCTGCAGCATTTCCTCTACTGCGTTCTGCGGAATCGGCTCTATGCCCAGGGCAGCCGTCAGTGCTCTCTTCTCTTCTGCCCACCTTGGACACACGAAGAACGTGTGTCCAAGTTCGTTCTCAAGTTCGATCTTAAGTTCAACCATAAGGCTGACCATGAATTCAATATTAAGTTTCAGCTTAAGATCACACTTAAGCGCCAACTTGAGCACGAACTTAAGATCGGTCTTAAGTATTCATTCACCTTCAAAATTAAGTTCGAACTTAAGATCGATCTTCAATACGATCGTAAGATGACTCTCAAGTTCGCACTTAAGTGTAAACTGACTGCGCAGTGTTTTGTTTATGATTTTCGGTCATACCACTTTCGGCGATACGCATGGATACCTTAGCCTGCTAGATGACGAACGAGCTGAAACCTTTCTCGCAAGTGATTGTTCGTCGTTCCATGAATAAGAACGGGCTATCGTTAGTTACCGTCCTCCCATCTACTGACGTGGATCATTTTTGCTGTGTTTTATGAGTGGTACAATATATGCTAGGGTACAGAAAATTTCCCAGCAGCAATTTCAGCTGTGATTCCGACCATGATTATTGGAAAAAATTCCAGAACGACGAATTTCAGTACCATGAATTCAGCCGTCATATAGGCCATCATTAAAAGAAAAATCACGACAAGATAAATCCCAGAAACGTTAAGACTGCCGTGATTTAAGACGTGATTTTGACAATTACCATGACACTGAAAATTCCGTCGAGCCGTGATTCGAGACGTGATTTCAACCGTTCATTATTGTAAAATCACGGTCCGCAAGCTAAAAAGCTTAAACGGTATAAGAGGGTCCGTGATTTCTGCCGTGATACGACCGTGATTTTCAGTGTCGAAACTCACGCGTGAATTTCACCGTGATTCGACGGTGAACAGCGTCAATCCCAGGCGTAGTTCAACCAGGGGCCCTATTCTCGAGAGTGTGCGATATTTTTCGTATACGAGAAATTTCGATGACCGTATATCGTATACGAGATAGAAATGCTATTCTCGACTGCTATGCGATATAAGGGCTTCGATAATTCTCGCATACGATATACTTACATCGTTGCCACATGGAATCGATGGGCTATCATGTTAAAGAAATCTCGAGGACCAATAAATATACAGATTTTATGACTTCCAAATACCCGCGAGATTCGGTTTGGTTATTTCAAAGATATGTGTCTACAAGTATGTCGCAAAATTGGAAACACCGATTTAACCCAATTGAATTACAAGCGGAGCATCGCACGTGACACTATGTATTATTGACGTGCATACACGAAAGCTTTTTAATAAAGCAAAACTGTTAATTTTCTAGAAACATATATTATTCATGCACAATACATGTATAAACAAAAGATATTGCATTTAAAAAATCTTCGCGGAAAAAGGTTCTGCCTGAAAATGCATGTCTCATGGTGACCAGATGCTTTATTGCTGCAAAAGTCCATGAGTCAATCTTTGGCGACCAAATGTTTTAGTGGTTGCCCACTAAGGGATTTTCTTGACAAATCAAAAGAATTTTATCAAAAGAAATTTATTATACAATTGTGGTATAAAATTCAGGTACTTTTCCAGTAAAATTAAAGCAAATTATTAAAATTCAAGTATTTCTACTGTAAAATTAAAGTAAATTATTGAATGTGCTGTACCATACATTAATTTTCTATTACACTTGTATATGAAATTTAATATACTAGTTTATGCATAAAAACTTCCAGTAAAAGTACATTAAATTTCAAATAGATTTTTTTTACAGTGCAGGGATGCGCGGATTCAAGAACGGCGAGAGTAAAAAATTCAAGTTTTTGATTCTTCATTATTGTCTCTCAGTCGTTAGTCAGCAGTCCTACCGTAAATTAATAATTTACTATTTTTTTAGTGGTATATTTAATACTTACGATTATGAAAAACAAACTTTGTGAACAAACTAAATGGCCGCAAGCAGAAGATATTATTGAAAAATGTATACGAGATCTAGGGCTGCGTTCCGAATGCCGAGGTGTTTTGGTGTTCGATGCGCATGCGCAATGGTTTTTGCCGAGATTTACGGTGAACTTTAAGAAGTATAATAAAAGTGGAAACATAAAAAAACAATTGTTTTATTTATATTGGTACTGAAGTATGAATAATTAGATTTCTCATGGATTTTCCTATTTGTAAAGAATTCAAATATTATCCTCGTCTCCTAATCGAACGACAACTATTCACCCTACTCGCGAGGTACGGCAAAAAGTTGTTGTCCGATCGTGAGGTGGGGATAAAAAATGTTAATACTTTATAAATGGCTAATCCGTGAGAAATCGAAATTCCGATACTTTGGAATTAATAGAAACGAACAAACTGTTTCCCCTATCTTCAACTTTTACTATAATTCTTAAACTTCACCGTAAATCTTGACGGAGATTATTGCGCATGCGCATCGATCAACGAAACACCTCGTCATTCGGAACGCACCCTAGATATCGTATGCAACTACCCACTCGATACGAAGTATTCGATAATTATCGTATACGACCGACATATCACCGCTCGAGAATACAGTTTTGACGAGGCATGCGATAATCTAGTAATTTTCACAAAATATCGCATACGATAAAACTCGAGAATAGAGCCCCAGGCGTAGTTCAACCTGCTAGGGCAACCGCCAGCTAAAGCGCGACATAGTAGCGACAAAAAGCCCTAAAAACTCGGACGCGATGGGGACATTGGCTCCGTCTGTAAATTCGGTTTCGTTTCCAGACCTGTATGTAAGACCGTGGAAAAAATTCAACAATTCGAAATAAACAAAAAATGTTGATTTTCTTTCAGAGAATATTATTTTCTACATCTGATGGGATCCGTCGGGATACCAAAATTGTCAAAAAATCTAGGCATAGGGGATCGTTTAATAAAAGGGATGAAATTGTAGTGAGCATGGAAGTTCCACGTGTGCATTGCTCCAATGCGACCAGATATTGTGCATACATAAACATTGAATATAGGCTGCACGTCATACTGAAAGTTTCCGGCTGGTAACTATACTAAGTGGGACAGTTTATTTTGAAGTTCATTTTTTTTTCGTCACGCGACTCGAAAAGCATATCGAAATAAAAATATAATCACTACCGAATTTGAAGAAAATGGCTATTTATGTATTACTTCTGCGTGGAAGAAGCCTGATTTTTTTTCTTAGATTTTCATGTCAGTATCTTAAAAAACTATGAAAGAAATGTTTTAAGTATTACGAGAAGATGAAAATTTCCAAATTGCAGAGGAAATAAAAATTGAAAATGAAGAAAATATTACTACGTGCAAGTGTTTAAAAGGTGCCGCAAAATATTATTATTATTACAATATTATTTATTACAATAGTAGTAATAATAGGTTTGATAATAGCTATTGGGGCAATTGAGGTCCGGGGGTGAAGTTTCAGCACCGCTCCGGGATTTTTTATATGAAAGTACTTAATGATAAACACATAGCAATTTTTTCAAGACGTATCATTTTTCAAAAATATTTGTAACTACTATTTTCGGGGAATCTGGGAAAAATCAGAATTTTTAAACAATACATCAAATTTTTTTAGCATTATGACAAAATAAAGATACACCATAGATTAATTTTCTTAAAAATTCGAAAGCGAGGGAGCAATATTTTTATTTGCGCTCTGCTGTTTTGGAAAAAAAATTCTTTCCGTATTTGATACCCTTTTTTCAGGTCGAAGGCGAAAAAAAAGAAAAGTTCATAGTGATCTCCTCTAATGCCCTTGCATTCTATGATGTCGACATTCATTTTTATAAATAAATATTTATTTGCAATTCCTAGTCATATGAACATATCTAGAGACTACCCGATTCAGATCGGATCAAAATCGGCTAGGAGCATTCAATCTCAGACACCTATGAGCACGATGCCTATGCTTCATAATCCACGGGTATTTGGCGCTCAGAGTCCAACAAACACAAATAACGAAATGAGTCAGTTTGCGTCTGGTATTCCCAGTCGAACTTACGGATCAATCTTGCCAACTATCAGCCCTACAGGTAATAGAATTTAACCACCAGCGATTCTAGTACCTATATATGGTGTGACATTTCATTGAAAGAGAAATTTTCTCCCTCATTTAAATTTTTTATGAAAATCACTGCCATATAAATTGATAAAGTGAGCTGAAAAAATGCAATTTAAAAGCAATGGAAAATTAAAAAAATATTTTGTAGAAGTTAAAGAATAAGATTTGTATGAGAAAAAAAACCTGCAAAGCAAATTCTGTTAAGAATTGGCATTTAAATACTATTTAATCTCTTATGCACCATAAATATTTTTCAAAAAGTGATTTAATATGAGTTTTTTCTATTTGCATTTCTTTTTATCTTTGCTATTAAAATAAAACGTTTGATTAATTATCTTTTGTAACGATATGCTGTTATATTGATATGTTTGTCACCGGGGTGACTGTTAACGGAAAATTGAAAGTTGCTTTCGTTTTATTTTTTTAGCACCACTGTTGGACGACTGGCGGGAATAACAAGTAAAATTCGATAGAAAGTTATGCCGAGCCGTTCAAGAAAACAAATACTTTAAGTTTTTATACTTTGGTACGAAGCATGTAGAGATAAGTATTTTGCGAATTTCATGAAAACTATGCGAAAGCTTGTGAAATTCTATTGTTATTAATTTTATAGTTTGTTAATTATTTTATGAATTTGCACAGAGAGACGGAACCATCGCGGCCTAAAGATGTTTCCTATAATACCGGTTTTTCGGATATTTGGATTTAACTACGACAATGTATATATTTTTTCGTTTCTTTAACGTCGCATCAACTGCTGACATTATTAGCGACAGTAATTACCATAATGCAAGTCATATTTTGTGACTCATTGGCAATTTTACAGATGCAAATACTCTATAAAGTAATGACAAATTATGACACGTTTAATTTTTTGTAAATTTTCTTTTTTTTATTTGGCACATCTCCGATGCACGGAATTGAAGCTAAAATCTTCAAGCAATAAAATGCTACGCACGAAGCTTTTCCTTTCCCCGAGAGACAATATTAAAGTCCAAACTATAGTTTTTTGGTGTGGTAAGTAAAAAAAAATGTTTGTACACATTGTAATGTCCCAAAATTTTTTTCAAATAGCTTTTTTTAGAAGCTTTGGTATACTTTCCAAAAATATGTATAAGAAATGGAATTTAAAGAAGACATTCAAAGACCGTACAAAAAGATTCTCTGTGATGAAGTATAAATAAGAATTATGCAGCGATCAGGATGTCCATCTTTAAAAGCTCTTCGATTAAAGAAAACTAATCTTCATACTAATCAAGATGCTTTGAAAATTGTTAAGGTAGTTCTGTCGCGAAGGCAATCCAAACTCATATCCATGAATTTTTGACATGTTATAATTTAGCTATTCAATTTTACTTACACAAAATCTTGAAGGCTTTTACCGAGTATTTGAATGAACGATTAAAACTTGAAAATCGATTTTTTTACACGGTGCCCACGGAAGGGCTGAAAAAATTGATCTTTAAATCGAAAATTAACATACTTAGATCAAAGATAGAGAAAAAATAAAAAGTACTACAGATTCGCAAATCATTCAGGACTTGATGCATCATGAAAAAAGTGAAAAAGGTGAAGTCTCCGGAATAATGTTTAACTGAACCAAGGTCAAAGTGCACGATACCGGGCCAAATGACGTTTCCTAACCGAATTATCGTAAAAATGAAGTCAAATCCGCACTAAACATATCAACTATTTACAAATAATTGTTTTAATTTGATTACGACAATTTCGAAGGATTCTCGATTATTTTGCTTCCTCATAGAGGAAGCTTTGTTTTCATGAAATTTTTTTTTTTCGAGATTTTCATGTCAGTATCCTTAGAATCACCTAAAACGTCGAGAAAAGTGGTTTAGAAAAAATGTCCGTATGTATGTATGTGTGTGTGTGTGCTGGGCTTCGAAAATTCAATCTCCTCTCACTCGGTAACCGTTCGAGCGATCCGGCTCAAATTTGGCACGCAAGTAGAGTAGCTGCCCCTCTTTGAATGTTGTGATTTTTGCCAAAATATGTGAAGTCATTAAGATTTTATGTTGATTTTAATTTGTTGAAAAAAGGGCGTGGTCGCTCTAACTTTCGTAAAAGTTCGCCGATTTGGCTAAATAGTTCTTCATAACTGAAGATACGTTCAATGTTGTATGGTATTGAATTTCGACGAAATCGGTAAAGCGGTTCGGATTTTATAGAATTTTGAATTTTTCGAAAAAAATAGATTTTGATCTAAATTACGTCGAATTTCAACAAATGAACAGAAATTTTGTACAGACGAAAAATAACATTCAGAAATGCCATGTACCAAATTTGGTGATGATCGGTAAAGTCGTTCGGATTTTACACCATTTTTCATTTAAAAAAAAATGTAGATTTTCGCTATAACTTCCGGAAAAGTTGAGAAAGTACGACAAAAATTTGTATCTAATCAAAATTAGATGTAACGGTGTTTGCAGAGGTGATTTATAGCTGTATAAAACACCTCTGCAAAAGAGACACAAGGTATAAAAAAAAAGATGCAAAGTAGAACCTTGCACATTGCTTCCTCATTATTTTTCGCTTTTTACAAAGCTTCCTCTATGAGGAAGCCAAAATTGAATAACATACTGCTTCCTCACAGAGGGAGCTTTGTAAAAAGCGAAAAATAATGAGGAAGCAATGTGCAAGGTTCTACTTTTTTTATATTATTATTGAGGCAGTCAAAGTGATGCGTATGATTATTTTTTAATGTCATATAGACTCTGAGATTTATGACTCCGGCGTACCGACAGAACTATCTTAACGATAAGGTGCAAAGCGCGATTTAAAAAAAATAGAAAAAAGTTGATTGTTAGTGTACGGTTTATACATATCATCGGTGAGTATTTTTATAGTCAGACAGATTCGACAAAAATGACGTACTTGACGCTACAAAAGAGTCACATGCTGCACGTGGATCTGTCGGATTTGTCTGTTTCATCGGACCTGTTTATTAGACTACATTTCCTTGCTATATTTTATATCAACGATCACACACGCACGCGCCGAACGCCGATGTGAATTTCAGTCAGATTCTCTGTCTCTGTCGACCAGTCGCGACATTGTATTGACTGCTTACTGGGAGTAGATATACACTGAAGAGAATAACAAATTATTTTTGTATTTTAGCAGTACTATCTACTAGGATTGTAGAAAATAAACGAATGGTACAGTGTCGGTCTACCAACCAAACAATATTTTTGTTAACATGTCTCCTGGACTAATTAAGTTTGAAATAATGTTGGAAAAATCAGACAACATATTTTCACCGGGGGAAGTGATATGTGGACGAGTTATTGTTAACGTCAGTAGGATTAAAACTATAAGAGGTACTAAATAAATAACGGAAGATAATTAGTGCGTAAGAATTGTTATATGTGAAATATTGATTCTTTTTCCGAACGCTTCTCAGACTTTCTACGAGTTTAACCGGGTGGCCTCAACTTCCTGTCAGTGCAGTATTATATGTTCAATATGATCCGACTATTGTAGTACCAGTCATCGTAATCGAACGTCAATTTTATATTTAAATAGATAAAAATAAATAAATTTAAATAAACACGTTAAAAAATTCATTTATATTAGTAAATTTTATATTTTTCGTGCCGTCTTGTTAATTAAAAACTTAGTAACTGAAATAAAAAATTAAATTCGTGGTGACTAACTTGACTTTGTTTCTAATCATTCTTATGATTTTCTACTGCAATTAGTGCAAAAATTTCTTTTTGTAAGTAATTTTTTCAGAACTGCAATTGAGGCTTTGATCAACACTTAGCGAATAAATATATAATTGCAGGACTTAAGGTAAGTGTTGCGGGTCTTGCAGAAGTGGGATGGACACGGCGTACGGGGACGTCAGGTCAGATGACTTCATACTTGAACAAAGAAGAATACTTCAAACACGAGTTCTATTTGCTTGGAAGGGCTGGCAGTAGGCTATGATTAAACCTATTGTATACATTACGACAAAAGAGAAACACTGTTTTTAAAAATACCATTGCACGTTATGAACATTTTAGGTAGTGAAAACGCTGAGATGCAAATGGGTGAACACGCGTTCCTATTCAATTTTACGCTACCGAGTAATATACCGAGCAGCTTTGAGCACAAAAATGGAAACGTCTCATACACGATAAAAGCTGTGCTAGAGAGGCCCTGGAAATTCGATCATCAGACAAGTATACCATTTAAAGTCGAAACTCCATTGGACTTAAGCCGATACCCACCTGCGATGGTCAGTAAAAGAAAAAAGGATGCAAAGTAGAACCTTGCACATTGCTTCCTCATTATTTTTCGCTTCTTACAAAGCTACCTCTATGAGGAAGTATGTTAATCAATTTTTGGCTTCTTCATAGAGAAAGCTTTGTAAAACGCGAAAAAAATGAGGAAGCAATGTGCAAGGTTCTACTTTGCATCCTTATTTTAATTAGATAAATATACATGTTGTGAATTCACTTTTTCTATTTCGTTATTACGTTATTTCGTGATTATTAGAACATTTCCGAATGTGAATGTGATAATGTATATTTTTTAAAATAATTCAACATTCTATAAAATCAAAAATTTCATCACGTTCGTCACTAAATTATACATATATAATGGCTGAATATTGTTTCATTTATATACAAAATTTGAGCTCGCTATCTTAAGTTTTGCAAAAGTTACAATAGAGCGATGTCAATTTTTTGAAAAATTCCAAACATCGTAAAATTTTTACGGTTCAACCGATCTTAACCAAATTCAATATCGATCACCGGTGTATGAAAGCTCAAATTCATACCAATTTTAAGATCAATATCTCAAAAATTGAAAAAGTTATCGCGTAAACAGACATTTTTCAAAAAAATAAAAAACGCGTAATAATTTAACGATGAAGTGGATTTTAACAAAAATCTGTATGAACGATGAGGTTTGATCCCTCTATCTATGGTCCAAATTTCAGCTTGATATCTCAAGGCCTTCTCGAGTTATAAAGGTTTACATTTTTCGATTGTGTAACATACACACACACACACACATACACACACACACACACACATACACACACACACACACACACATACAGACATTTTTTCTCAATCACTTTTCTCGATGTTTTGGACCATTCTGAGTGTACTGACATGAAAATCTCGAAAAAAAATATTTTCACGAAAACAAAGCTTCCTCTATGAGGAAGCAAAAAGGATGCAAAGTAGAACCTTGCATATCGCTTCCTTATTATTTTTCGCTTCTTACAAAGCTACCTCTATGAGGAAGTATGTTATTCAATTTTTGGCTTCCTCAGAGAGGAAGCTTTGTAAAACGCGAAAAAAATGAGGAAGCAATGTGCAAGGTTCTACTTTGCATCCTTGTTTTAATTAGATAAATATACATGTTGTGGATTCGCTTTGTCTATTTCGTTATTACGTTATTTCGTGATTATTAGGGCGTTTCCGAAAGTGAATGTGATAATGTATATTTTTAAAAATAATTCAACATTCCATAAAATCAAAAATTTCATACCGTTCGTCACTAAATTATACATATATAATGGTTGAATATTGTTTCATTTATATACAAAATTTGAGCTCGCTATCTTAAGTTTTGCAAAAGTTACAATAGAGCGATAATGTCAATTTTTTGAAAAATTCAAAACATCATAAAATTTTAACGGTTCAACCGATCTTAACCAAATTCAATAGCGATCACCAGCGTATGAAAGCTCAAATTCATACCAATTTTAAGATCAATATCTCAAAAATTGAAAAAGTTATCGCGTAAACAGACATTTTTCAAAAAATAAAAAACGCGTAATAATTTAACGATGAAGTGGATTTTAACAAAAATTTGTATGAACGATGAGGCTTGATCCCTCTATCTATGGTCCAAATTTCAGCTTGATATCTCAAGGCCTTCTCGAGTTATAAAGGTTTACATTTTTCGATTGTGTAACATACACACACACACACACACACACACACACACACACACACACACACATACAGACATTTTTTCTCAATCACTTTTCTCGATGTTTTGGACCATTCTGAGTGTACTGACATGAAAATCTCGAAAAAAAATATTTTCACGAAAACAAAGCTTCCTCTATGAGGAAGCAAAAAGGATGCAAAGTAGAACCTTGCATATCGCTTCCTTATTATTTTTCGCTTCTTACAAAGCTACCTCTATGAGGAAGTATGTTATTCAATTTTTGGCTTCCTCAGAGAGGAAGCTTTGTAAAACGCGAAAAATAATGAGGAAGCAATGTGCAAGGTTCTACTTTGCATCCTTGTTTTAATTAGATAAATATACATGTTGTGAATTCACTTTTTCTATTTCGTTATTACGTTATTTCGTGATTATTAGAGCATTTCCGAATGTGAATGTGATAATGTATATTTTTAAAAATAATTCAACATTCCATAAAATCAAAAATTTCATACCGTTCGTCACTAAATTATACATATATAATGGTTGAATATTGTTTCATTTATATACAAAATTTGAGCTCGCTATCTTAAGTTTTGCAAAAGTTACAATAGAGCGATAATGTCAATTTTTTGAAAAATTCAAAACATCATAAAATTTTAACGGTTCAACCGATCTTAACCAAATTCAATAGCGATCACCAGCGTATGAAAGCTCAAATTCATACCAATTTTAAGATCAATATCTCAAAAATTGAAAAAGTTATCGCGTAAACAGACATTTTTCAAAAAAATAAAAAACGCGTAATAATTTAACGATGAAGTGGATTTTAACAAAAATCTGTATGAATGATGAGGCTTAATCCCTCTATCTATGGTCCAAATTTCAACTTGATGTCTCAAGGCATTCCCGAGTTATGAAGGTTTACATTTGTCGATCGTGTAACATACACACACACACACACACACACACACACACACACACACACACACATACAGACATTTTTTCTAAATCACTTTTCTCGACGTTTTGGCCCATTCTGAGTGTACTGACATGAAAATCTCGAAAAAAAATTTTTTCATGAAAACAAAGCTTCCTCTATGAGGAAGCAAAAATGACAAAATTGAAAAAATAAGAAATCAATACAATTTTGTAAGATATTTCTTTTATCACTTCTCATCGAATTTAATGAGTATATTACAATACAATTTGAACAAAATAATTTTCGGAATGTCATCGTCGACTAGGAATGTGTTCTTTTAATCCAATTTTTCACGGTATTTCACTCCATTAAAGAAAAGAAAAATTTCAGAACGTTATCGACGACGAGGATCACAAATCTTTTTGCTGCTTTCCGTGTCTCAAAATGGGTTCGATGAAAATTCATGTTCACATTCCTACGAGCGGTTTCGCTGTCGGTGAAACTATAGAAGCTAGGGTTGATATAAACAACAATTCGAAGCGCGTCAATGTAACAAAAGTTGAACTACAATTGCAACAAGTAAGCGTTCACACATTTTTAATTACACGATAAAAAGTTTCGCTGCAAAAATTAAAATTCGTCCCTCAGTTTTGGGTAGAATTAAAAATAATTCACTGCTTTTTCACAAAACGACGTTTCCGGTGATACTAATTTAAAGCTTTAATTAAATAAACATAAAATGGTCTTTATTGTATTACCGGCAATTTTATTATTTTTTAGTGCACTTGCAAATATATTTTTAAATGACGTAGTTTTTTTCTGGGGCAAATTTTTTAAATAAAATTGTAAACATTAGTAAAGCCCTGCTAAATAAAAAAGTTAATTGTGATTTGCAAACGGTGAAACGCAATTTAAAGTGCAACTGTTCACGGTATGATTTTCTAAATTTTGCTGACTATTTAATGCGACATTCAAAATTTTCCAGATCGTAAGGGTAGTGGGTCATTCAACCGCAAATCAGCTAATAAAAGTGTACAATCAAGGCCACACAAAACGAAACACCGATATCGTTCATCAGACTGTAAAATACCCACCATTCGAAAGAAACGCTGAAATCGCGATAGGACTTAAGGTACCATCAGTGCCATACTCGAATCTCATTCATTGCAACATTATAAGTGTTCTCTACCGTCTCAACATTCACATTTCGACCTCCGACTGGTAAGTTCTGTGGAATTAAACTATAAATAATTATTTAATTAAATAAATAATTTATACTTACATTACCATCCAAAAAATAGCCAAGGAGCTGTGGAAAAATCGTATCCAATCGTAATAGGAACAAAATCGACGTCGACTTCCCAATCGTTTCAAGATGATTACGTCGCTGCCAACCGAAGTCCTTCGCTTTAATAAAGTCTACGACAGAAACTTCCGTTCCAGACATTCTGTGATGTGATGACAATACTGGCGCTGAAAACCCTTACTTTCTGGTATTTTTTAAAACACTTGAAAGAAGATAAAAATAATTATAAAGGCCAAAACAATAACGAATACTTAAGATCCACAATATTTTAAGAATAAGAATTATCCATAGCTCAAAAAATAATTATTATACATTGAAATTATTTCTATTTAAATAAATTGTTAATGTTTCCAATTAGGATTAACACTATGAGAAATAGTAATCTAATTGTAAATATGAAAACGAATGATATGCCTTAAACAATATTTGCTACCTGATTAAAATACTTGCTTACTATTGTAAAATTTATTTAATAAATAAACGTAACGTGAAACGATGCAACGAGTGTAAATTTCATTGGTACCGAAGGGCTGTTTTAAATAACTCTCAACGTTTCGAGGAGGGATAAAAATAAATAAGTCTGATATATTTACACAATTTATTTTATATTTCAACATCGTCAAATTATAATCGTTATCATCATCGAGTCATGTCAATAACGAAAGTAACGCTAAACGGTTGGGAGAGGTTGTAAGGCCACAGGAAAAATAATTCGTAAATTGCGCTCGACTACGGCGACGTTTATACGTAAACGAAGTTATTAAAAAAAAACAGAAGGAACGAAAAAACGGACAGGAAAGTTTGTAGAAAGATGATAGGACTTAAGGTACCATCAGTGCCATACTCGAATCTCATTCATTGCAACATTATAAGTGTTCTCTACCGTCTCAACATTCACATTTCGACCTCCGACTGGTAAGTTCTGTGGAATTGAACTATAAATAATTATTTAATTAAATAAATAATTTATACTTACATTACCATCCAAACAATAGCCAAGGAGCTGTGGAAAAATCGTATCCAATCGTAATAGGAACAAAATCGACGTCGACTTCCCAATCGTTTCAAGATGATTACGTCGCTGCCAACCGAAGTCCTTCGCTTTAATAAAGTCTACGACAGAAACTTCCGTTCCAGACATTCTGTGATGTGATGACAATACTGGCGCTGAAAACCCTTACTTTCTGGTATTTTTTAAAACACTTGAAAGAAGATAAAAATAATTATAAAGGCCAAAACAATAACGAATACTTAAGATCCACAATATTTTAAGAATAAGAATTATCCATAGCTCGAAAAATAATTATTATATATTGAAATTATTTCTATTTAAATAAATTGTTAATGTTTCCAATTAGGATTAATACTACGAGAAATAGTAATTTAATTGTAAATATGAAAACGAATGATATGCCTTAAACAATATTTGCTACCTGATTAAAATACTTGCTTACTATTGTAAAATTTATTTAATAAATAAACGTAACGTGAAACGATGCAACGAGTGTAAATTTCATTGGTACCGAAGGGCTGTTTTAAATAACTCTCAACGTTTCGAGGAGGGATAAAAATAAATAAGTCTGATATATTTACACAATTTATTTTATATTTCAACATCGTCAAATTATAATCGTTATCATCATCGAGTCATGTCAATAATGAAAGTAACGCCAAACGGTTGGGAGAGGTTGTAAGGCCACAGGAAAAATAATTCGTAAATTGCGCTCGACTACGGCGACGTTTATACGTAAACGAAGTTATTAAAAAAAAAACAGAAGGAACGAAAAAACGGACAGGAAAGTTTGTAGAAAGATGATAGGACTTAAGGTACCATCAGTGCCATACTCGAATTTCATTCATTGCAACATTATAAGTGTTCTCTACCGTCTCAATATTCACATTTCGACCTCCGACTGGTAAGTTCTGTGGAATTGAACTATAAATAATTATTTAATTAAATAAATAATTTATACTTACATTACCATCCAAACAATAGCCAAGGAGCTGTGGAAAAATCGTATCCAATCGTAATAGGAACAAAATCGACGTCGACTTCCCAATCATTTCAGGATGATTACGTGGCTACCAACCGAAGTCCTTCGCTTTAATAAAGTCTACGATAGAAACTTCCGTTCCAGACATTCTGTGATGTGATGACAATACTGGCGCTGAAAACCCTTACTTTCTGGTATTTTTTAAAACACTTGAAAGAAGATAAAAATAATTATAAAGGCCAAAACAATAACGAATACTTAAGATCCACAATATTTTAAGAATAAGAATTATCCATAGCTCGAAAAATAATTATTATACATTGAAATTATTTCTATTTAAATAAATTGTTAATGTTTCCAATTAGGATTAATACTACGAGAAATAGTAATTTAATTGTAAATATGAAAACGAATGATATGCCTTAAACAATATTTGCTACCTGATTAAAATACTTGCTTACTATTGTAAAATTTATTTAATAAATAAACGTAACGTGAAACGATGCAACGAGTGTAAATTTCATTGGTACCGAAGGGCTGTTTTAAATAACTCTCAACGTTTCGAGGAGGGATAAAAATAAATAAGTCTGATATATTTACACAATTTATTTTATATTTCAACATCGTCAAATTATAATCGTTATCATCATCGAGTCATGTCAATAACGAAAGTAACGCTAAACGGTTGGGAGAGGTTGTAAGGCCACAGGAAAAATAATTCGTAAATTGCGCTCGACTACGGCGACGTTTATACGTAAACGAAGTTATTTTAAAAAAAACAGAAGGAACGAAAAAACGGACAGGAAAGTTTGTAGAAAGATGAACGTTTGATCGGTCGTGTAATCTGTTTTTCAACGTTAAGAGTCTGCCGATTATTCTTTGGATTCCGAGCGATTGAATTACGAATTAAAAAATATATGTATATATTATTTTTAAAAAAGAGGGAGCAGGAATGCAGAATAATGTTCACGATATGCACGCATAATGAGACAGAAATGAAGAAATACTACAGGACGAATGCACGAAAGATCAATCGATCTTGCGGAGACCACGGAGAATAATGACTTTGTTAAACATTACTTTTTTCTTAATCTACAATAAATGTGCATTAACTTTACAGGATATCGCGGGGTAAAGGGAAGATTATTTGAAAAATGTACAGGGTGTGACGATTCACGTTCAAACGACCAAATGCCCGGTTTGTCTGTTTGTAATAGGAACTGAACCCAAAAACTTTATCTTAGCCAAATTTTAAGAAGGAGAGGCGCTTCGCACTAGTCAAAACAGTGGCGATTGTTTAAAAACAATGTCTATAATTTTTCGTCGTTTGCTTGTCTGTTCGGAAGACTTACTTGAGTATATGTTTCTAGTACAGAAAAACATTCATAGTTTCCGAAAATGTTTTTTTTCGTCTTCTTTTAAAAGAATATGAAAGACGGTATTCGCCCAATTATGACGAATGGTAGCTCATTTATCCTTAAAATAAAGTTTTATCAATTCACCACCTAGATATTCGTTAGTGTTAGTTGATTAAGAGTTATAAGTACTAAGTTTTAAACGACAAATATTATAAAGAAATGCTGTGTGTGAATTGATAGACAAATTTCCAATAAAAAAATGAAATATTACTCGTCATAATCGACCTAATATTAAGATTTTTGTGTTATATTACTTGACGAAAAAACTTACTATTAGCAAATATCAATCGGATTTTTTTCTGCAAAAGGAAACTATGAATGTATAAACTCAAAACACTTTCAAGTCACTCTTCAGAGTAGTCAATCAAACCTCTAAAAATTGTAGACAATTTTTTGAAACTATAGCACTGATGTTACTAGGTTGAACCGATTCACCCCCTTAAATACATTTTCTTACGCAGTGAATCGGCTTTTGTTACTTTTCCAATGGGGAGAAGAATCTTACATTCAATCGTTATGTTATTTTCGTTTAGCAATCAAACGTAATACCTTTATCTACAGTTTAAACGTTATTCTATGACGAAGAAAACTCCGCTCTGTGTTATCCTTCAGAGAATCGGTTACACTGTGGACAGTAAGTAACGAAACAAAGGCTTGGTTCAATAATATCGCAAGGTTTGAGCGTCGGCGATGGAGATTTTTAGGATATTGAAGGTTTGGTGATTTGGGAGAGGAAATAAAGTATTAAAAAACGCAGAAATACATTTATAGCCAGCTGACTGCGAGATTGCATCAGACAGACGATACAAAAAAAAGTATTTACTCCTAACTACTAATTGCAACTACACTCAATTTTTGTTAATCTACACAAGTAGTACCGTGTTGTTCAAATCTAGCGAAAACGAAATTTAAAAATTAAAGATCACTTAAAAAGCTTTTTATAGTGTAAAAAAACCTTTTACTTCTTAAAACTATTGATTTCTCCGTAAAATATCGCTCCAAAAAATTGGATAATAGAAATGAAGTCCGAGAACTTTTCATAAGGTACTTGAGACGAAAATCTCAGCGACCGAATCGTACGAGATCCGATTTTACGTCAAAATCACGAAATTTTTATGTATATATATAAAGTGCAATTTTCATTCAAGTAATTTTGCTTTCTTATCACTCTTTTGTGATATATCATTATTCGCGCAACATCCCGGCGGTTAATTGGTATTTCCAGATGCATTTTAATCGAATTTACGTTAGGTAGCGTGATGGCGATGCTAAAAAAAACAAGAAATTAGAATAAAAAAAAAAAGAAAAGAAAGAAAGAGAAAAAAAGGAACTGTGCGCTCTGGCGTTACAAAAATTTCTTTTCATTTATGTTACATCATTAATCTTTCCTCGGCTTAAGACAACAACCCTCAATATATTATTATCATAAATAAATTTGGTCTATCGGTAATAATGTAAATACGCCGGTACAATCCTGGCAGTATTTGGTAAGGACGAATCAGGGTTATCGGAAGGGTAACTGACGCCGGATTAGCCACGGGAAAAATTATAATCCATCGATTCGTCTGGTTGTCGCTGTAGATTTTTTTTAGCTTTCTGTTAAATTCGAAGAGGTGAGAAAAGACGAACGATCAGCGCATCGATTACACCTTACGGTAAGCTTGACTCTAGACCCTTGGACCGGATGGCCGGGGCTTTTGCAAATCTATTGACCATACAAGGCGACAATGGTTTTTCTTTCGTTCGAATTTATTTTCTTGCTTTTCCACGTCGTTGATGAAGATAAGCTGAGGATTCTATGAGTGAAAATAGAGACGCGAAAAAACACCCAACAGCTTTGTAGGATATTTGGGCTCAACTGTAAGATCTTTAGCGATTTCACAGACGAATTATTCGGGTGCTAGTACTCAAGGGAATATGATTATCGGTCAATAATCGCGAATCTCTGTAGATCTTGAATATTCGAGTCATGGATGTATCGTCGCGTTGATCTACAAAACGACCCGGTCAACGTGTATTATAAAACTATCGTGACCTGCTTATTTTATTTTAATCTGCGGCACTTTGTTTAAAAAATATAATCGGTGTATGTGTCTGACCGTAGTGTTCACAGTTGTTGGTTAATATTGCCTTAGGTTCAAGACCGACATCAACATTTAATCTCTATTCCTATTTGTTTCATTCTCGTTTCCCTTTCTCTCGCATATATCTTCGGTACAGTGTCAACAATAATTTTAGTTAAGAAAAGAAAAAAAGAAAAATAAAAAATGTTATACTGTATTTTTCTATCCAACCACGTTGATTCTTGTCGTGAACCAGAGGTGACTTGGTATGTTCTTCACATTTTTGTGTATGTGTACTTTGTATCGGTTTTTTCGATCGTGTAAGTGTGTAACGCTTCGGCTTCAGTTTTATCCAATCGCTTTGCTCTAATCAATCACTGTTCTCAGTCTGCACGCTTGCGAAAAACACCTGGAATATAAAAACGGATTTTTCTTTCCATGCTTCCAGGGCAATAAAATGGAACAATAGTAATGATATTTTTTTAACTCATGCACGGAATGTCCCGCGTTCCGTGCCTGTAACGCGTGGCGAAAATGGCGTATTCTAGAAAGGCATGCGAGAATATACTTGCGCATGCGCACCACCGACGCGGTTCTGCGCACGCACATGGGTGCACAAAAGATGATATTTTTCACGCACACCCATTACAAGCACGAAACACGGGACATACCGTTCATCCGTTAAAAAAAGCAGTATGTGGTACTTGTACGAAAAAGCGGATATTCTACGGCGGTTAGGAAGCAGGCAGCACTCGCCTTCGTGGAATAATCGCTTTTCCAAACTAGTATCACAATCTACTAATTTTCATACAATATTATTGAACAATCTTTAGAAAAAAATGGAGGTCTATGTTTTTCTATTTAGTATCCAATGCAATAAGTATTTATTCCCATTTTTTATGCCAAGAAAATGACTGAAGTTTTATGCATTTTTTTTTGTAGCTGATATGTGAAAATGTCAACATTTCATTATAAAAGCCATAGATAGTTGTTGCAAAATGATACAATGTTCATCAAATTAAATAATAGAGATTTACAGTCCACGAATAGATTAGTGTAGAAAAATAGATTTTAGAAATTTAGTGAGCTCAAATTTTATGCTCTAATGATAATCATAAGCAATTGTTTTCGCCCTTTGAGAAATTTAAAAACTTTCCTCAAAGGTCTGATTCATACCTGATTCAAACTCACATTTTTTATAGTCTAATACACTTTGTATTCAAAATTGGCACAAAAAATAATTTTTTTCTACAGTTTATTTATAAAAGTGGCACTTGGTGTATGTAAATAAATTTGGTAACTTTTTATCATATTTTTGGATAATTTGCACATTAAATATTAACACAAAAATAATGGAATCAAGTGATGAGTAAAAAACAGGTCAAGGAAAATATTGCGATAAACAAACTTACCATAACTAAATGTGCGATGACTTATCCCTCCCTTTTAATCGCTCCAGGCGCTTCGGCTAATCCTTTTACTTTGAGTCGATCTGCCGTTTTCAAAAAAGCGGGAAGTTGATCCTGTGAGACATTCACCTCGCCGGCATACATAAATTCCAATATCGCTTGGAGGTGACTATAAGCTACATCTTTAAGAATAATAATGGGATGTTTGGACGGATTCTCCTGAAAGATAATAAGATAACATAGTCTAAAAATAAGTTATCAATTGTGTTTTGTTAAGCTCATCAAATACTTCGTCATATTGAAAATAAAATGTTTCTATATTTACCTCTAGCAAAGATTTGAAGTACGGACTACAGGCGGACAGTACCATCTTGTGTGCTTTACAAGTTTGACCATCGCATGCCAATGTCACGTCTGTAAAACTTTTCTCGTCCCTCAAATGTTTGAAAGATGTTACCATGTTCGATTGGAAGTCGTTCCATTTGAGGAAAAATTGCTGCTGTTCCCCAGCCATTTTGGATTATATTTATTTTATCTCAAGTACCAAATATTCACGATTAAACTCGAGTCTGACAACGAAAAAAAAAAGAAAGATAAGTACTTGATAGCGTTCAAACATAACATGAATAATAGCGCACGTTTTTATCAAAAAATTACATAAAGACGATAAACACAGCTGATATGAATTCTATAAATTGTACAACAGTCAAAATAATGAATTACGATAATGGAATCAAATTACATAAATTGATGCCGACTGGCAATATTTAAAAAAAAAAAAAATTATTTTATATTCGCTAAGCTGAAATTTTATTTATTATTTATAAATTAGCATTTATTATTATTATAAAAAATTGCAAAGGAAATGTTTTAAAATTGTTTTATGATGTTCACGAACAAGAATTTGTTACCGACGGACAAATTTGTATGTACGAGGTTATTGAAATATTTATTTAATTTTATAACAATGAAAATATAAACAAAAAAATTTCTCCTATATCAATATTTGTGAACTTTATTAATAAATATCCGACTCTGTAATGTATTGTCTAGACATAATTGCTGACTGCTTCCATACTCTAATTACTGTTGCTGTTATAATACTTCATATTTGTAAATTATTCTATCTGTTTTATTATTTTATTTATAGTTTCTTTGTAAAACGAAATTCTGCTTGTAACGATACATTTACAATGTGTATAAAACGTTTAATTCCGTAAATAAAGGATATTACCGTAATAAAATCGGAAACTAATACTAATTAATGTTTCACAAGCGAAATCGAAGCGTCAGTAGAAACCCAAGCTTACCGTCGGAACGAATCAGGAGACTTTAGCCCCGTAATGAAAAATTACAACAAACAACAAGCGAGACATATGGCAGAGGGCGAAAAATTAGCGCTTCAATCTATCATGAAGCGTAAATACGAGACACAATCGCGATTCCACAAAAGCGTTTTAGGTTAGCTTGTTTAAAAAGAATATCTCACGACGTGCAAACTCGGGCTAAAAGTCGAGATTTTAGGGGACGCGTGAGTGGCGTGTGACGCACGTTACTTCATTTTCCGTCGTAGATCATATTTTTTTTTTGTTTTTTTTTTCTTCTTCACGAATCTCTCAATGGATGCTGCTAGTAAACGGCGTACAGTTCTTTAATCACAACAATACGCGTGCGTCCCCGTGTCTCGATTCCCCCGTGAAACGGATGACGGTGGAAGAAGCATTGGGACCCAAACAAAAACGGACCCAACTTGCGAGCGAAGAATCAGAATTGGACGAATTAACGAAAATCATAACTCACCTCTCCAGGATTAATTAATTTCGCGGGTAAATCTCGTGGCACTCGATGGAGGAAGCGTGATTAAGAGACTCGCGGAAATGCACTCACTATAAGTAACTGTGATGTATATATACTGGCGAAAAGTTTTTACCGAGTGGTAGCAATATATTTTTTGTTGTGGCTAACACCACGGTGAGCAAATTCGGATAGATTCGGAAGACTCCGATCACCTTCGTAGAATCGCGTCAACTGGTGCGTTCCATCAGGCGCGGGAAATGAGCGGTGGCGCCATCTTTCGGCGGGCTGGAAAAGAGGCGACGGAAGTTGGTCGATTGATGGTTATATTACGTACTGTTTAATTAATAACCGGTTCGTAATGGGATCTTGCAATTAATATCGGTACGTTATTCGAAACAATAATTTTTCATCGCTATAAAACGTATAAAATATACGTCACAGCATATATGCTGTGACGTAGAGCCACGGTTATATCGAATGAACAGTCAACAATCGAAGCCCGCGAATGGCGCGTAACTTTGTCAATTCAAATGTAGATGCACGGAATAGGAAACGTTTTATAGATATAAATGGTCACCCGGAAATGTAGTGAGCGCATGGAAAGATACTTTCTCTTTTGCAACATTGGAGGAATTCATCGCGATCCGTAGATCACTGGATGAGGATAATTCGCAGAAACCCTTGAGACGATACTTGAGTTTACAAAAACCAAATCCACCCACGGTCCCTGTAGTCCACATCACGTGGTGACCAATAGGGCTGCGTTCCGAATGCGCGTCCGGCGACTTTTCTCTCTTTCTTATCGCGAATGGAAAAAAGAGAGAAAAGTCGCCGGGCGCTTTATTCGGAACGCATTCCAGAGGCTCGGGGCGGCGCCGATCGGGCGATCGACGCCAGGCACGCCAAGCCAGACAGACGCGCTTTTCCCGCTACACGCAGCGAGACAGGAATGGCCAGCAACCCCTGGAGAGAAGGAGAAACGACGCCACTACGACAACCGACGATTGGCCAACGTTTACCATGGAGGGATGAACCACCCCCGTTCATCAACGCGCTGGGGACATCATTGGCGCAGAGGAAAAAATTGTTTATTGAAAATACTTTCGATTATTATATGGAACGGACGTTCCTTTCGTGTATTTGCATTTCGATTTTAATATATTTACAATTTATTTACTTATTTCAACATTAAATTCAACTATATATTCATTTCAAATCCTTCCTACGCATTCCCGCGCCTCCGAGCCGAACACGTCAGTGTTCCACGGGCGAAACGTTCCTTTGCGCCATCTTACATGCGGACTGCAAATTAATTATAAATTACCGATAAAATAGGATATTGCAATACGTATTTTTTTAAATCTCTTAAATCTCTCTATATAATATTTTCTAGTATTATAAAAAGTTTTCGCCTTGTCTTGATTTTTTTAAGCCCCTTATGAGATCAATTAAAAAAATGGTGATGCGAGCGCTCGAGTTACAATAACCTCTAGTAATGTTATTATATTTTTAACAATTATACATTTTTTTTTAAATTTCATGCATTTAAAAAAAACATTGCAATATACCTACTACCGCTTTACAATTTTCCAAAAAACTGATATATATTATGCTACAAGGGAGGAATGTGCGTAGTTCTTGCCGAGGGTGAAGTTTTATCCAAGGTGAAAGTTACGCTCCCTCCTGTGTAGCACGATATTTTTTTTTCCCTAATTTTGCTAAAATCTAAACACATTCCATGCTTGCAACGCTAGGACGCAAAAATTACGCATTCTGAACCAATGACGAGTATGCACGTGTAGGTTTCATTAGTCCCGCTGGACAGAAATGAACAGTACTCTTCCCCAGGGAAGAATAAAATTGAACTGCGCATGCGTAACTGTCGGAAGTTAAAAATTAGCAACTGCGCCCGCTTAACGAGCACGAAATCGCTTATTTTTAACAATCTTCACCCTCGGAAAAAACCACGTACTTTACTCCCTAGTATCGCAAAATACTAGTTTTACGTTGTACTTTTCTTGTCCTATTTTTATCTTTCAAGACAAAATCAGTTTTACGAAATTCCCAAATTTGTGCATAAAAATCTCATAACATTCACAAAAAGTACTATTAAGTAGCAATAAAATCTGGCTCGTTAAAAACATTTCTACGAAGGGTCGAAAAATAGTAGTTGAACTAACAGCGAATATGCGAAATACTTCTTATAGGAACTTTTGCTACTGGTTAACGGTCAGGAAGATATCTTTTGCACCGAGGTGGTATGGAGCTCGTAAGGTAGATGTTACGTATGAGACAGCAGAACTTTTCGTTCTGTTTCCGTAAAACTGTATTTATAGATGGCGCTGAAATCGCGATAATCTCCGATCCTTAACGTGATGTGGCACAACTTCCGAAACAGCAATCGGTATCGAAAACTGTAATCACGATTACTCAGAGCTAGTTAATGTTTTAAACCGAAGCAAATTAGCTCCTATTCCGTCAATCCACTTTGCAGTGGAAGCTAATGTTTTTCCTTCTAAAATATAAATCTTTTCTGAGTAGAGACAATTATAGATTTTGATACTGATTGGACCTAAAATGTTTATGAGCAGGATGTACAGTTACATCAAATTAAGGAAAAAAAATCAAATTCTGAAGCCAGGCGGGTTTTTCGTTATTTTTATTTATTTCTTTAAACAAAGCTTCCTATAAAGGAAGCTTTGTTTTCATGAAACATTTTTTTCGCGATTTTCATGTGAGAATACTCAGAATGGTCTAAAATCGAGTAAAGTAGTTTAGAAAAAAGGTTAGTATTTAATGTGTGTATTTTAGATGTTTCGAAAGTTGAATCGCCTATAACTCAAGAATGGTTCCATCGATGGAGTTGCAATTTGGCATACAAGTAAAGCAGCAGCCACTCTTTGATTGTTGTAATTGTTTTCACAAGTTCTATGCAGAAATTTGGTTTTACGTCTTTTTGATTTAAAAAAAAACATCATTGTCTCTTTAACTTTCCGGAAAATTTCGGCTAATCCGGTAAATATTTCTTCACGAGTGGAGGTGCACTTATTTTTCACTGAGTTTTTTAATATTGAATTCGGCGAAAATCGGAAGAGCAGTTTGGATTTTATAGTTTCTAATTTCTTAAAAAAATGACGTTATTGCGTGTATCTTCCCAAAATTTGAGATAGAGAAGCGTTAGCTACATTACCGAACATTCCGTGATGCTAGATACATTATTTAGCGAAGATCGGTAGAAGAGTTCACATTTTACAGAGATTTTTCTTTATTATTTCCTGACTACCCAAATTTTACTAAACTCCAGTAAAAAAACAAGGATAAAGTAGAATCTTATACGTTGCTTCCTCAATCTTTACCACTTTTCATAAAGCTTCCTCTATGAGTAAACCAAAATCGATGAACATACTTCCTCATAGAGGAAGTTTTAGCTTTTTCAAAAAAGGAAAATCCATTTATCCAAAGTTTTCAATTATATTTGATAATGAAAAAGGTATAATTATACAAGGATTCTTAGTGTGGTGAGAAAAGGGAACCTATGGTTACATTTTATTTATAATTCAGAATTTTCTATTCTCAACATTTCACTGCCTCTCTCAACTTTTAGTAACTCTACTAGTAAAAAAAAAAATTGACAATTCCTGAATGGGACTCAGTCACCTAAAAAACATATAGCGATTATTGAGTTTTTAATAAAGATTTATTTATACATTTAAAATCATATTTGTATCATAAAGAATTGAAATAAAATTTCCTATATTCAATCCAGAATGTACTCTTCGATAGATAAAATAAGGCATCGAACAGTAAAATTTGTTTATCGGTTTGGACTGAAAGCTACGACAAGTGAAAATTGTCACTTTTTTCCTCACACTGTTCTGGTGTGCTGTATGTCTTTACAAAATTGCAGAATTATAATACTCATGATGTACTTAATGAGGTTTAAATGTAAGATTTTTAAAAAGAAGTGTATCATTTACACCATTTTTTTTCTTATGAAAAAAAGTATGTTAATGAATATACGAAAAATATCTTATACTTTATAGAAATTTTTTATATGTGTCATGTATTTTGCATATATTGTCAAATATAGTACAACATTTTTTTATGTATCTTTTTGTATATATCCGTCAATATATACCCAAATATATAGAATCATTCGTCGTAAAAAATGTACCTAATATACACATTAATAAATTTCACAAAAAAAAAAACTAAATGCAACAAAAATAAATTAACAATTCCTTAACACTAAAAATGTATATTTTTTTCTGTTCAAACTAAATTTATTTTATTTTATTAATCTTCTTTTTTAAATCATGAACTGAAATACTAAAAAGATCTAAGACTTCAGAGAAATTTTTTATATGTGTTATATATTTTACATATATTGTAAAATATAGTAGAACATTTTTTAATGTATAATTTTGAATATATCAGTCGATATATATTCAAATGCATAGAATCATTTGTCGTAAAAAATGTGTTTAATATACATAATAATACATTTCCAGTTTTTTCTGCTGATCGAAACCAATATGAAACGATACAAGAAATTTTTTATATGTGTCATGTATTTTGCATATATTGTCAAATATAGTAGAACATTTTTTTATGTATCTTTTTGTATATATCCGTCAATATATACCCAAATATATAGAATCATTCGTCGTAAAAAATGTACCTAATATACACTATTAAATTTCACAAAAAAAACTAAATGTAACAAAAATAAATTAACAATTCCTTAACACTAAAAATGTATATTTTTTTCTGTTCAAACTAAATTTATTTTATTTTATTAATCTTCTTTTTTAAATCATGAACTGAAATACTAAAAAGATCTAAGACTTCAGAGAAATTTTTTATATGTGTTATATATTTTACATATATTGTAAAATATAGTAGAACATTTTTTAATGTATTATTTTGAATATATCCGTCGATATATATTCAAATACATAGAATCATTTGTCGTAAAAAATGTGTTTAATATACATAATAATACATTTCCAGTTTTTTCTGCTGATCGAAACCAATATGAAACGATACAAGAAATTTTTTATATGTGTCATGTATTTTGCATATATTGTCAAATATAGTAGAACATTTTTTTATGTATCTTTTTGTATATATCCGTCAATATATACCCAAATATATAGAATCATTCGTCGTAAAAAATGTACCTAATATACACATTAATAAATTTCACAAAAAAAAAAACTAAATGCAACAAAAATAAATTAACAATTCCTTAACACTAAAAATGTATATTTTTTTCTGTTCAAACTAAATTTATTTTATTTTATTAATCTTCTTTTTTAAATCATGAACTGAAATACTAAAAAGATCTAAGACTTCAGAGAAATTTTTTATATGTGTTATATATTTTACATATATTGTAAAATATAGTAGAACATTTTTTAATGTATAATTTTGAATATATCCATCGATATATATTCAAATACATAGAATCATTTGTCGTAAAAAATGTGTTTAATATACATAATAATACATTTCCAGTTTTTTCTGCTGATCGAAACCAATATGAAACGATACAAGCAACAGGTAGAGCTAACTAGTAGGTGTTCCAATGAAGCGCAGTGAGTTGCAGTATACGAGCGCAGATTCGTCCACCCGGCAGTTTAAGACCCGCCCCGGGGTTGGTTCTCCACCCGCGAGTCACCCAATCGTCTTCTTCGAAGCGCTCCCTTAACGGGTCAACCGGATGTCGCTTTCTTTCCCGGTACTACGTTAGACTTTCTGTCTCTGCGGATCTCGCGTTGTCCTTGCACGTATTGCTCAGGCCGAATACGCGGAAGACCCAGTTACATTAGCCGGATTGCCGCGTATTGCGCAATTTCGCGTAAAGCGACATTAAATTTATCTCGTAAATTTCCCATCTTACGGATGAGCGAATGTGCTCCGATAAGTTTTATGCTGAACAGGAAATAAACTTCGTTTTGCATTAGAATAATTGCAGCTCGGATAACTTTCTGATTGATACTATAACGGCGCCATTAATGACGCGGCTTTATTTTTCTTGAATGATACGCTACTGATGCTATAATTACTATGCCTATAAGTGCGCTATCAGAGCTAGAACTTTTGTTTAGTCTCAACAATAATTTTTTTATTATTTACACTAATGCAAATTTTCTTTAGTTATCATGGGATTATTAACGTTATAAATTATGTCAAATTTATAAACTGTAGATTATTCTGTGTGAATAGACATATTGTAATATAGGACAAATGTAGATATTTATAAAATTCTTAGACTGCACAGAATAGATACAAAGTGCTCGCAAATTAAAATGTTTGAATTTACATATAATTGAAATATGATGTTTTTTGCGACTGTGAAATGTAAGAAATATATTTTTACAGAATCTTTAAGTATTTGCATATGACAATTCTGTGATGATTTAAAAATACTTAATTCATTAGTACATTAAGTGTCTCAAAATTCTATCACAATAGATTTTTTATGTTTGCTATTTTCGGAAAAATTAGATTTCTATAGTTTTTATTGAAACGACCACTTACCATCTAATGTGGCGAGTAAGTGTAAGCGAATTAAACATACAAAATGCTGCTATATCCTTTTTTTACAAACAAATCAAAATTAAATGAAATCATTTTTTAAGTACTTTTTAAGAACAATCACTTTTTTTTAATGTGCTGATGAATTGCGTCTCTTTTGAGATGCAATTCATCAGCATTTCATCACACTTTATAATTTTAGAAAAAAAGTTGAGAATTTAGTGACCAGAGAATTTAATACGGAAAAGCTGTAAAACGAAAAAAATTGAAGAAAAAAAAAGTTACGAATTTTGCAAAATATTTGTAAAAAATATGGAACAATGATATAAATACTTTCTGACGGAAAAAATAGATTTTTTTTCCGTTTAATTTACTAATGAATTCTGTCTTAAAATCTTCATAACTTTCACCAAAATGCCAATTGCTCTCAGCGGCAACTATAGATATAATAATTTGAAGAAGAAACTGCGAATTTACTGAAAACCACTCAGTAGAGTAAAATGAAAATGATGAAAATATAAAATATTTTTTAACCGTTAGAACATACAAAATTCGTATCAAATAATGATTCATATACTTTTCAATGGAATAACAATTATTATATTTATCAGTTGAATTTACTCATGAATTGTGCCTCAAAATCTTTATAACTTTCACCAGAATGCCAATTGCACATAGCATCAACTATATATATAATATTTTGGAGAAGAAACTGCGATTTTATTGAAAACCACTCAGTAGAATAAAATGAAAACGATGAAAAAAAAATTACGAATTTTTTACCTATAGAGAATACCAGCTTCATATCAAATAATGATTCGTATACTTTTCAATGAAATAGCGATTATTATATTTATCAGTTGAATTTACTCATGTATAATAATCTCATGTATAATTATAAGTGCCTTATAATCTTTATAACTTTGACTAAAATGCAAATTGTACTCAGCGGCGATTATAGATGTTAAAATTTGGCGAAAAGCCTGATGCGAATTTACTAAACAACGCTCCGGCCGCACGAGCTCTGGCGAGCGGGCGAGCGCGAAGTAAAGAGACGAGAAGACAATCGCGTGAGCGATTTGCCCTGGAGAACCGCGAAGCGCCCATCAAAAAAGAAGAGGGGATGGTCAGATCCCCGTGGAGCGATGCGTGTAGCTCGCCGTAGCCACAGGGCCGACAGAGAGCCGAGTGTGTATGGTTAATCCGCGCATGCGCTTAGTTCGACGTCGCTCAGTTGGCGCGCGCCACATTGAAAGCTTGCGACATGCCGTCGAGTTAGTCAGTCGCGCGCCAACTCTCGCTCGGTTGGTTTGAATAACGAGTTAGATCATCGGGGCTTTAACACATAGTTATATCCGAGGTATACAAGGACGGTGAAGTTTTAACCGCGCGTTTGTCTCCAATCCGACTTGTGTTCTCAATAGCCGTTGTCTACTCATTAGCGTTTCCAATCGAACGTTATTTAAAAAAAAGAACCTTTTTGTTTCGCGCTAAATCGTGTCGATATTTCAAACAACGATAAACACCAAAGTCTACAGATTCTCTGGAGTCGGTAGAGATAAAAGGTGTCGTGTCGAGGATCGGCATCAATATTAAAGGCGAAATACAAAAAAAAAAACAAAAAACGCACGTAACAGTGGATAACGTGAAGGAGCAGTGTCAGTTGTCCGAAGTTTGTTATAAAAATCCTTTCCAACAATTTGTGATACCCGGGTGTGCAGTGCACAGGGTGTAAAAACTTGGTGCTGTGGAGCTAAAATAATCCCACAATAAACACAACCCAAATATCATTGACAAAGACAAAAAAAAAAATAGACGAGAAATTTCCGGTTAACGGAAAAAAGAAAAAAACGGCGCGGAGAGACTAATTGTTTATCTGTGATGCGTGAGTGAGTGAGTGTACAATGGAATCACCAGTAATGTACGAGTCGGCGGCCCACCAAGCGCAGACGCAGGGGGCCCCCGATCTAAAAAAGTCCTCGATAGTTCTCTCGAACAACAATAACAACAACAACAACAATAACAACGCCGCAAACGCTAATAACAACAACAATTCAACGCTGCAGGTTAACCACAATCAGCAGACGGGAAGTACGGGCGTGAGCAAAGTCTCAGCTAGCAAAGCGAGTCTCCATCAGCAATATGCGGAGCACTGCGCTGCAGCCGGCGAGCTTACGGATCTCAATACCCCGGAAATATCGCTGGACCTTCAACATCTGATAGACGACTCGCACTTCAATGATGGACTCCTCGATATGCTGGGCGGTGGCGGTAACGCTGCGCTCAAACACGCACGTACTACGGGCTATCCACGAACGACCCTCGCTTATATGCCACAACCGGTTCACAGCGGCGCGAGTTATCATCAGGGAAGCAACAGTTGCAGCGACAGTAACAGCTCTAGTTCCGATTCACCGAGTATCAAAGAAGAGCCACTCGATCCAGCGGACTACAGACGACACTGTCCGCAATATCCGCCCGGTGGTTACAATCCCGCCAACGGCGGACCTTTCGCCAATGGCGGACCCACCTTTACGACCCTAACGCCATCCACCGTTCCCGGTGGACACCCTGGCGTTCATCATCAGCAACATCCCCAACAGCAACAGCAACAGCAGCAACAACAACAACATCAGCAACAAACTGGCCGTGGCGGACCTATGAAACCCGTGATGGCGCATCAGCAACATCAAGCAGCCGCAGCAGCAGCAGCGGCCGCTGCAGCCGCTGCAGCAGTTGCCAGAAAGCAGTCCAAGGCCATAGACAAAGCCAGCGACGAGTACAGGAGACGACGTGAGAGGAACAACATAGCAGTGCGAAAGAGCCGGGAAAAGGCGAAGGTTCGATCGCGGGAAACTGAAGAGAAGGTTAAACTGTTGGTTAAGGACAATGATATGCTGAAGAAGAGGATCGAGGTGCTTACCGAAGAGCTCAATGTAATGCGATCGGTGTTTAGCAGCGTTGGCGTTTTACCCGATCAACTGCATCGCGAAATTTCGAGGCACTTGGATCAGTTTCAGCAACACGCGGTCGGGCCTATGTAGCATCGAACTAGCGCTAGAGGCGTTGCTGTAGGCTAGAGAGCTAAAAACAAGCGAAAATTCGTGCGCCCGTCAATACGCGCTTATAAAAATGATCTTCTGCGCAGCGGACGGCTTTTGTTTGTCAGCTGAGATATAATTATTACGCGCGCATGATTACAATCGTGCCCCGAACGTTCTAGTTCGTAGAGAACGTACTGTTTTTCTCGATTGGCTGATGTGCACACGCGACCTTCGGTACACGCACGCGAGAGGAACGTACCACGCTTTTTGTGTGGATGCTTCGAAGGATATCCGGCTGTGAGACACTCGGCGCAGGTTTGAAATATCTGCGCGCTGGAGTTGCCGAAACCAACAACACGCTAGATCGATGGAAACGCGCGTGCGCGATAGATCTACGCGAGAACGACGCGATTCGCTTTGGTATTCGGGCGCGTCTATCGATGTTACCTATCGGAGACGCTGGAATGAGATTCCGTTGGTCTTTGATATTATGATTCTACGTTCACGTTTATATCAATTGTGATGCCGATATTCATTAAACACTTGGGCTTTTTGGTCCTCTTTATTTCCGGTATCTGCAAAAATCATAAAAAATATTGTATCTGATTGCAACAAAAATTTCGTATGGGATATACGTTTTCTATTTTTGTAGATTTTATGAATCCTGGGAAAAATTCTGTCGGTGAAATTTATATTTCGGTATATTGTTTCGGGGCGAAAAGGGTCATGCTCAAGTGTTTAATGGGTATTTGTATATAATGTGTATGAAAAAAAGAAATGTTTATCGGGACCATGATAAATAACGAATAGATATAGGCTCCGAAGATCCATGCTGTGCCGATGCCAGAGCACATGCGTAAATCGCTGAAAATCGTTGCGTAGGTTGTAGCGATCACAGAAATGAAAGCTGAGCGGAATTTTCGCAGACTCTAATAGCGCTTTTCATTGGCAAAAGTCGTGCTCTTTCTGAGATGCAAAGGTACAGACAATTCAGAGAAATTGTGGTACTCGTGGAAAATTAAGTGACAACCAATAATTGCAATTATTGTAATTAAAAAAATGTAGTTGAAGTTTGTATAGTCACCGATACCAGCTTTTTCTCTGTGCTCTTTTCTCTCTTGCTCATATTCAGGAAAATGCGCCCTCAATGTAATGTGCTATGAGTCTGCAACGTAAAGATCCTCGGGAATCGAAGCATTTGTTCAAGGCCGGTGCTTCTACCTTTCCAGAGATCAATAGATCACATACGAAAATCGAAAATCGTACTTGTACAGTTTGTATAAAGAAAAAAGAAAAAAAAACAGCGTAATAGATGATAAATAATTAAACGAGGGAACGTGAGGAAAAGTCAACGAAATCGAAGTGCCTTTTACGAATCGCAAAATTCGAACGAATTAACAACGAATATACTCTCATGCCGCAATTTAAAAAAATCGCGGATGTTTTATTTTTTTAAATATATACTTACATGTACATATATACATATATATATATGTAGAAAATTTGGATCTTTGCTGAACCGGTATGCACAAAGGTAGCTCACAGTGCAACGCCATTTTCTGATCTCCTACTATCGCAGGGCTCGCTCGAGTCGACGGAAAGTAGACGAAATGGCGGAGCGCGTGCGCATTTGTATGTCGAGGCAACTATAGCTTCTAATTTCTTAAACTTTCTCTTTAATTCACTCACCCTCGAAAAGCCTTGGAATTTTTATTACGACGTATACAAAACAAAACAAAAAAGATAAATAAATAAATGAAGACTGGAGTATGCTTTTCACCTGACGCAGAAAAAATAGACGAAAATGAAAAACAAGGATAAAAATGTAAAATAACGAAAAATGGGGGGGATACACGTACACGAAGAACACAACAGGAAGTCACACCGCATTGGTTGACGACGATTGTATATATTGTTCGAACGGCGTTGTGATTAGATACGGTTTATATAGTAGATATATCGAGATAATTTAATTAAGTAGCGTGTAGTATATCGCTCTTGTACCTAAGTACCTCGTGGCATATCGAGATACCGTAATTATCCCGCGCGCACTATCAATACCCCATCGACAGCATAAATTCACAGAGACACACACACGTGAAACTTATATACACAACGAAACATACGAGCCCCTTGTCATTCGATAACTTATCTATGAACGTACGTGCGAACGGAGGGCAATGACAAAGGCGTTTTTTAAATTTTATTTTCAAGAAATTATTTCCGAGCTTCATTGTCATCACCGCTCAGGCGTCTTAATCAAGGCTAGATGCATATTAAAAAAAATAAGTCAATTGCTCTTCTCGCGTAAAACGACCCAAAAAAAAAGAACACTCACCATGTACACAAACTTGTATTATAGTTACCATTAAATTTAATATTAATTGCAAGAAAAGAAGTGTAATTAAGAGTTAATATATATTTTGTTTAGAGATCGCGCGCGTGTGTAGAATGCATCAGAGAGAAATGAATAAAGTGTGCAAGGCGTGATTTTTGGTATGATAATGTTTGTAGGAAATTGTGTGCGGGAGTGTTTGTTTTATCGTTATAGTTTATTAGATATATATATATTTTTATTAAGGCACATGAAAGAAGAAAGATTTATGGCGTACCGTATACGTTACCTTGGCTTTTGATATAAATCTGCGATTTTTTTATCACTGATTTTATCGAAGTCTTCAATGAGTTACCGAAAAAAAAAAATAAAAAACACAAATGCGTGAAGCGGGCTTCATTGTTTAATCGTTTGGATGTTGATTGTTGTGAGCGAGCGATTGCAATTTATTAATATAGTATATATATATATATACGTATATATAAATTTATGTGTATGCGTAGGGGAAATAACGAATGTAGAATAAACATGATTTAAGTCGACGCATGAGAAATGAGAATAGTGCTCGATACCACGTGTATGGATGTATATAGGATCTATGAATGTATGTGATTTATGCGTATGTATCAAGTATATATGCACACGCGCGCGCGTTTGTATGTTTGCGACGTGTGCCGAGTATGAGATTACCTGTTACGGTTGTCTTCGTGTCTATGCACAAATATATTTTGATATAAAATCTTAAAATGACTATATTTTCATTTTATTATACTGATGTATATCTGTATACTATATTTCCTGTCCTTCTCTCATTCCTACAGGCCCTATAATTATAAACGTTAGTCATATTTTCAAAAATAAATAGATGACGATCTTAAAAACTTGAGCGTCAAAATATATATGTATGTTCTAATTTTGAGTTCTGGTTATTCGCGTAAGAATATTTTTCTCAAAAGATACATATTTATCTTTTTTGTTGGGGAAAGAGAGTTGCTGATATTTGAGAAAAAAAACAATCGAATTGTTTACTTCTTCGGGTTGAAAAAAATTTTCTTGTAGAAGAAATAAGATTGGCTAGTCAAACTTTAGCCTTTTTGCATAAAAAAGTTAGCTTCGATGGAATTTAATTAGTTACGAAAATGCAGCGATTGCGATAAGAGAATAAGCGGGTGGAAGGAAGAACCCTTTGGTCCGAAGAAAACTTTTTAAAAGTAAAGAGATGATAATCTTAAAGTATTTGGTAAAAATTATAATATTTTAATTCATTTCTACTTTCAAAATTCAATTATTCACATTAGAAAATTTTAAATATATAAAAAAACAATATTTTTTTTTTTTGTAAAAAAGAAAACAGAATATATTGATGGATAAAAATTAAATCTTTATAAATTTTTTAATTTTTATGGCTCGCGTTAAAATATCTGTTAGACGATAAACAATCACTAAAGTGATTTACAATGTAAGTCAAACTTTAGTTTTTTTATATACAAATCTAAAAAAACTCACTAAAAACATAAAAAAATAATGATCCTAAAAATTGTGGTATGAAATATTTCGATTTATTTTTTATTTGGGTCCTAATTATTCACTTAAAAACATTTTTTTAAATAAATATTAATCTTTCGCTTTGTGATATAAAGCTGCAAATATTCAAGAAAAAAATGTTCAATATATTTTTCAAAACCTTATTATTAAATTAAAAATAAAAATTATCAGAGTAATGATTTATAGCTTATTTGAAGAGGAACTTAAGCTTTCATGGAATTTAATTAGTTACAAAAAACAGCGATGACGATAAGAACAAAATAGGGTGCAAGGAAGAGGAAGATTCCCTGGTGTATAATGGAATCTTCTGCTTAGCTTCGGTATATGCTCATACATACAGTATGTATACATTGCGGGTGACCCGTTGGGACTGCAGCAAAGCCAAAGACGTTAATTCCGTTCTCCAGGGTTTATCGAGTTGACCTCGAAACATCAATGACTTTTGGCAAATGATATCTCGCCTCCGGGCCCCGCTTATAGTCATATCCTATTATGTACGTTGCGGCAGATTAGGAGGGCATCGAATCAGTAACGGAAAAATCGAGTGGGTAAGTATAACAGGAAAATAGAGATACGAATAGAAATCGGTTTGCGCGTACGGCAAACCGAGTTGAGTGTCAGACACGAGATAAGTTTATTGTTAGGCAGATAAATAGATTAACACCGCTTTGACCGTATGCTTACGAGCAATGCATATTCTCATATAATTCCTTTACATATATATACTCAGTGAACCTTCGATTCTATATATGTACATCGTTCCACGTGCGGCTCTCTTTTTTTATTATGAGATTACTCGTACTTTCCAAGTCCTGAAATTCGAGACTTTTGACAATTATTTCAGATATGTAAATCGTATAATTCGTCGGGAAATAAATGGATAATACTTGTAATGTTTTTTTTTAAATTTCAAAATTGCCTAGAATTTTAAAAAACTTAGGGTCGCAAATTTATATCTTGAATGCTGAGCTTTTTTCCAAAATTTTCGGGAAAACATTTTTGGTGACAAAAAGTCTAGGTTTTTGAATTTTTATATTTCTGATTTAGATAAAATCTATCAATCTTTAGGTTTGATTCAAATATTCAAGAAACTTGACGAACTATTACACGTGATGGAATGTGTTATTTACCGGGTCATTCAATCTTTACTCTATTGAGAATTTAAAAATTATCTAATTGTGATACAAATTACGAACATAAAAATTGGGTGCCTAATTTTCCAATGAATTTAAAAAAAAATGCAATCTTCTGTTTTCGTTTATGCTAAAAAAGTTCCGGTTAAATTCATTTAATTATTTCTGACATTTTCATGAAACTTCTGGAAAAAATGTCCGAATTTATGTGGGTGTGCGTGTTTGTATCAGGTTCGAGAAGTCAACCGCCTATAACAAAAGCATCATTCCAGCGATCGAGTTGAAATTTGATAAGTTAGTGAAACATCAACCCCTCTTTTATTGCTATAGTCTTTCGACAAAGTGAATGTAGAAATTCAAATTTTATGTATTTTTGAAATTGAAAAGAAAATGCGTAATCGATATATCTTTTGTTGAATTTCGGTTCGTTAGCTAAATAGTTGTTCAGAAGTGCAGGTGCATTTAATATCGTTAGCCTGAAATCGGTCCGATTTTATGGAGTATCGAATTTTTCCAAAAATGTACGTTATACTGTATTAACTTTCGCAAAACTTGAAGTAGCGGGCCCAAATTTTCTATGTAATTTCTATGTAAACTAAATAACTCAGTGATTCTTGATAGAGTATTTAAAATCGGTGGCAGGGTTCTGATCTAATAAGTATTTGACTTATGCTTTTTATTCATGACTAAATTTGCACTAATCTTCAGTTTTTCATATTTATTGAAAACAATGCTACAAATTAGAACAATTAACATTGTCTTCTAATTATATTTCACTTTTTGCAAAGCTTTTTTTAAGCAAAAGTGAAAAGTAATGAGGAAGCAATGTGTAAGGTTCTATTTTTCAGTCTTTTCACACGGAGAAAAAAGGTTAGTTGGGACAACTCCCATTTTATGAGTTGGCTATAAATGAGTTGGTAGAACGATTTATTTAGTGACTATAACCATTTTGTGAGTTGAGACAACACTGAGAAAAATAAATGCGACAACTTGCTAAATATAGTGAGTTCTACTATAAAAATAATGAAACGTGCCATAATTTAGTTGCTAGATATATTATTTATTGATACAGCAACCATAAAAACATAGTTGTCTCAGGGAAACATGTATATAGTTGAATTCATCATCAATTTTTTTGGGTGAACAAATAAGTGGTTGTTCCAACTTACAAATGCGTGGTTATATAGATTAACGAAAAGTGAGTCCGTGCAACCACTTTTTGAGTGTGGCCAATTCTTTTTTTTTCTCTGTGTATGTGATTTATTTACACACTACCTGGATAGGCAGAATCCGCGAAATTAACGTACTCGACGCCATAAAAGTGTCCCTTGGCATTTTTATGTCGTCAAGTATGTCAGTTATGTGCTTTCTGTCCATTTAGGTATTTAAAACAGAGGAAAAAAAATTGGAAAACTATTTAATGGAAACCTGATACCCCGAGTGAATATGAAGAGCGAGAGTTTGTTAGTTAAACCATTGGCCATAAAGTAATTTTTTTATTTTTACTTGTAGGCAAAAAAAACTTCTAAAAAATTACTTGGCATGATTACGCTACCGCATCTTTTGATAACCGTAGTTTCCGTTAGTTCTGCGAGATCTCAATGGCGCTGACCGCGAGCTCGGTTATACCGGCGTCGAGACACGGTCGCAATAAACTATGACATAATGCGCCGAGTTTTGACGCCAGGTTGTCTACTCTCTGGCGCGGAGGTCGTAAGTTTCCGATTTTAGATCAAACGCCTGTACATCCGTGTAACAAGCAAACTAGTCACAATACACACATCAACTCTGCTAGCATCTCTTTATTATGAAAACCCATCACTCCACTCGTCATAAAAAAATTAAATAAATCATGCAAAGAACCTAAAAAAAAAAGGTAACAATAAATGTATTATATTTATGTACTCGTAACAATACTATTTTATTAAATATTAATTATAAAATTGTGCCTAAACTCGACACTGTTATCGGCTGCTCCACTCGTCATAAAAAAATAAAATAAATCATGCAAAGAACCTAAAAAAAAAGATAACAATAAATTTATTATATTTATGTACTCGTAACAATACTATTTTATTAAATATTAATTATAAAATTGTGCCTAAACTCGACACTGTTATCGGCTGCTTATAGTATTTAAAAATACTGTTAGCGATACATTTTTTTTATTTACTAAAAACTTATTTCTAAAAATAATATCAGTAATTGACGTTTTTTTTTTGGTCAGTTATTATAGATATTTATTTAAGTGGTATGCTCTCTCCTTTCTGGCAGTGGTATAATATGGGTTAGGGCCAGCTTAGCCAGCGGCGTTCCGTTAATCCACCCGCACGTATACCACATATCAACCTCATCATCATCATCCTCATCACACACTTTTAAGTTCCGTGTTACAGTTGCGGCGCACGCGCGTATATCATTGGCAGTGACTCGTGCAGCTGAATTTTCGCCTCAAGTGCAATGTGTGACACCACGACTTAAGAAGATGCGCTACACATTTATGCCGTTCTTTCTCGAGTCACCCTTCTTGTGCTTAAGGATGCTTCATACGTACATTCCCAATCAAAAGTTTCATTCGAGTGGAATTCTAAGCACTTCTAAGTAATTCTACGCAGAGAAAAAAAATCGGTACAATCATCTTTTTATAAGTTGTAAGTACGATGAATAATAATTCAAATGTTCATAGTATCACCAATATCGCTGAGTTTTCTACGAATTTTTATCTTGTGATGTCATATTTCAATTCTAATCGTATCAAACTTTTAAGAGTTTTAAAAGAAATTCTAAATAATTCTTTCATCTTGAGGAAATTATCGCTCCAGTGTGACGGCCCGAAAAGTAACCTATTTTCACGATTTTTTTTCGGACGGTTACTATACGCCGATCAATCTGAAATTTTTATGACATATTAAGGTAATCATGAATGACACAAAATGATTTTTTATAAGACGATTTTTATTGTTTGAATATTTTTTTTTTTTAATTCTTGAAAATAATGTTGATAAAAAAGATAGCCTCATGATGGGCATCCTAAGGGTCGCAAATTTGATCTGAAAAAAAAAACCCCAAAGGATTATTAATTAGTATGCGATTGGCTATCGAGCTATGGAAGCTTTTTTTAAATAAAAATAGACAAAATGGCGGCGATTTGAATAAAAAGTACCGAATTTAGCCGTTCTTTCGACAGATTTTCTTTTAGAAAAATGGGAAGATCAAAAAAAAAAAAGCTTCCATAGCACGATAGAGAGTAGCATGAAGAATGTTCTCCTAATATTTGAAAACGATCGCTTGAAAACTGTTCTCTGGAGAATGTCCACCGTTTTGAAAAATGTCGTTTCGAGAAAAACGCGTTTTAAGTTTCGAGTGTGGAAATTACATATACTTAAATTGTGTACTTACGACTAATCGGCGATGGCAGGTCCATAAAGCTTAAAATTTTGAGAGGATGTTTTTGACCGTATATACAAATGGATAAGACCATTAAAAAAATCAATTTTTTTCACACTGGAAAGATCCCTTAAGAATTTCTTCAATTTACTATTTAAATCGATTCCATTTTCTTCATTTTACTTTCTGCGCAGCCCACCATTATGTGAGAATATCTGAGAGTTTTCTTACAAAACTCAGCAGAGGGTAAAGGAAAACATTATTTGATTAAGGAGGCTTCTGCGCTTCACACTAGTCAAATGAGTGCTAATTCTTTAAAAGCATTTCTACAATTTCTAGTGGTTTAATCAAATGTTTTGAGACTTTATTCACATAGCAGCATTAGTTCTTAATATCCAAATATATTCAACGCTGTGATTTCAAAAGTAAATCGATTGATATTTGCAGCGTAAACCGTAGTATCAGTCCGATTATGACGAGCAATAACTCATTTTGTATATTGAAAAATGCTTTATCGATTGACTGTGTAGATTTTTAATAGTGTTTGTAGTTCGAAAGGTAGAATCGTTTGATTATACTGTCCTAACCTAACATTAGACATACAAATGGCTGTAATTTTTGAACAAGCAACGGCATAAAAAATTTGGACGGTAAATCGATTAAGGATCCTTTCATAATCAAAATGAGCTATTGCTCGTTATAATTCGACTATTATTAAGGTTCATCCTTTTTGAAAACTGCACGAAAAAATATGACATCGGGTATTTGCATATGTCAGTTGATTTTCTACACCGAGAGAAAAAGTTTCATTGATTCACGGAAATCTTTGGCAATGAAATGAAATACTTGAATTTCAATACTATCTTTTCTTTGAATGATCTCAAACTCAATGAAAAGTAGTGACATTGATTCGAAGAAACATTTCTTTAAACCAATGAACCTTTTTCATTGATTTCAAAAATATCGTCTCTGATTCAATAAAACCTTCTTCTTACCAGCTCAAAATTTCGAAACCTATTTTTTCCTGAAGTACGCGGCAGATGAAGCTCAAATTTTGTGAGTATGTACGGAAGTACGGCAGAAATAGGCTAAGCTTCTGACTCCTCGAAACTCGAAGCCGTTCGTTCGGGAGAACCGGAAAACAAAAAAGTGAGGTTAGGTGCGAGAGAGAGATCAGTGAAAACGTTTCTTTGAACCAATGAAAACGTCTCTTTAAAACAATGAAACTGTTTCTTTATTATATGCTCACTAAGTAAATCTTTATTTACAGACAATGAAATGTTCGCTTTGAAATTCAAATGCACTATTTCATTGAAATCAATGAAAAAAAATCAATCCACCCATTTCTTTGGCGTCAATGAAATCTTTTCTCTCGGTGTATCCGAAACACGGCTCTGAATATACTTATATATTAACAACTAATTCTGCTACGTGAAAAACCCCTCGGAACTGTAAATTAAGCCATCAAAAATTGTAAAAACGCACGGAGAAAACGGTTTTGCTAGGTTAGCAAATCTTTTGTTAAGGGGAGGGAGTCAGGTCAAAAAAATTGATTTTGGAAATTCAATATCATCCAAATCCTATTGCTTATAAAAATGCCCAATGCACTATATTGTTGGTACTCGATTAAAGAATTTTTTAGTGTTGTCTGACTTGCATATGCTTTTAAATATTATGTTAAGCAAAGATCTTAGGTTTTCCATTCTGCGCATGATTCAGATGAAACTACCAGGCAGATTGGAATGGTTGACGTCTCATTTTCTTCTTCATGAACAGATACACCGGCTAAATGGAGCAAATATTAATAAAATGTAACATTTTTTAAGTAGCATAATTATTAATAAATAAATGTTATGCTATTTTCTAAATCAGTGATTAACTTTGCTTTCAGAATGAAAAAAAAATAGTTTGCTCCATTTAGCCGGTGTATCTTTTCATGAAGAACAAAATGAGACGTTAATGATTCCAATCTGCCTAGTAGTTTGATCTGAATCATGCGCAGAATGGAAAACCTAAGGACTTTGCTTAAGATAATTTGGAAAAGCATATGCAAGTCAGACGACAGTAAAAAATTCTTTCATCCAGCACCAACAATATAGTACATTGTGCATTTTTATATGCAATAGAATTTGGATGATATTGAATTTCCAAAATCAATTTTTTTTTACCTGACTCCCTCCCCTTAAAATGATGATAATTCGCTAGCGTAACTCAAAAATCGGTAGATCATACAAATCTTCTTGCTAGATTAACAAACCTTTTTGCTAGGATAGCAAAAAAACGTATGCTATCACTATAATAACAAAAAATTTGCCAGCCCAACAAAAACGTTTTCTCCGTGCGTTTAAAAAAATTTAGCACTGATTTGATTAGTCTGAAGCGCAAAAGCCTACTTAAGTGGCAAGTAGCACATAATTTTTTTAATAATACCAGCAACCAAACACTTAAGATATTGTAGCGTATCTAATTTCATATTTCACTCACAAATTCCTAAAAATAGTAGAAACACGGTAAAAAAGTTAGCGCTAATTTGTCTAGTGTGAAGCGCTTCAACCTCTTACATCAATGGTAGCTGTATAGGGGAGATGGGGGCAAAACGGTCAGGGGGGCAAAACAGGCACCATTAAAACTTTTGTAAAAACGAATTGTATCAGTTTTTTATGTTTCTTATTAATTATTATCATGTCAGAATATTTTTAACCATCCATTCAGAACTTTTTTTCGAAACTTTGTTGAGCAAATTCCTTTTTCGAAAAATTTTTAATCACACTATTTTTCCGAAAAAAATGTAGTCAAATGAATTTAAAAAAAAACGTCGAAATATCATAAACAAATCAATTAGAACGAAATTATCAAATTAAGATTTGGTGCCAATTTTGCCCCCAGTACTTATATTTAGCCGAGATGCCTGTTTTATTGATATCACCAATTATTTTCCGAAATTTTCAAGTAAGAAATGTCAGGAAATTGAAAAAAGTGGTTTTAGAAAAAGTTGATACGATGTCCGTTTTGCCCCTAATTGCCATTTTCAGTCATGATACCCGTTGTGCCCCCCCGCCCGTTTTGCCCCCATCTCCCTTACTAAAGTAGATCGGCACTTGATGACGTTTAAGAAGTAACAAGCCTTAGGAATGTGGCTATAGTGAAGACAGTACTTGGGGCGTATATAGTTGCAATACGCTATAGTTGTCTGTCCGTCGCTCTAGCGCCTACACGCGCTGAAAAGTTACCGCACCTCCCACATCTCCTCGGGCGCGTGCATCGGGCAACGCGCTCTGCAGTCGAGTCGTGTGTTGCACTTGATATACCAGAGCAATGCGGCCAGGTCGTTCCGCGAACTCCTCGCCACCTCCAAATATATTTTCTCATGTAGTGGTATACAGTGCATATACCTTGAGCTTCGTGCTTCTACCTTCGTTCACATCTATCTTTGTCTTAGCCACAACACATCTCACCTATTATTCTATCTGTGAATAGTTCTATCCTCAAAGTACTACGACGTTTCTTTTGAACAAGACTTTTATAAAGTTCATTTATATTTAAAGTCATCCTTTGGCTCAAGTCGACAATATTGACCATCAACACTTTTGCTTTCTCATAGAGGAAGTTTTTTGGGAAATTTTTTTATATCGAGATTTTCACGTCAGGATATTCAGAATGGTCCGAAACGTTGAGAAGAGTGGTTTAAACAAAATGTGTGCATGTATATATGAGTCATTCCATGCCAAGTGGGCCACCCAAATTTAGCATGTACGCAAAAAGTGTTGATAATTTTTTCAAAAGTTGTTTAGAGTATCGAACAAGACTTTTATAAAGTTCATTTATATTTAATGTCATCCTTTGGCTCAAGTCGAGAATATTGACCATCAACACTTTTGCTTTCTCATAGAGGAAGTTTTTTGTGAAATTTTTTTATATCGAGATTTTCACGTCAGGATACTCAGAATGGTCCGAAATGTCGAGAATAGTGGTTTAGACAAAATGTGTGAATGTATATATAAGTCATTCCATGCCAAGTGGGCTACCCAAATTTAGCATGTACGCAATAAGTGTTGATATTTTTTTCAAAAGTTGTTTAGAGTATTGAACAAGACTTTTATAAAGTTCCTTTATATTTAAAGTCATCCTTTGGCTCAAGTCGAGAATATTGACCATCAACACTTTTGCTTTCTCATAGAGGAAATTTTTTGTGAAATTTTTTTATATCGAGATTTTCACGTCAGGATACTCAGAATGGTCCTAAATGTCGAGAATAGTGGTTTAGACAAAATGTGTGTAAGTATATATGAGTCATTCCATGCCAAGTGGGCCACCCAAATTTAGCATGTACGCAAAAAATGTTGATAATTTTTTCAAAAGTTGTTTAGAGTATCACGAACATTCATAAATAATTTCAGAATTTTAGCACCTGTGGCTTGCCCAAAATTTAATAACGATTTGTTTTAATCCACTTTTTTTTCAATTCGCTGTATATTCAAAATTACTGATCGTACAAAAAATTTGTTCATCTATAAAATTCAAGTTTTTTAATGTACTTTCTAATAATGTATCTTCTTTGTCTGTGATCATTTTCAAAAATATTCAAACGTAAGATTATTTTTTATGCAATTTTGAATTTCTAGAAAAAACATCTGTAAGTTTTCTAGCTTCTGCAAATTTTTAGTAGTCGAGCTAAATAATTGCATATATTTAAAACCATACAAAAGGAGGATCGGTATTGAATTTGGGATCAATCTATAAATAGGTTTGGTTTTTATAGGATTCCGAATTTGACGAAAAATTTACGTTTTGCTCTAACTCACGTAAAATATTTCCGAATCAATCTAAATTTTCTACAAACCAACAATAGTACTTAGCGCTACTATATACCAAATTTCGTAATGATCGGTAAAGGGGTTCGGTTGTTATGGCATTTCGAATCTTGAAAAAAATCAACGTTTTCCTTTAACTCAGGTCAACTAACAGTAAATCAATTCAAGTGTTGATAGAGAGCACGAAAAGATATATGAATTTGAAAAGATATTTGAATGTTTACAAAGCTTCCAAAATAGATAAACGTACTTCCTCATAGAGGTAGCTTTGTAAACAATCAAATATAATGACGAAGCAATTTACAGCGCTGTACTTTGCATCCTTGTTTTTATGTCTAAAAGAACATCGTTAATCGTCATTGTCAATAGTCAAATAATTCCATTTCCGTGTATAGATTTTTTTTATAGCGGTTCCTTATTGCACTACTTTACCATGTATCATGACTTTACATGGAATACAAAGTCATAATACATTTTCTATTTATACCAAAAAGTGCTGTATTTTTTTTAGGAAGACGTTCCAAATTAACTTCGATCTTTTTTCATGTAATTAAAAAATATATATATAGTAGATATATTTTTACGAATTGAAGAATACAAAAGTACGTTGCTTATAATGGATTCTTCGTATAATAAGCTTTGTGAAAGGCAGGCAAAAAATTTGGAAGCTGTGTGCAAGGTTCTCTCTTGCAACTTTTTAGTTAGCAATATCTTATTACATTTATGACCATAATCAGTATCAAACTGTGAATGATACTGCTTGATTAACGTGCAAAATGGGGGGTAATTGATTTGAATCAGTGGGGAATTATTAAATTTAGAAAAAACCCAAAATGTCAAATTTTACAAAACCTGAAATTTTGGTGGGTGCTCATTAAATTCGGTATTAAGCATCGACACATTTTATTCCAGTTTTATGCAAAAAATTAGGTTTGTGGATTTTTGGAAATGCCATAATCGAGGAAATGCCGAATGCCATAAATTCTGGTATTTATTTATTTATTTATTTGTTATTTTACGGGTTTAAGCCTTTTACATATATGTATATAATAATTTATTTAAATAATATTTTACAGTTTTATTTTCTTTTGCACTAGATTTATCACAGGGAATCCTTACAATAAATTAAAGATTTGGGGTTTGAGTCTCTTATAAGAATTTTAAAAAAATTATAAAATCACGAATTTCTATAAAATCAGAATAACTTTATCGATTTATCAATTTATCAATTTAATCAATTTTCATGCGAAGTTTCAACTCAATAGTTGAACAATTGTTCGATTTAGACTGTGCCATTTTTTAAATCTTAAAGCCTCGAGCGATTTTTATAAAATTCATACCGAATAAAGATTGACCAGTCTGTCATATCACTTTAAAATATGAGCTCATTCGGTCGAGTAGATCATGAATTATTATAACAGTATGAATTTTAGCCCGGCTATCACAAACACATACACACATATATATCTACACACTTCTTCTGTACTACTATTCTTGACGTTTTGGACCATTTTGAAAATACTGACATGACAATCACAAAAATAAATGTTTTTATATGAGAACAAAGCTTCCTCGATGAGAAAGCGAAATTTCCAAAACTTTGATTATTATTAATTTTACCTGTAAACTATTGTAATCATTAGTTTGAAGTATGGTTAAAATAATTATGTTGTGGCACAGTATGATCCTCTAATGTTCAACGTCTAAAACATTTGTGAGAATGCTGTACATTTTCATTGTTGCAATGAGATATTGACTGTATGGATCGAGGCCTCGTAATTGAGAATACGAACCGGTAGCCATGCAAATGACATTGTATTTAGTCGCAATAATAGCCGGTTGCACTGCCGCCGGCCTCTTCGTATGACACACGGGACGTGTGGAAATCAAATCATTGTACTAATTGCATCTGGAACGTGTGACTCCATTTGCGTAATTTGTAGCATTCAACATGTATACTGGGTGCAAGTTATATGCACTGGGTAGTCCACTGTAACCTGGTGATAGTCCATGAGATGACCGAGCTCGAGATAAATTAATTAAAGTCATTAAGTTGATTGTTAAAATTCTCATTGAAATGAATTCACATCGTCTAAAAAAAAATGAATTCTATGTAAATTATTAAATTCTTTGGATGAATTTAATTCTTCTCCCTGTACACATTTTTAATAAATATATGGGGCATTTCATATTGAATCAGTTGTTTGTTATAGTTTCAATAATAATCTTCAATAGCTACAATAATTTATTTTGAGGATTCTGGATAAAAAAGTGAATTTTTTTTGTTCAGATCTTTTATTACGTAACGGGGCACCATTAAGGTAGTTCTGTCGCTTCACGCTCACTTCGCATAAGTTTCCAAAAAATGAGAGCGAATTGCAAACACTTCTCGATGATATAAAAATCTGTAAAAAATCATGCATATTAAAGATGCTGAAGACATTAATTCGGCATAATAATAATTCCAAAATGTTATTAACAAATTGATGAAAAATAAAATTGTTTAACAAATTTTCCGACAACTTAAGTTTTTTGATTTAGTGAAAATGATTTGTTCATTTTTCTCAGTACGTATGAATTTTTTCAAATTTTTTTCTTTGCTTTGAATTTTGTGATTTTTTCCATGTAAAAAATCGAAAAAAATTTGAAAAAATTCATACGTATTCAGAAAAATGAACGCATCATTTTCATGGAAACAAAAAAATTAGGTTGTCGGAAAATTTGTTGAACATTTTTATTTTTCAAAAATCTGTTAATAACATTTTGGAATTATTATTATGTCGAAATAATGTCTTAAGTATCTTAAATATGCATGATTTTTTTCAGATTTTTATATCATCAAGAAGTGTTTGCAGTTCGCTCTCATTTTTCGGAAACTTATGCGAAGTGAGCGTGAAGCGACAGAACTACCTTAAGTAGCCTGTAAAAATTATCATGGAAATGAATTCATATCGTGTAAGCGATATTATCAAGAGTCGCGACAGCGACTCGACGCTAATAAAAAAACAATGAAAATTATATAGTATATCTTCAGTTCTCTGTCCCGAAAAGTGCAGTTTTTGTAACTTGCTGATTACAAAAACTGCAGTTTCTCGTCGTTGTTCTGAAAAGCTTCGTTCAACACACGAAAGAAATTATTTTTATTGCTCGTGTGATTGTAATACTCTTCTTCGGCTCATACTACAAACTAACGCTTGCTAAAAAATATTTTTTATTCCTATTGTTGAAATGTGCCATTAACTCATTTTTTCATCGTCTGAAAAATCTTACAAATAACTTTAGGGCCTGTCAAAAACAATGTTCATAAATATATGGGGCGTTCTATACTAGATGGTTAGTTTACAATAATTAAAAAAAAAATTACAGCTGTAAAAATGTGTTCGAAATCTGTAAATAATTATTACTGAGTTACTGCGAATTTGCAATAAGAAATTCGATGAATTTGCGGTATAATGATTAATACATTTTTAGTGCGAATGATTCATGGCTGTTTTTCGAGTTTAAGAGGTACGAGAGAGAGAGACGGAAAGAGAAGAGATGTCGTTTTGTAAAATGCTCTATTGTTATACAGTAATATATACGTTGTACGCTTTAGTTAGTTAAAGTGTTGGTGAGCAGGCAGTCAGGCTATGTGGGTGTGACCTGGTTTACAAGAGTTTCACTTTCCTGTAACCTCGCGCGTTCGCGCGGGTTGTCGTGCTCGCGCGCGTTCACGGAGATGGCATAGAGGATTCGACCCCCAGGATAGTTACGTTAAGCATTGTTATGCCGTCCGTAACGGCGGGTGCGGCTGCTAACTCGCGCCAAGACATTAGAGAATTTAAAACAGATACACGAAGTTAGACATAGTATATTATGCGTAATACAAATTCATCTGATTATTCATTATAATTTATTAACTTCCGACTGACAGTCACGCTTAAGGAGATCATGGAATTTCCGCGAATTCCTCTCGCCCCTAGTCATCCATAAACATTAGGGATTATTTTTCCCATCGGAATTTCAGTCAATAGAAACGACGCATTTGGCCTCATGTGGGGGAATCTAGTCGATTTTATTTCGGATATTTTTCGGATATTTCCTAACAAGTTGCTAAGCAATAAAAACAATTTCTGAAGAACTTTTAACCTGAGAATTATTCACATCTGTCAAACTTCTAACGAGAACTGGAACGTGATCTGAAGAATGAGCCGAAATTCCGATGGAAAAATAATCCAACAAATACCCCTCGAGGTTCAAAATTAATCGTGCATTTCCCTCAAACTTCCCTGCATACAAACGGCAATACGTCAGTTCTACAGAACCCATCTCTACACAGACCCATCTGTACACGAGCATCTGTACACCATTTTTTTTTACACGCGTTTAATTGAGCACACCGAAATTGTACACAACACGAACTTGACAAAGCGGAATTTAAAACGGATAACCTTGTCACGACGAAACCTTGCGGAAATTTAGTTCGACACGGAAAAATTGATCACGTCAGTAATCGTTATGACAAAACTTTGCACAGCATACTCTGGGCACCATCAATCTGCTCACAGCACTAGTTCGACACAACAAATTTCTTCGTAGCACAAGATCGAAATGGTAAATCTCGACACGGCACCATTTTGTAACGACAAATCTCTACACAACGCGAGTACGGCCCGGTAAAGTTTGCCACGACGAACCTTCGACACGACACAAGTTGTACACGACGATGTTCTACACAGACCCATCTCTACACAGACCCATCTCTACACAGACCCGTCTCTACACAGACCCATCTCGACACCGACGCTAATCTTCCGATTTAAATCGGATAATATATTTACCGACTGGCAATTTTGCGTTGAGCCGGCAAAATAGGCTCAACGCAAAATTGCCAGTCGGTAAATATATTATCCGATTTAAATCGGAAGATTAGCGTCGGTATCGAGATGGGTCTGTGTAGAGACGGGTCTGTGTAGAGATGGGTCTGTGTAGAGATGGGTCTGTGTAGAGATGGGTCTGTGTAGAACATCGTCGTGTACAACTTGTGTCGTGTCAAAATAGGCTCAACGCAAAATTGCCAGTCGGTAAATATATTATCCGATTTAAATCGGAAGATTAGCGTCGGTGTCGAGATGGGTCTGTGTAGAGACGGGTCTGTGTAGAGATGGGTCTGTGTAGAGATGGGTCTGTGTAGAGATGGGTCTGTGTAGAACATCGTCATGTACAACTTTACCGGGCCGTACTCGCGTTGTGTAGAGATTTGTCGTTACAAAATGGTGCCGTGTCGAGATTTACCATTTCGATCTTGTGCTACGAAGAAATTTGTTGTGACGAACTAGTGCTATGAGCAGATTGATGGTGCCCAGAGTATGCTGTGCAAAGTTTTGTCATAACGATTACTGACGTGATCAATTTTTCCGTGTCGAACTAAATTTCCGCAAGGTTTCGTCGTGACAAGGTTATTCGTTTTAAATTCCGCTTTGTCAAGTTCGTGTTGTGTACAATTTCGTTGTGCTCAATTAAACGCGTGTAAAAAAAAATGGTGTACAGATGCTCGTGTACAGATGGGTCTGTGTAGAGATGGGTTCTGTAGAACTGACGTATTGCCATACAAACAATCCTGTCAAGTTTTGCAGAAAATTCCCTCGCGCAAGCGCTCGGGATTTTTTAACCTGCAAAACTTGACACTCTTGTTTGTATGCAACGAAGTTATCGGGAAATACCCGATAATTTTGAAGCTCTTGGGGTATTACTACTGAAAATTTCTGGATGAACCGAAAACTCAGATAGCCCGTGTAAAAAAAAATCGTTTATGTACAGTGGCGATAGATTTACAAAGAGATGTCTACAAAAAGTTCACCAACTGGAACGATTATAAGCTAGATATCGATTTTTGCTGTAATCGTTAGTCTACATTCTGGTCTACGATCGTCCTAGTTTGTGAACTTTTTGTAGACGTCTTTTCGTAAATCTATCGCCACTTAACATAGACGATTTTTTTTTTACACCGGACTTGACGAATTTACCCTGGTATGCAAAACGAGCTAATGTACCGAAAAAATATCGCGTTCAATATTATTATTTATTATTAAATATTATTCTGACATTTTTGAGAATGAATTTCATCTTAAATCACCTTTAGTCGTGATTTTTATTTTTTTCTTTTTCAATATTACATTTTTTTCTACTCTTCAAAGCTTAAACTTGAGTTGATGACCATACAATAGTGCAAAAGATAGGCGCGGGAAATTATCCTTAGAGTTGGTTTAATCAACATCTAGTTTTAGCGATACATATGCGATAATATCTCAAAAAATGTTGCCGGCGGATTCTATGTGAAAAGGTGCATATCGAGGTAAAGAGACACACTTTTGCAAGTTTAAACAAAGAGGTGAAAAAAAGTGCTTTTTGACACACCCTAATAAATATGTATAAAAAATGTATTAAAATAACAAACAAAAATGGTAGATTTGAAGAACAGTAAAATCGAAAAATATAGATCTGAACGAAAATTATAGAATTAAAGTGATTTTTGTAGAATTGAAAATTCAACAAAAAGTTTTTAAAATGTTGTAATTGAATAATAAAGAACTGCAGTCTTAAACAAATGTAAGAAAGAGCATTCTTTAAATTCATCGAGTAAATAAGAAAAAGGGTAGTAATCAACATTACTAGAATTGAAAAAAATTTAATTATGAATTACTAGAGTTGGGGCATATATTTCATTCACTAATTGATTCAGTATTTCATTCATCAATTCAGTAATTGATGACGTATAAAACGGCAATGAAACTGTTCTCTGATTGTAGAATTGTAGTATACAGTTTTCGTAGGGTTAAAAATTTAAGTGCAAACCATTGAAAATTTTTAGGATTGATGCGGAATAAAAAGTTTTTTGATTCACTAAAAAAAAAAATAAAATAAGGAGGAAAGTAGGATTGAACAGCAGTAGAAACGACAAATTTTGAATTGAAGATAATCGGAATCTCACCAAATTTTTAATTGAATAATTGGGGAAGCAAAAATGAGAGCACCGCATAATTGAATAAGTCACGTATGCAATTTTGATACGATATAAATTTGGAGAATAAATCATTGTAAAATTGTAGGATTGAAAAAAATGAAGGACTGTAGAGTTGAGAAAATGGAAGCGTGAGACCGTGGAAAAAATGTTATTTACAGTTTCAATATTTGTCAGCAACTTAGTGCGTCTAATCTCAATATCTTCTAGATTACTCCATCACCCTTTTCTCTTATATGCAAGAAACGTAATTGAAGATAATCGGGATCTCAACGAATTTTGAATTGAGTAATTGGAAAAGTCAAAATTGCGACGCCGCATAATTGAATAAGTCGCGTATCCAATTTTTGTACGATTTAAATTTATCAATGATTCAAATAAAAATTTATAAATGATTTAAATTAATAAACGAGAATAAAGTAGTTAAAAAATGTAGGATTAAAAAAAAATAAGAACTGTAGTGTTGAAAAAATGGAATCGTGAGACCGTGGAAAAAATGTTATTTAGAATTTCAATATTTGTCAGCAACTTAGTGAGTCTAATCTCAATGTCTTCTAGATTCTTCATATGCATCAATGACCCCGCATTGCCCGTTAAACCCCATTACCCTTTTCACTCATATGCAAGCAGGCAACATGGAAATACGGATAGTCGCCTACTGGCATGTCGAATAGACTCACACTACAACAGAATCCGGTCTATACGTATAATGCACGCGCGCATTCGCCTCACATGTATGAGAGAACGCTCTAGCGGGCATGCGACCTATATTTCACGCCTGCGTCGCCTATATTAGTGACTCTCGTATACGGCGCGTCCAGGGACAACTTGACGCCCGTCGGAACTCGTAGGCGCCCGCGAACTCACTAGATACTCGTTCTCAACCTGTCTTGACGATCGAATTATATCAGAAATGAAAAAAAAATGTAGTCATCCGGTCTTAGATAGTGCAATAACATCTAATCACATGATATGCTGTTTATGAAATATATTTGGAACTTTATCGTTATTCTACATTTTCTAAAAAATCATTGCATATTTTTCCAATTTTGTATTTGTACAGACGAACTATCGTTTTAATGATAGATTTTTTTTGAAACTGACATAAGCGTAAGATTATTTTTCGTGTCTGAAAAAGAAAATGGGGCTTTGAAAAAATGTGACTATGGGAATATGCATGCAACACACACAATGTTCTCAACCTGTCTTGACGAATGAATTATATCAGAAATGAAGAAAAAAAATGTAGTCATCCGGTCTTAGATAGTGCAATAACATGCAATCACATGAGATGCTGTTTACGAAATATATTTGGAACTTTATCGTTATTCTACATTTTCTAAAAAATCATTGCATATTTTTCCAATTTTGTATTTGTACAGACGAACTATTGTTTTAATGATAGATTTTTTTTGGAACTGACATAAGCGTAAGATTATTTTTCGTGTCTTAAAAAGAAAATGGGGCTTCGAAAAAAATGTGACTATGAGAATATGCATGCAACACACACAATGTTTTCAACCTGTCTTGACGAATAAATTATATCTTGAAATGAAAAAAAAAAATAGTCATCCAGTCTTAGATAGTGCAATAACATCTAATCACATGAGATGCTGTGTACGAAATATATTTGGAACTTTATCGTTATTCTACATTTTCTAAAAGATCATTGCATATTTTTCCAATTTTGTAGTTGTACAGACGAACTATTGTTTTAATGATAGATTTTTTTTGGAACTGACATAAGCGTAAGATTATTTTTCATGTCTGAAAAAGAAAATGGGGCTTTGAAAAAATGTGACTATGGGAATATGCATGCAACACACACAATGTTCTCAACCTGTCTTGACGAATGAATTATATCAGAAATGAAGAAAAAAAATGTAGTCATCCGGTCTTAGATAGTGCAATAACATGCAATCACATGAGATGCTGTTTACGAAATATATTTGGAACTTTATCGTTATTCTACATTTTCTAAAAAATCATTGCATATTTTTCCAATTTTGTAGTTGTACAGACGAACTATTGTTTTAATGATAGATTTTTTTTGGAACTGACATAAGCATAAGATTATTTTTCGTGTCTGAAAAAGAAAATGGGGCTTTGAAAAAATGTGACTATGGGAATATGCATGCAACACACACAATGTTCTCAACCTGTCTTGACGAATGAATTATATCAGAAATGAAGAAAAAAAATGTAGTCATCCGGTCTTAGATAGTGCAATAACATGCAATCACATGAGATGCTGTTTACGAAATATATTTGGAACTTTATCGTTATTCTACATTTTCTAAAAAATCATTGCATATTTTTCCAATTTTGTAGTTGTACAGACGAACAATTGTTTTAATGATAGATTTTTTTTGGAACTGACATAAGCGTAAGATTATTTTTCGTGTCTGAAAAAGAAAATGGGGCTTTGAAAAAATGTGACTATGGGAATATGCATGCAACACACACAATGTTCTCAACCTGTCTTGACGAATGAATTATATCAGAAATGAAAAAAAAAAGTAATCATCCGGTCTTAGATAGTGCAATAACATCTAATTACATGATATGCTGTTTACGATATATATTTGGAACTTTATCGTTATTCTACATTTTCTAAAAAATCATTGCATATTTTTCCAATTTTGTATTTGTACAGAAGAACTATTGTTTTAATGACAGTTTTTTTTTGCAACTTACGTAAGCGTAAGATTATTTTTCATGTCTGAAAAAGAAAATGGGGCTTTGAAAAAATGTGACTATGGGAATATGCATGCAACACACACAATGTTCTCAACCTGTCTTGGCGAATGAATTATATCAGAAATGAAGAAAAAAATGTAGTCATCCGGTCTTAGATAGTGCAATAACATCTAATCACATGAGATGCTGATTACGAAATATATTTGGAACTTTGTCGTTATTCTACATTTTCTAAAAAATCATTGCATATTTTTCCAATTTTGTATTTGTACAGACGAACTATTGTTTTAATGATAGATTTTTTTTGGAACTGACATGAGCGTAAGATTATTTTTCGAGTCCGAAAAAAAATGGGGCTTTGAGAAAATGTGACTATGAGAATATGCATGCAACACACACAATGTTCTCAACCTGTCTTGACGAATGAATTATATCAGAAATGAAAAAAAAAGTAATCATCCGGTCTTAAATAGTGCAATAACATCTAATTACATGATATGCTGTTTACGATATATATTTGGAACTTTATCGTTATTCTACATTTTCTAAAAAATCATTGCATATTTTTCCAATTTTGTATTTGTACAGACGAACTATTGTTTTAATGATAGATTTTTTTTAAAACTGACATAAGCGTAAGATTATTTTTCGTGTCTGAAAAAGAAAATGGGGCTTTGAAAAAATGTGACTATGGGAATATGCATGCAACACACATAATGTTCTCAACCTGTCTTGACGAATGGATTATATCAGAAATGAAGGAAAAAAGGTAGTCATCCGGTCTTAGATAGTGCAATAACATCTAATCACATGAGATGCTGTTTACGAAATATATTTGGAACTTTATCGTTATTCTACATTTTCTAAAAAATCATTGCATATTTTTCCAATTTTGTATTTGTCCAGACGAACTATTGTTTTAATGATAGATTTTTTTTGGAATTGACATAAGCGTAAGATTATTTTTCGTGTCTGAAAAAGAAAATGGGGCTTTGAAAAAATGTGACTATGGGAATATGCATGCAACACACACAATGTTCTCAACCTGTCTTGACGAATGAATTATGTCAGAAATGAAGAAAAAAAATGTAGTCATTCGGTCTTAGATAGTGCAATAACATGCAATCCCATGAGATGCTGTTTACGAAATATATTTGGAACTTTATCGTTATTCTAGATTTTCTAAAAAATCATTGCATATTTTTCCAATTTTGTATTTGTACAGACGAACTATTGTTTTAATGATAGATTTTTTTTGGAACTGACATAAGCGTAAGATTATTTTTCGTGTCCGAAAAAAATGGGGCTTTGAGAAAATGTGACTATGAGAATATGCATGCATCACAGACAATGTTTTCAACCTGTCTTGACGAATGAATTATATCAGAAATGAAGGAAAAAAGGTAGTCATCCGGTCTTAGATAGTGCAATAACATCTAATCACATGAGATGCTGTTTACGAAATATATTTGGAACTTTATCGTTATTCTACATTTTCTAAAAAATCATTGCATATTTTTCCAATTTTGTATTTGTACAGAAGAACTATTGTTTTAATGACAGTTTTTTTTTGCAACTTACGTAAGCGTAAGATTATTTTTCATGTCTGAAAAAGAAAATGGGGCTTTGAAAAAATGTGACTATGGGAATATGCATGCAACACACACAATGTTCTCAACCTGTCTTGGCGAATGAATTATATCAGAAATGAAGAAAAAAATGTAGTCATCCGGTCTTAGATAGTGCAATAACATCTAATCACATGAGATGCTGTTTACGAAATATATTTGGAACTTTATCGTTATTCTACATTTTCTAAAAAATCATTGCATATTTTTCCAATTTTGTATTTGTACAGACGAACTATTGTTTTAATGATATATTTTTTTTGGAACTGACATGAGCGTAAGATTATTTTTCGTGTCTGAAAAAGAAAATGGGGCTTTGAAAAAATATGACTATGGGAATATGCATGCAACACACACAATGTTCTCAACCTGTCTTGACGAATGAATTATATCAGAAATGAAGAAAAAAAATGTAGTCATCCGGTCTTAGATAGTGCAATAACATGCAATCACATGAGATGCTGTTTACGAAATATATTTGGAACTTTATCGTTATTCTACATTTTCTAAAAAATCATTGCATATTTTTCCAATTTTGTATTTGTACAGAAGAACTATTGTTTTAATGACAGTTTTTTTTTGCAACTTACGTAAGCGTAAGATTATTTTTCATGTCTGAAAAAGAAAATGGGGCTTTGAAAAAATGTGACTATGGGAATATGCATGCAACACACACAATGTTCTCAACCTGTCTTGACGAATGAATTATATCAGAAATGAAAAAAAAAAGTAATCATCCGGTCTTAGATAGTGCAATAACATCTAATTACATGATATGCTGTTTACGATATATATTTGGAACTTTATCGTTATTCTACATTTTCTAAAAAATCATTGCATATTTTTCCAATTTTGTATTTGTACAGACGAACTATTGTTTTAATGATAGATTTTTTTTGGAACTGACATGAGCGTAAGATTATTTTTCGTGTCCGAAAAAAAATGGGGCTTTGAGAAAATGTGACTATGAGAATATGCATGCAAGACACACAATGTTCTCAACCTGCCTTGACGAATGAATTATATCAGAAATGAAAAAAAAAGTAATCATCCGGTCTTAGATAGTGCAATAACATCTAATTACATGATATGCTATTTACGATATATATTTGGAACTTTATCGTTATTCTACATTTTCTAAAAAATCATTGCATATTTTTCCAATTTTGTATTTGTACAGACGAACTATTGTTTTAATGATAGATTTTTTTTGGAACTGGCATGAGCGTAAGATTATTTTTCGTGTCTGAAAAAGAAAATGGGGCTTTGAAAAAATGTGACTATGGGAATATGCATGCAACACACACAATGTTCTCAACCTGTCTTGACGAATGAATTATATCAGAAATGAAAAAAAAAGTAATCATCCGGTCTTAGATAGTGCAATAACATCTAATTACATGATATGCTGTTTACGATATATATTTGGAACTTTATCGTTATTCTACATTTTCTAAAAAATCATTGCATATTTTTCCAATTTTGTAGTTGTACAGACGAACTATTGTTTTAATGATAGATTTTTTTTGGAACTGACATAAGCGTAAGATTATTTTTCGTGTCCGAAAAAAAATGGGGCTTTGAGAAAATGTGACTATGAGAATATGCATGCAACACACACAATGTTCTCAACCTGTCTTGACGAATGAATTATATCAGAAATGAAAAAAAAAGTAATCATCCGGTCTTAGATAGTGCAATAACATCTAATCACATGAGATGCTGTTTACGAAATATATTTGGAACTTTATCATTATTCTACATTTCCTAAAAAATCGATGCATATTGTTGTAATTTTGTAATTGTACAGACGAACTATTGTTTTAATGATAGATTTTTTTTGGAACTGACATAAGCGTAAGATTATTTTTCGTGTCTTAAAAAGAAAATGGGGCTTCGAAAAAAATGTGACTATGAGAATATGCATGCAACACACACAATGTTTTCAACCTGTCTTGACGAATAAATTATATCTTGAAATGAAGAAAAAAAAATAGTCATCCGGTTTTAGATAGTGCAATAACATCTAATTACATGATATGCTGTTTATGAAATATATTTGGAACTTTATCGTTATTCTACATTTTCTAAAAAATCATGGCATATTTTTCCAATTCTGTATTTGTACAGACGAACTATTGTTTTAATGATAGATTTTTTTTGGAACTGACATGAGCGTAAGATTATTTTTCGTGTCTGAAAAAGAAAATGGGGCTTTGAAAAAATGTGACTATGAGAATATGCATGTAATACACACAATATTGAGAAAACAAACTGTTTTACAAATGTTTTATAGACAATGGAAGTGGGGCACATAGACTTCAAACCGGAATATTTAATAAAATCCAGATTGTCTTTATGTAGTTAACACTGATAACGTGAAGCGTGTTTTGTAAGATATTGTATAAAATAAAATATTAAAGGTCGTTAAGGTAGCTCTCGCTTGGTTGGTTATTTTGGGCTTGGTTATGTTCGCTGCTTCAAAGTTGTTTGACCAGTCGTACTTCTCATGTCCCACGACTTCTCTCGCTGTTGCTACTTTATGTCACATGGGAACCTCGATCAACACGTGCGCGAGTGATCTATTCACTACATCTAGAATTATATGGTATAAGTGAGTCTTACACAGTGTCTTGCAGCCTTCTCAAGCTTCACACCATCAAGACCACTAGCATCCACGTCACGACGAGGAAGTGAAGAATTTATTTTTACCAGAGTTTGCCGGACCATATGCTTTGCCTACTTACGAGGAAGCTCGCGACGCTCTGATGCAACGGGTTCCTCATCATCCTGTTGTTTTTTTACAACGTAGAGCTGATCCCGATTACACATTTAAAAAATCGTCAATAAAGTTTTTATTGCTTTATCTTGACTATGGAATAAAATTGATATATCTCTCTTTTTTCAACCTATATTTTCGGTGCGACACCCAGAATAGAGTTTGTCATTAAACGTAAACGAATAATTAATAAAAATGTTGGATTTTAATTAGAGTAAAATTGGGAATTAATGGAATTGGAGAATTCTTCAATGCTGCAATTTTCTACAGTACTTATGTTTTGCTCATTTGCAGAGAAGCTCGTGACGCTCTGATGCAACGGGTTCCTCATCATCCTGTTGATTTTTACAACGTAGAGCTGATCCCGAATATACAGGAAAAAAATCGTCAATTAAGTTTTTATTGCTTTACCTTGACTATGGAATAAAATTGATATCTCTCTCTTTTTTCAACCTATATTTTCGGTGTGACACCCAGAATAGAGTTTGTCATTAAACATACCCAAACAATTAATAAAAATGTTGGATTTTAATTAGAGTAAAATTGGGAATTAATGGAATTGGAGAATTCTTCAATGCTGCAATTTTCTACAGTACTTATGTTTTGCCCATTTGCAGAGAAGCTCGTGACGCTCTGATGCAACGGGTTCCTCAGCATCCTGTTGTTTTTAACAATGTAGAGCTGATCCCGATTATACATTAAAAAAATCGTCAATTAAGTTTTTATTGCTTTACCTTGACTATGGAATAAAATTGATATCTGTCTTTTTTTCAACCAATATTTTCGGTGCGACACCCAGAATAGATTTGTCATTAAACATATGAAAATAATTAATAAAAATGTTCGATTTTATTTACAGTAGAATTGGGGATTAATGGAATTGGAAAATTCTTCAATGCTGCAATTTTCTACGGTACCCATGTCTTACACATTTGCAGAGAAGCTCGCGACGCTCTGATGCAACGGGTTGCTCATCATTTCGTTGTTTTTTTGCAACGTAGAGCTGATCCCGAATATATAGAAAAAAATCGTGAATTAAGTTTTTATTGCTTTATCTTGACTATGGAATAAAATTGATATCTCTCTCTTTTTTCAACCTATATTTTCGGTGCGACACCCAGAATAGATTTGTCATTAAACATATGAAAATAATTAATAAAAATGTTCGATTTTATTTACAGTAGAATTGGGGATTAATGGAATTGGAAAATTCTTCAATGCTGCAATTTTCTACGGTACCCATGTCTTACACATTTGCAGAGAAGCTCGCGACGCTCTGATGCAACGGGTTGCTCATCATTTCGTTGTTTTTTTGCAACGTAGAGCTGATCCCGAATATATAGAAAAAAATCGTGAATTAAGTTTTTATTACTTTATCTTGACTATGGAATAAAATTGATATCTCTCTCTTTTTTCAACCTATATTTTCTGTGCGACACCCAGAATAGAGTTTGTCATTAAACATAAACAAATAATTAATAAAAATGTTGGATTTTAATTAGAGTAAAATTAGGGATTAATAGAATTGGAAAATTCTTCAATGCTGCAATTTTGTACGGTACGCATGTTTTGCCCATTTGCAGAGAAACTCGTGACGCTCTGATGCAACGGGTTGCTCATCATACTGTTGTTTTATACTACGTAGTGAGCTGATCCCGAAAATACAGAAAAACAATCGTGAATTAAGCTTTTATTGCTTTACCTTGATCATGGAATAAAATTGATTTCTGCCTTTTTTCAACCTATATTTTCGTTGCGACACCCAGAATAGAGATTGTCATTAAACATACCCAAACAATTAATAAAAATATTGGATTTTAATTAGAGTAGAATTGAGGATTACAGTACATTACAATTGAGTGGGGTTTACATTAAATCCGCTTAAATGATAAATAAAAATTGTGGCATTTAATGATAATATAATTAAATATTAGAATTGGGTAATAATGGAATTGAAAAAGCCTGCAATATTTTTATTTTCTACTGAACATATTTTGCTGTATATATATTTGCTACCTATATTTTGCTCAATTGTGGATAAGGTTGAGAGCTTATAACAGATCCACGCTGATGTTCCAGTTATTGCACAATTCCGACCCTTTGCAGTGCGTAGCTGATGGCGAACCTCCACAATTCTTTTTGCTAGCTAAATAAATTTTTATTTATTTATTCTGGCTCTATAATAAAATTCTTGTATATTCGTTTTTATCATGCAATTTTAATGAAATACCTAGAGTATCAGGTTCCCTTAAATTCGCCCAAAAAAGAATTTAAAAATACTGGGATTTAAGAAAATCATTAGTTCTTCGAGTAGTTTCGGCGGAAGCATTTAATTAGTGTTGTAAGTCCCCATTACTTTACGATATAAAGTTTACAGACCAGTTTGTCTTGCAGTTACGAATTTGTAATGATAATCTGTAGCGATTATAAAATTATATGTGAACTTTTGAATAGCTTCAAGAAAAATCGAATTTTTTATTAAATTTTGGGAGAAATTGTGAGAATAATGGACAACCACAGGCCTCCATTACTTTAGCAATGCATCAACAGTATTTCTCCATTTTTTAAATAAGATTATCATGAAATTTTATGGGTTATCAATATTTTTTGCCTCTATTCAAAAGTTTATGCATCATATTATAATCACTGCAAATTATTATTATAAAAACATAATCACAAAGCCAATTGTAGCAACAATTTTGTTTGAAAAATAATTAGGGTTTTACAACTCTGCATTTAATAAATAATTTACTAATAATAGTTCTCGACAGTTACACTTTTTCATGACGGTGTCCAGTAAATCCTTCGACTACTTACAATCTGACACGAAGACAATAGCTAAAATTACCTGTAGAGAATATTTAGGGCATTGCTGTATTTTTAATAAATTTTAATAACAATACCGCATGTGTCGTTGTGGCAGTACAGTATTAGCACTGAATACTCTTCTGTATACTAACAAGTGCACGCGTTTGTCCTCGCCACTACGAACAAATATCATTTGAGTACAATCTGATCACATATTTACTTACACTAATCTATCTTTTTCCGATGAAAAGATTTAACATAGCACCGCATGGGTAATGAATACCACGGTAATCTACATTAAATGCTCTATAAAAAAACTATAATTAAGATATTCCGAAAGTCACTTGTAAATACTTAGGAAGATAAATTAAAAACTAGGGCATGGGCGTTGCTCAAATAGTTATTCAATTTTCTGCTCTGTCGAATTCACAAATGTATCACTGTAAAAAATAAAAAAATGAATTTCTCAACTAATTGTGAATATTGGGGTATATTTATTACCACCAAAATAACTTCATCATTATTATCAAATTATTCAGATTTATTTAGCCACAATAATAGCATTAAATTATCGTGAACGACGATAGGCAAAAAAGTACATGAAAGCGATGTCATTTAATTTGGTTTATCTTTTTTACGATTAATAATGGCAGCTACGTCAAAGATCTTGCATTACAAAGCGCAAATGCTGGTCGAACAATTTAATTCGTGAATTAAACCGTGAATTAACTGGGAAAAATAAAGTTTAAAAAATTAGTTAATAGTTAATCAATTTTCTGCTCTGCCGAATTCACAAATGTATCACTGAATTAAAAATTAAAAAATGAATTTCTCAACTAATTGTGAATATTGGGTTATATTTATTACCACCAAAATAACTTCATTATTACTATCAAATTATTCAGATTTATTTAGCCACAATAATAGCATTAAATTATCGTGAACGACGATAAGCAAAAAAGTACATAAAAGCAATGTCATTTAATTTGGTTTTTCTTTTTCACGATTAATAATGGCAGCTACATCAAAGATCTTGCATTACAAAGCGCAAATGCTGGTCGAACAATTTAATTCGTGAATTAAACCGTGAATTAACTGGGAAAAATAAAATTTAAAAAATTAGTTAATAGTTAATCAATTTTCTGCTCTGCCGAATTCACAAATGTATCACTGTAAAAAATTAAAAAATGAATTTCTCAACTAATTGTGAATATTGGGTTATATTTATTACCACCAAAATAACTTCATTTTACTATCAAATTATTCAGATTTATTTAGCCACAATAATAGCATTGAATTATCGTGAACGACGATAGGCAAAAAAGTACATGAAAGCGATGTCATTTAATTTGGTTTATCTTTTTCACGATTAATAATGGCAGCTACGTCAAAGATCTTGCATTACAAAGCGCAAATGCTGGTCGAACAATTTAATTCGTGAATTAAACCGTGAATTAACTGGGAAAAATAAAGTTTAAAAAATTAGTTAATAGTTAATCAATTTTCTGCTCTGCCGAATTCACAAATGTATCACTGTAAAAAATAAAAAAATGAATTTCTCAACTAATTGTGAATATTGGGGTATATTTATTACCACCAAAATAACTTCATTATTACTATCAAATTATTCAGATTTATTTAGCCACAATAATAGCATTAAATTATCGTGAACGACGATAGGCAAAAAAGTACATGAAAGCGATGTCATTTAATTTGGTTTTTCTTTTTCACGATTAATAATGGCAGCTACATCAAAGATCCTGCATTACAAAGCGCAAATGCTGGTCGAACAATTTAATTCGTGAATTAAACCGTGAATTAATTGGGAATAAAAAAGTTTTAAAAATTAGTTAATAGTTATTCAATTTTCTGCTCTGCCGAATTCACAAATGTATCACTGTAAAAAATTAAAAAATGAATTTCTCAACTAATTGTGAATATTGGGTTATATTTATTACCACCAAAATAACTTCATTTTACTATCAAATTATTCAGATTTATTTAGCCACAATAATAGCTTTGAATTATCGTGAACGACGATAGGCAAAAAAGTACATGAAAGCGATGTCATTTAATTTGGTTTTTCTTTTTCACGATAATTAATAGCAGCTACATCAAAGATCTTTCATTACAAAGCGCAAATGCTGGTCGAACAATTTAATTAGTGAATTAAACCGTGAATTAATTGGGAATAAAAAAGTTTAAAAAATTAGTTAACAGTTATTCAATTTTCTGCTCTGCCGAATTCACAAATGTACCTCATTTCTCAACTAATTGTAAATATTGGGGTATATTTATTACCACCAAAATAACTTCATTATTACTATCAAATTATTCAGATTTATTTAGCCACAATAATAGCATTAAATTATCGTGAACGACAATAAGCAAAAAAGTACATAAAAGCAATGTCATTTAATTTGGTTTTTCTTTTTCACGATTAATAATGGCAGCTACATCAAAGATCCTGCATTACAAAGCGCAAATGCTGGTCAAACAATTTAATTCGTGAATTAAACCGTGAATTAATTGGGAATAAAAAAGTTTAAAAAATTAGTTAATAGTTATTCAATTTTCTGCTCTGCCGAATTCACAAATGTATCACTGTAAAAAATAAAAAAATGAATTTCTCACCTAATTGTGAATATTGGGGTATATTTATTACCACCAAAATAACTTCATTATTACTATCAAATTATTCAGATTTATTTAGCCACAATAATAGCATTAAATTATCGTGAACGACGATAGGCAAAAAAGTACATGAAAGCGATGTCATTTAATTTGGTTTTTCTTTTTCACGATTATTAATGGCAGCTACATCAAAGATCTTGCATTACAAAGCGCAAATGCTGGTCGAACAATTTAATTAGTGAATTAAACCGTGAATTAATTGGGAAAAAAAAGTTTAAAAAATTAGTTGATAGTTATTCAATTTTCTGCTCTGTCGAATTCACAAATGTAACACTGTAAAAAATAAAAAAATGAATTTCTCAACTAATTGTGAATATTGGGGTATATTTATCACCACCAAAATAACTTCATTATTACTATCAAATTATTCACATTTATTTAGCCACAATAATAGCATTAAATTATCGTGAACGACGATAAGCAAAAAAGTACATGAAAGCGATGTCATTTAATTTGGTTTTTCTTTTTCACGATTAATAATGGCAGCTACATCAAAGATCTTGCATTACAAAGCGCAAATGCTGGTCGAACAATTTAATTCGTGAATTAAACCGTGAATTAATTGGGAAAAAAAAAGTTTAAAAAATTACAGTGCACGAAATTACGAACGAATTCGCGAGTGACGAACCTGGTTCCTGGATAATGAAAATGAAATTGCCCTTTCGTCACTCGATGACATAGTCATCAAGTCCACGTTGCTTCTAGACTAAACGCTGGGGTCTCTCTGCCTATTCTACCATTAGGTCATAAATGAATGACATTAACGGCGCTATAATATTGTGAAGGTAGGTACTGCTATTACCGCGCTGTCGGAGTAGTATTACGTGGCTGCGAGTCGTTTCCCTCTTCGCTCTTCGTTCTTCTCGCCGTTCCTTTTTCACGCTTCTTCCACTATCTCGCTTGTTCGTTCACGCGTCACAGTCGGCCTTTCTTTCGCTCTCGCTTCAGCCGACTTCACGCCTCCCTTCTCACTCTCGGGAAACATTCTTACTGTTGCTTGCATGCTGCAAGAAATCAGGTCACTGCGCGCTGCAAGAAAGCCACGCTCTACTCGGCTCGACCACGCGGATTAGAATTATCGAATACATAAATATATATGGTAGACCGGGGCCACTTGACACATCAGCGAAAATTCTGTGTATAGGCATGAAAATGCGTTAAAACATAGAAAAGATTTTAAAAAAGTTTTAAAGGATCCGACAGAAAGTGTCAAAAGATACTGTATATTATTACTTTCGTCGGATCCAAAGCAAATGTGCGTACTAGACTTGGAAGTGGTAATCTGTTATAGAGTTCGTAAGTATGGAGTTATTGTTGTTGTAGATTTAACAATTGCCATGCAAGTCGATAGATCAATTAGTTAATGGATAGCCAATGGTTATCAACGAACTGTTGGTTATAACTATACGAACCACTGAATGGGACAGTCAACCAGTTTGAATTAGAATAGAACCAAGATCTGATCACTTACCCGAACAATCGACTAATTGTGCTACCAATTGACTAGTTGTCCCGACAATCGACTAATTGTGCTATCAACTGACTAGTTATCCCGACAATCGACTAATTGTGCTATTAACTGCCTAGTTGTCCCACAAATGACGAATTGTGCTAGTAACTGACTAGTTATCCCACAATCGACTAGTTACCCCGACAACTGACCTGGTGTCCCGACAACTGACCAGCTGTCCCAGCAACTGACCAGCTGTCCCGACAACTGACTAGTTGTCCCGACAACCGACTAGTTGTCCCGACAACTGACCAGCTGTCCCGACAACTGACCAGCTGTCCCGACAACTAACTAGTTGTCCCGACAACTGACTAGTTGTCCCGACAACTGACTAGTTGTCCCGACAACTGACTGGTTGTAGCGACAACTGACTAGTTGTCACGACAACTGACTAGTTGTCCCGACAACTGACTAGTTGTCCCGACAACTGACTAGTTGTCCCGACAACTGACTAGTTGTCCCGACAACTGACTAGTTGTCCCGACAACTGACTAGTTGTCCCGACAACCGATTAGTTCTCCCGATAACTGACTAGTTGTCCCGATAACTGTCTAGTTGTCCCACCAACTGACTAGTTGCCCTGTAAATTGACTAGTTCTCCCGACAACTGACTAGTTGCCCTGTAAATTGTCTAGTTGTCCCGACAACTGATTAGTCGCCCTGTAAATTGACTAGCTGACTTAAGTATTGATTGAACAATTCAGCATCTAATTTAATAGTCCAAAAACAGGTTGTTAGTTAGCCCAACCACTGATGAAATAATCCGACAACTGATTAATTAGCTGAACTACTGATTTTATTTCACAAGTGATAAAGTGGCCTGACAAACTCTTAGTTAGCTCGACTACTGATTCAATAGTTCAAGAATAGATTAGTTGGACCGACAACTGATATATTCGCTGAATCACTAATTAAATAACCCAACAACTAATTAGTCGTTCCACCAACTACTTGATCTCAACAACTGAATCATTGGCTCAAGAATTGGTCGATTGACCTAGCAGTCCGTTATTTACCCTGGAAATTCATTGTATACCCTAAAAATGGATTGCTATGCTTAATTAATCAGTTTCTGTAAAAAAATTGATTGTACGACTCACAGTAAGTTGCCCAAAGGCAAATTACTGTATACTGCTCTCAAGATCTTGACAATTATTGACAAAGGATTGTCTTGAGGATCGCCTAGAGAAACTAGCCAAGCGATATAACGAGTGTGAAGAGTCATGCAGCATGTATACAACATACCATTCAATTCGACATTCGGATTCTGCAAAAAAAAAGTGGATAGCGGAGGAAGGAATCGTTACGGAGCAAGTCATGTCGACCACGTCATGAAGATCATCTCATTGTGAATTAACGCGTCGAAGGTTTCTTCCTGAATTCCTTCGTGCAAGGACGCCTCCATGATGGAATCAGTATCAGGCGTCTTAGCGTCATCGTTCTGCTCCAACGTTCATTCCTCGTTCTAATCTATTATATCTACGGCATTGTCTCTTCTTATATATTAGTAACGTGACCAAATCATCGCGATGGCATGGTCGTCCCTTTGTTTCCCAACCGATGAATCTAGCCAACCGACATTTCTTTTCTTTCGTCGCGTTTTTACATCCTGCACGACATTCACACTATCCAGAATTCTTCAAATTACTTTAAACACACCGAAGAATGAAAATATTTGTCACATACGAGACGAGATGAGATTCGAATGACCGGAAACAATATGCGATCTTAAAGTATAGTCACTGGCCTTCTATTGTTCTGATTGAACAATCATTATGACTGTTTTACAAATTGTACGGATACAGTAAAATAATAGACAAAAAAATGTATTGTTTTGCTAAATAATAATTTTTAAGAATCATGGGATTTAACATATGTACAAGATTTACCAATCAGGATGAGGTGATCATCCTTTGTTTGTAGAGTTTTTCAGCGGTTTCATACGTTATACAACTTCAAAAAAGTAAACCGTCCAATACAGTTTTACATTGTAAAAAAAGTCTACTTGAAATTTAGTGTACTTTTAGTGGAAGTTTTTATTCATAAACTAGTATATTAAATTTAGTATACAAGTGTAATGTAAAATTAATGTATGGTACAGCACATTCAATAATTTACTTTAATTTTACAGTAAAAGTACTTTAATTTTAATAATTTGCTTTAATTTTACTGAAAAAGTACATGAATTTTATACCACAATTGTATATTAAATTTCGATGACGAGTTTATGAATAAAAACTTCCAATCTTTTTTAACAGTGTACCTTAAAAATGATGTTTAGAATGTTAATTAACATATTTGTTCTAGTCAAACTGGATTCCGTCAGGTTTGACAAAAAAGTCTGGTTTACAAATTTTTATCTTCAGAACAACAGTTCATTTTCGGCATCGCATGATTAGAGTTCTCAGGACATGACAAAAATCCTTCCAGTCAATTTATCGCATTATTTCCTCATTATCTACAGAAAAAGTTAGGATAACAATTTTTAGTATCTCAAAATTAGATTTTTCAGAACATCACACAGAATTTTCTCTGTGCCTCTGCCTAAATTGCAGGACATTAAAAACATTACCAAAGGTAATTAGTTTCGTTATCCAAAAAAGCTGAGCAACTTTTAAGTCAATAAAATTCCGCGGTAAGGTAAAAATTTCAATTTATGTGAAACCGGAAGTGAATTTCATTGGAGGAAAAAAACAATTTTATTGCAGAGCACATTTTTTTAGAATGTTTTTATTTTATTATTGACAAGCGTTTTTTTTGCTTCCTCATAGAGGAAGCTTTGTTTTCATGAAATTTTTTTTTTTCGAGATTTTCATGTCAGTATGCTTAGAATCACCTAAAACGTCGAGAAAAGTGGTTTAGAAAAAATGTCCGTATGTATGTATGTGTGTGTGTGTGTGTGTGTGTGTGTGTGTGTGTGTGTGTGTGTGTGTGTGTGTGTGTGTGTGTGTGTGTGTGTGTGTGTGTGTGTGTGTGTGTGTGTGTGTGTGTGTGTGTGTGTGTGTGTGTGTGTGTGTGTGTGTGTGTGTGTGTGTGTGTGTGTGTGTGTGTGTGTGTGTGTGTGTGTGTGTGTGTGTGTGTGTGTGTGTGTGTGTGTGTGTGTGTGTGTGTGTGTGTGTGTGTGTGTGTGTGTGTGTGTGTGTGTGTGTGTGTGTGTGTGTGTGTGTGTGTGTGTGTGTGTGTGTGTGTGTGTGTGTGTGTGTGTGTGTGTGTGTGTGTGTGTGTGTGTGTGTGTGTGTGTGTGTGTGTGTGTGTGTGTGTGTGTGTGTGTGTGTGTGTGTGTGTGTGTGTGTGTGTGTGTGTGTGTGTGTGTGTGTGTGTGTGTGTGTGTGTGTGTGTGTGTGTGTGTGTGTGTGTGTGTGTGTGTGTGTGTGTGTGTGTGTGTGTGTGTGTGTGTGTGTGTGTGTGTGTGTGTGTGTGTGTGTGTGTGTGTGTGTGTGTGTGTGTGTGTGTGTGTGTGTGTGTGTGTGTGTGTGTGTGTGTGTGTGTGTGTGTGTGTGTGCTGGGTTTCGAAAATTCAATCTCCTCTCACTCGGTAACCGTTCGAGCGATCCGGCTCAAATTTGGCACGCAAGTAGAGTAGCTGCCCCTCTTTGAATGTTGTGATTTTTGCCAAAATATGTGAAGTCATTAAGATTTTATGTTGATTTTAATTTGTTGAAAAAAGGGCGTGGTCGCTCTAACTTTCGTAAAAGTTCGCCGATTTGGCTAAATAGTTCTTCATAACTGAAGATACGTTCAATGTTGTATGGTATTGAATTTCGACGAAATCGGTAAAGCGGTTCGGATTTTATAGAATTTTGAATTTTTCGAAAAAAATAGATTTTGATCTAAATTACGTCGAATTTCAACAAATGAACAGAAATTTTGTACAGACGAAAAATAACATTCAGAAATGCCATGTACCAAATTTGGTGATGATCGGTAAAGTCGTTCGGATTTTACACCAATTTTCATTTTAAAAAAAATGTAGATTTTCGCTATAACTTCCGGAAAAGTTGAGAAAGTACGACAAAAATTTATAGCTGTATAAAACACCTCTGCAAAAGAGACACAAGGTATAAAAAAAAAAGATGCAAAGTAGAACCTTGCACATTGCTTCCTCATTATTTTTCGCTTTTTACAAAGCTTCCTCTATGAGGAAGCCAAAATTGAATAACATACTGCTTCCTCACAGAGGGAGCTTTGTAAAAAGCGAAAAATAATGAGGAAGCAATGTGCAAGGTTCTACTTTGCATCTTTTTTTTTTTTTTTGAGAATATAGCTGTCTGAGGATGGGATTTGCAATGCCGATAAACTTGTGATGGCACACATTACACGATGTGCTATGACGGCGAAGCTATGACGGCTCTTGTGCTACACGCTATGACGGAATACTCGTTTTGCTTGCTGCTGTTGATGCTGGTGCGCTGCTGCCGGTTGCCCCGTACCGCCTCCCAGTATTATACCTACGCTCCAAGCCACTCACTTTCCTTTTCCACTGGCCTAGATCATCCGTCTGTCTTCCTTTCCTAGAGAATTGCGATTTGAAACACAGTGACTAGCCTACTTGTATTCCAACGTACTCTTTGCTCTTCCCGTTGTCTGTTTCTGCGTCTGTAAACCTACCGCAAATCTCCCAGTATAGAAAATTAAATCATTTTGAAATGTAATGAAGAAAAAGACATGTAATTAATTTTATTTATAATCTAGCGATGCATTGAATTTAGTTACTCAGGATTTCTTAGTTTTTTTGGGCCAAATTAACGACCCCTGAAAATATAAAATATAAATTACGATTAATCGTAATTTACCTATAATAAAATGGTTACATAGTAGAAAGTTTGATAGATAGTCCGAAGTGCTTTCATATTATTTTCTGTGTCCTAGGCACATTAAAACCTGTTTTTCGATTATAATAATTCTTTTTTTTACTTCCATGAGACTTCGATAATAAATAATATTAAACATAAGATGAAAAATATATACTTTGCATTATGGATATTCCAGTTTCGAATAGAATCAATTATGGTATTTTCCTCAGCATTACACTGTAAAAAATATTTGGAATATTCATATACTGTATAGTAATTTAATGTATTATATTTTTACTGAATCCCTGTAGAATTTTCAATTTAATATACGACAGAAAATGAAATCAATTTAGGTTATACTCGAATAGCAAATTTTTTATACCCGTTTATGTAAAAAAAGCTTCCTGCACTGTGTAGTAATTTTAACTTAAATATTTTTAACAGTGTTAGAAACATTTTTTTTCCTTTAACATATTTAAAACTGAATTTATGTGAAAAAAGAAAAATTATCTTTTTCCATTTAATTAAAGAATATCACAATAGACAATCACCTCATATTAGACACGTGTCTACTGACGTTATCTCTACGTGCGTAGCTGTGATGTATTATCTAGCCTGCGTGAGTGTATACCGTTATACATCACACGCTTGGGTCTCAGGCATGAGTGCATATATGAACACTGTCCTACACTTCTCGTTCTAGCACTATTTAGTCTAGCAAGACAGTGCAAGCACTGTGATGGAGTCGCATGCAAATGGTAATGCGCGCTTTGCTGTCCTGCCAGTAATTGTCAACTCAGCTATTACTTTAACAGCAAACCTTCAATTTCGTTTGCTTATCTTTTGCCAATTTGCAATATAAATCATCACTGTAAACTGCAAAATACACTAAACATGAACATTAATTTATTAATTGGTTCCATCCTATTATTTTTAATTAATAAAAAATTAATGTCAGGACCTAAGAATATTTATTTTTAAGTTAATTAAACAATATATGCTAAGTGCTAAGGATCGAATTTATGGTCCCAATTTCGAAATTAAGTATGAAATAACATGTGAAATTCGATCTTACGAACTTCAATTCAAACTTGCGACTACAAAAGCGATCCTAAGTATCTTTAATTATCAGTTCTATGTAAACAATGACAAATGTAAAATATAAACTATCACTGAATATTAGATACTTTTTACAAATAATAACAATAAATATATTTATACAGGTTTTGGAACCATTTTTATGCTAATTTAATAAAATAGGACAGAATTATTAAATGAATAAACATTTGATGAAAATTTACTTTTAGAATTCATTTAATAAAACTTTTCAAAAAGAATATCATCATATCTTGTTATTATTTTATAAAATAAATATTGCAATGCAGTCGTTTATTATTTCTTGTGCATAACAGCTATAACAATTTTTTTATTTTGCATTATGTTTTTTTTTTTTAGATATGACAATTAAAAAAATAATACCACGTGAAATATTTTGACTTTTTATCTCTTATCTTGCAATAGAGTAAGTTTGGGTCACGATAGTCTAGTGCAACGAAACCAGAGTCTTTCTTATTGAAAACTCGGAAGGACGCGTACACTTATCTAGTTGAGTCTACTTACGCCTACGTTTAAGGCTGCGTACTATATTTCGCATTAGTAGTAGGTATAATATAATCATCGTGCTCGTTGCGGAGGTTGCATGTACGAATTCAAATCATCGTTATCATCATACACATATGAGACGTAGTCGTAGGAATCGCAACAGCTGATTTTGATATTATCGCATTCTTCTTCTTCCTACTATCATACTACCGAACTCCTCGTCTTACCTTGTCACTAATAGACGAATTTAAGTATAGATACGTTATAATAGAGCAAAAATTGTCTCAAGCTCTTCACAGTTTATGCGCTATAACATACGAGATATCATTTTTCATTGTATTGCAAACGCAATAATGCACGAGATATAATTTTATTGTAGATTTTTTTTCCTTCAATCTAAGTTTTCCAAGTCAGGGAAACTCTATTAAATTCGATTTTACACAATTTAAAAAAATTTGGAATCATTTATATGAAAAGTACGTAAAAAAAAGAGAATTTTCATATTTTTAAAGTTACAATACGCTTTGGAGTTATCGAGATATCACCAAACGAAACAAAATATAAGCAAATGATTTATCTTGTAAACGAAATACTGTAAGCTCTTGAAATTGAGTACTTTTTCTAAGGGTATATAGTATTACAATACCGAAAAATTAGAACATTTTTCGGAACCATTGAAAAATCGGGTGGCCGAATTAGTGTGGAATCTCTTATATGAGGCATTCTCTGTCAGTTCAGCCACTTTTTTTTCGACCCTCTCAGATCTATCCCATTATTGGCCATATTTTAGTACCACTTAAAAGCACTCTTTGTGAATTTTTTCAAATTTTTTAATGCATCCATTTAGGAAATGTATATTTTTTTTGTTATTCATATAACTTCGATGGAGTAAATCTGCCAAAAAAATCACACATACAAAAAAATGTTGTTTTCCAATTAACTTTGTATTGCAATAGGTCTCATATTTTTATTCGTGTTGCAAAAGCTATTTACAGCAAAAAAAAAAATGTTAAATAATTTTTTTTACTCATTCGGACACCTTCCATATCACTGCCAATTTTATACAAGTTATAAGGATATGTCAAAAGCATACCAAAAAATTGGCATAGTAGGCATCGACTATTTGAAGGAGGAAAAAAATATTTTCCAAAATTTTCGATCCAATAAATGGCTATATGCACAAATAACTGTATGTAAACCCTGAAGGCCGTGTCGTCGTTACACGTCAAGTAGCTCAGTGGATCGATTATTTGAAGGAATAACAAAAAATAAGTGAAATAAAAAAATATATAAAAATAAAAAACAATTAAATAAATTTAATTAATTTTCTTTCTTTTTTGAATCCTTCAAGTAGTCGATGCCCACTACACCAATTTTTTGTAGGTTCTATACATGTCCCTACAGCTTATAAAAAATTGAGAGTAATATCGAAGGTGTCCGAATGGCTGAAAAAAATTGTTTAACATTTTTTTTGGCTGAATATCGCTTTTGCAACACGAATAAAAATATGATACCTATTGTATTACAAAGTTGAGTGAAAAATAACATTTTTTTATACATGTATTTTTTTGTCAGACTTACTCCATCAAAGTTATATGAATAATTAAAAAAAATACATTTCCCAAATGGATTGTTTCAAAAATCTGAACAAATTCACAAAGAATGCTTTCAAGTGATACTAAAATGTGTCCAATTATGGGATAAATCTGAGAGGGTCGAAAAAAAAGTTGCTGAACTGACAGAGAATGCCTCATATACCATTAATCCAGGCATTTTTCTAAACCACTTTTTTCAATACACTGTTAAAAAAGATTGGAAGTTTTTATTCATAAACTCGTAATCGAAATTTAATATACAATTGTGGTATAAAATTCATGTACTTTTTCAGTAAAATTAAAGCAAATTATTAAAATTAAAGTACTTTTGCTGTAAAATTAAAGTAAATTATTGAATGTGCTGTACTATACATTAATTTTACATTACACTTGTATACTAAATTTAATATACTAGTTTATGAATAAAAACTTCCAGTAAAAGTACTCTAAATTTCAAGTATATTTTTTTTACAGTGTATTTCAGATCAATTTGAGTAGGACGAACCGACTATTGAAAGGACGATTAAGCAGACGACAAAACCCAATGAATGGACGTTTTTTTGTGCACATCCTCTTATTGACAGCGTTCAGTCAATGGTCGGTTTATCCTATCCTGACATGAAAATCAGGAAAAAAATGTTTACACAAAAACAAAGCTTCCTCTATGAGAAATCAAAATCATTATCATTCCATACATTGATGCACATGTATGTAACTGAGATGTTTTCCAAATATTTCAAATGCTTCAAAGTGAAATGAAAAAGAAATTTTGAAAATTAGATGCACTTTCTTATTTCTACCTTTGCAGATAAAGTTGTGGTTTCTCGAGACTTTTACACGTATTCGAGAGGGCCTCGAAGTTCGACACCGAATTCCAGCTATCGTTGCCATCAAGCATGCTTGCGGCGCGAAGCGCTTCGCTGAGGCAGCAAGCAAGACGTGCCGGGAAGTAGCAGCGGGCCTGCAGCGAAGTGAAACGATAATTTTGGAGAGTGCCCTCCGCCTCTTCATTCTCAGCCGCGAAGTAGGTCAGTTAGATACCGCATGGAGAAGCGCGCCGCCCCCTCTGCCGTCTCACTAATACATCGACGTAGGGACCTTTAGGAAAGAAGAAGCAACGGGAGAAGAGGGCGACGAAGCGGAGAAAACAAGCGCCTGTAGGGCTCCCACTATATTTATAATGCTATCGTACTACCGAATTCTAAAACTTAGATATTTTCATGTGACTTGTTGCTTAGCCCCTTAAAGCCTTTGAACTTTCTCAGGTTATCTGGCATTTTCCAGATAACGTCGGAATGAAACCGTTTGATAAGAAAATTACTGTTATTCCAGCAGAGGTAGCTTCCAATTTTTTGTAAATTTAAAATAAACATTTGTTTAAATTTCTTGGTTGTTATTTTACATCAATCAGATGGATTAAAATATCAAATGTTTAAATTTGTTATCAATTGCAAAAAAATTATGTAAAACTCTACACGCCATTTTTCGTTTCTACATTTTTTCTAAAAATTTTCTGAAATTTTTCGAAAAATGTTGTTTATAATTTTTTTGAAAATAAATGTGTAGCTCAAGAGCCCAATTAAAAAAATTCTACACTGTTAGAAAAAATTGGAAATTTTTATTCATAAACGCGTCATCGAAATTTAATATACAATTGTCTTTCTCTAAAAAGTATGCGAGATTTTATCGAATTGCGAGTTGATCCATTGTTGTCATGTTATTCGCGCTGTGATTGGTCCAAATTGGCGCGAGATCAGATCGAGACCGAGTTCGTGTTTAACACGTTTGACACTTGCAATTCTGACAGTTTTGTCAAGCATATCGGGCGCGCGAGGTTTGAATTCCCAAGTTGGTTGACTTTACAATATTTCGGGGTTTCTGGATTATGTGTTAATTGCGAATATTAAACTAGGCTTAAGATGTTGAACGACAAAGTGCGACGTAGTCTCTATGGCAGCAACAAAACCAGGCGTACGCGGAGTCACTACATGCGGATCAACAGAACAATCGCGAATAAGATGATAAGCGAAGAGATCGGGGAGAATTGAAATTCTGCAGTCAAGTAAATCAGACCTCTTTGTTCACTGTTACTTTTAGCAAAATCCATGCCAGGTTTCCAGAATTGCAAATCCTGTATTTATTTCATTGAGCAAAGAGGTCGTACTGCTTTACTAAAAATGTAAAGCCCCATATAATGATGGGACTTTACATTTTGTTCTAAAGTCTGGAAATGCTCCAGACCACGCAAATTTGAAGTTATCAAGGTAAATACTAATTTATAATTGAAAGAATGTTAAAGGTCAATTGGTAATCAATTCGAGTCAAATCTATAAAGAGTTTCCGATTCGATAAGATTTGGAATTGTTGGAAAAATTTGTTAGATCTCTTAATTTTTGGGAATTCTGATTATATATATTATATGTTTTAAATAAGATCGCTGTACCGACACACGATCTCTACTCGCGCGCACAGCGCGCGAAAGTTTTCTAGTGGTATAAAATTCATGTACTTTTCCAGTTAAATTAAAGCAAATTATTAAAATTCAAGTACTTAGCACTCAATAACATACGAAAAACACTACGTGCAAAATATTGTTTTCACACCTAAGTAAAGAAAAAAAAAACGAATCCGCAGAATACCCCAGGCTGAAGGACCCCGGTCGATGGCCTGTTGGCAATTTAAAATGAAATATAATGTATCGCTAAAAACCCCACGGACTACTGTAATCATCGAAATAATTTGTATTTATTGCCAATAAATTACTGTTACTACTACTACTTCAAGTATTTTTACTGTAAAATTAATGTAATTTTGAAATGTGCTGTACCATACATTACACTTCTATACTAAATTTAATATACTAGTTTATGAATAAAGACTTCCAGTAAAAGTGCACTAAATTTCAAGTAGATTTTTTTACAGTGTATGTAATATGAATTACACTGTTAGAATGGACTGGAAGTTTTTATACATAAACTTGTAATATAAATTTAATGTATTATTGCGATAAAATTAAGGTAAATTATTAAAATTCACGTACTTTTACTGTAAAATTAAAGTAAATTATTGAATTTGCTGTACCATATATTAATTTTACATCACACTTGCATACTAAATTTAATACACCAGTTTATGCATAAAAACTTCCAGTACTTTACATTAAATTTCAAGTAGATTTTTTTTACAGTGTATTTTTGTCAGTGAGAATTTGTTTCCAAAAATGTACGAATGATTTTAAGCACTAAAAAAATCGTTCTCTTTAAGCGAGAGAAGAGATACCTGCAAAAAAAATAGACATTTTATTAACATTATAAAACGAGAAAGATTATAATTTGAGGTGATTTTAAAAAATGTTATGTACACTGTTAAAAAAATTTGCTAGATAATTACAGTACCGGATTGGAAGTTTTTATTCACAACCTGTATCATAAATTTCTTGTCCATCTATGTTAGATATTTGAAGCAAAAATATTGAAAAAAAAGTGTAATTAAAAAACTGAATATTACAAAATACCAGGAATTTACATTCTGCACGTTTTTATCGCATGTCGATTGTAAATTTTGTGCACATGTATATCGTAAAATAAAAAACCATCTACAATGATAACAAAGTTCGAATTTATGAAATTACAGTCGTGGTCGACTGAAAATTTATTATCCGTAATATTTCTTATTTTTTATTCAATATTTTTTATCCCAAGATGCATGAAAATTAACATACGCATAAATCAACATGAACTTGTAATTTTTACGCAGATATAAAAGTCCTGCATATGAATTTACAAGCCTGCCAACTAATATTAAGAACTTAATTGAAATTTTACATTTTTGATTATGTAATAACTAGATTACTACAATAGTTTTGTAATTTTCATTAAAATATTTGAAAAATTAATTTTCACGTATATGATTTTACTCTACTATCGTTAATTTCATTATTTCATTATTTAATACATCAGTTTTGTATATTTAGTTTTACTTGTTACAGTAAATTTATAATCCTTTTTAACAGTGTAAAAATTCCAATATTATTTTTTTAATTCCCTGAATGAGAATTATAAGAGGAAAAGAAAGTCATACCCGAAGGCGTTAAGGCTCAAGGTGACGAACTCTCATTTATCGCTGATTAAAGCCAAAAAAATGTAATATTGTCTTCAGATGATAGTCAGCAATAAATTTTCAGTTTTAATGTTCATGAGTCATAATATCGAGTCCCAGTTGACCTCCACGTAATGGATTACTGCCGCTATAGCACAAAAATTCTGAATGGAAGAATATCTCTTTTGGACCTTTGTGAGCTACGGTAGTGTTGAAGAGAGGTAAACGAAAGCGCAAGTAAAAGTGATAGAAATTTTTCGGGCGTTAGCGAAAGCGTGTCCGCCATACACACATATATGGCTTAAACGTATGGAGCGTGAGAGGAAATTCGGAGTGGGCCACACTGGAGAATGGAGAACTGGAGTGAAGTCTTAAAATTTCTTCAGTCCTAAAATAGCATGATCAAGACTATAATTGTGAAGTACTTGAAATTTATGAACTAATGAAAAAGTAACTTAAAAAATATTGAATTTTGGACTTGTAAATGACTACAATTTTTAATTTATTTTTACACAGAATTTCCGACATTCAAATTAATTTTGTTCGCAATATTTAAGGCTTAAAAAAAAACTTTAAAACAGTTCTTGTGACATATCAATGAACTTATTTATTATTTTTTGGGTGAAAATAAAAATCGTCCAAAGCAACTTTTTTGCTGTGGTTATTGTAGTTTTTCTATCATTATAATAATTGCAGCAGCTATTTTAGTAAAACATTACCTAGATTCATATCACGTTTATATTCAATCTTTGTACTTCAACAAAGGCTACATAGATTTTTTTGGTGTTAAAAATTTGAATATTAGATTAATTTTTGTGCGGAAATAGAAAGTATTGATCTAATATTTTCGACAGTAATTATTACACGAAATAAAAAATTATTGAAGGCACCTAGACAATATTGAAAAATATTATCCACAAACTCGTAAATATCTCTTCTCTTGGCGTTTAGCGCACCTATTGAATACTATATCAATTTGAACTTTCCGGGTCGATCGATAATCAATGAAAAACGAGAGACGGTGCTCGCAAGGGTATTCAGAAGTTATCAGCTATTCTCGATGACTTATGATTTTCTAATCTACATTTCTTATCGCCTGTAATCCAGAAAGGTATTCATCAATCCGTCACCTAGAATTCTAATATTTGTGTTCATTCCACTGGGAAAGTCACCCGTTATGAATGCCTTTATCCGCTTAAGAAGTATTGCTCATAAATCAGAGGCACTTTCTTTCCTATTTCAAATATAAACCATACACGATATTGGAATAAAAATATTAAAATAATTTTCACAATGCTTTTATTTACTAACTACACATTGTAAATTTTTTGAATGTACTTAAATGTGTTTAAAAGTATTAAATTAGTATCATTTGGAAGAGCAACAAATTTACTTTTTCTTAAATTTTATTTTTAAAACAATGAAAATAAAAATTACGTTTTTTGAATATTGCAATCGATAATTCATGAGCTTTATTTTTAATTAAAAAATATTCACCTAAATATAAAACTTATACAGCAAAATGTTATTTCACACGAATTTTTAAAAACAATGGACATTTCATAATCTACTGCCACGATTTCTATACAGATTGGCATGGAAGAACCAAACAATAAACGTTGTGACGTGCTGCGAAAGAAAAAATTATAAATTATTTATTTCTTAAATAATTTTGGAGAGTTCGTTTTAAAGTCCGAGCTAGAAGTTTGATATGTTTTGTGATATATGAATGAATTGTAGAAGAAAGCTCGACTTGTACACCAAAAAAGTTGAAACAAATATTAATGATAAAAAATGTGTCATTTTTACATAAACTATTAACTATTAGGAATAATCATTTATCTAGAACTATGATTTTTAAACGCTTTTTACGTTCTTCAATTATAAGAAAATCGTCGAGCTGGGAGCGACATTTTGATGTATGATGATCTTGAGAGTGGCCCACTCGATCACGTATCGGTTTCATGGATATAGCTACTGCGTAGAACCCCGGTTCATCATCTCTTACAAAAAAGAAGAAAAAGCGAGATAAGACCAGAAGAGCCACTCATTCGCCGCCATGAGTGTGACCCTCACGTCTTCAAGTACTTATGGACCGTTCCAGTTGACAAAAGTTGATACTTTTTTTTTTAAATAACGCTTCATCCATAAAAATATGTACATCCACGTAAAAAAAATATCTAAAAAATGAAAAATTAAAAACCATATGGCCTTTTTGATTAACCCATCAATGGTCTAATCCCTTTCATATTGACCAATAATTGTTGTTTCAATACTGAACACTTTTCCGAATCGAAATGGTGAATAATGACATTTTTTTTTAATCCATTTTTTATTTTTACGTATAAATAAGTTTTTCTGTCATGAAATATCGTTTGTCAATTTGTTTCGTTTTCTTATTAACATAAAAAAACGATGTTCTGAAAAGCAGCTGTTCATCAAAACCAGCAAATTTGCTACCTCGACAGTTAAAAGGTTAAGTTGAAAAAAAGACTTGCAAGCTAAATATAATACACGAAAATTAGATACATATTTAGTATCAAAATTTTCTTACTCATTTCCGGCAATGCAACACATCGCCCGTTAAATTATCGTTCAATGAGTCTCGGCCACGACTGTTGGGAGTTATAACCTCTTTAACGATAAGAGTCTAATGCCCAGAAGAGTTCATGGAGATATTTAGTGCACGTGTAAGGCATTTTTTATTCTCATTTGTATACACAAAACTCGCGCTGCTGACGTAATGCAAACGCGTGCTGGAATTAGAAGATCTTATAACGCATTTTGTATCTAAAAGATTCAACATTTCTAGCAAAATTCTCAATACATTATTAATCATTTTTAAAACATAAATATTGAAAAGTTGTTATTCATAGATAAATTAAGAGAATCTAAACATTTGTAAAAGATAGTCTTGTTATCCCTCTAGTTTATTTTTTATTTTATTTTATTTTTTATCGATAGTTATAAGTAAAAATTAAAAAATAAAAATAATAAAGATGCAAAGTAGAACCTTGCATATTGCTTCCTCATTATATTTCTCTCTGAACAAACTACTTCTATGAGGAAGTATGTTGATTGATTTTGGCTTCCTCATAGAGGAAGCTTTGTATAGAACGAAATATAATGAGTAAGCAATGTGCAAGGTTCTTTGCATCTTTGTTTTATGTAATAGATCAACATGGCTGAGTATTATTTTGTTCACATATTGAATTTGGGCTTCATATCAAATTTTTCAAAAGTTAACGCGATAAAGTTAATAATTGAAATAATTCGAAATTCGATAAAATTATAATTATTTACGTTTCGTCACTAAATTATATATCTATAATGACTGAATATGATTTCGTTTACATACCAAATTTGGGCTAGATATGTTAAGTTTTGCAAAAGTTAATGCGATAAAGTTAGATTTTTGAAATAATTCGAAATTCCATAAAATCTAAATTTTTTTCCGTTCATCACTAAATTACATATCTATCATGGCTGCATATTAATTCGTTCACATATTTAATTTGTGATTGGTATCTCATGTTTTGCCGCAGTTAATGCGACATCGTTAATTTTTTCAATTATTAAAAATTCCATAAAATAAACATTTTTATACCGTTTGTCACTAAATTATATATTTATCATAGCTGAATATTATTCGGTTCATGTACCAAATTTGAGCTCGATATATCAGATAAAATTTTGGAAAAATTAATGACATAATGCCAGTTTTTTTTTTAATTTCATAACTCGATAAAATTTGAACTATTCGACCGATTCGAGCCAAATTTAATACCAAAAAACATCAAGTGCAAATGCTTTTATGAATAAATATTTAGCATAATACACAAATTTTTACAAAAGTTAGAGCGACCACGTCCTTTAAAAAAAATAATCTAAATTGTTGCATCCATTCAGTCAACATTTGCAGTAATTAAAGAGGAGCTGATACTCCAGTTGTGTGCAGCCAAACAACATCAAGTGCAAATGCTCTTATGAATAACTATTTAGCATAATACACTAATATTTACAAAAGGTAAAGCGACCACGCCCTTAAAAAAATCTAAATTGTTGCATCCATTTAGTCAACATTTGCAGAAATTAAAGAGGAGCTGATACTCCAGTTGTGTGCAGCCAAACAATATCAAGTGCAAATGCTCTTATGAATAACTATTTAGCATAATACACTAATTTTTACAAAATTTAAAGCGACCACGCCCTTACAAAAAAATCTAAATTGTTGCATCCATTCAGTCAACATTTGCAGTAATTAAAGAGGAGCTGATACTCCAGTTGCGTGCCAAATTTGAGCTCGATAGCTAAAATAATTCTTGAGTTATCAGCGTTTGAATTTTCGGAGTTGTACACTCAGAGAAATCGTAATAGTACAGTCAATTATAAAGTGACAACTATTTATTTTTATTATATGCAACTATTTTGCTTCCTCATAGAGGAAGCTTTGTTTTCATGAAATTTTTTTTTTTCGAGATTTTCATGTCAGTATGCTTAGAATCACCTAAAACGTCGAGAAAAGTGGTTTAGAAAAAATGTCCGTATGTATGTATGTGTGTGTGTGTGTGTGTGTGTGTGCTGGGCTTCGAAAATTCAATCTCCTCTCACTCGGTAACCGTTCGAGCGATCCGGCTCAAATTTGGCACACAAGTAGAGTAGCTGCCCCTCTTTGAATGTTGTGATTTTTGCCAAAATACGTGAAGTCATTAAGATTTTATGTTGATTTTAATTTGTTGAAAAAAGGGCGTGGTCGCTCTAACTTTCGTAAAAGTTCGCCGATTTGGCTAAATAGTTCTTCATAACTGAAGATACGTTCAATGTTGTATGGCATTGAATTTCGACGAAATCGGTAAAGCGGTTCGGATTTTATAGAATTTTGAATTTTTCGAAAAAAATAGATTTTGATCTAAATTACGTCGAATTTCAACAAATGAACAGAAATTTTGTACAGACGAAAAATAACATTCAGAAATGCCATGTACCAAATTTGGTGATGATCGGTAAAGTCGTTCGGATTTTACACCATTTTTCATTTTAAAAAAAATGTAGATTTTCGCTATAACTTCCGGAAAAGTTGAGAAAGTACGACAAAAATTTGTATCTAATCAAAATTAGATGTAACGGTGTTTGCAGAGGTGATTTATAGCTGTATAAAACACCTCTGCAAAAGAGACACAAGGTATAAAAAACAAGCCTGCAAAGTCGAACCTTGCAAATTGCTTCCTCAGTATTTTACACTTTTAGCAAAGCTTCCTCTATGAGGAAGCCAAAATTGATCAACATTCTTCCTCATAGAGGTAGCTTTGCTAAAAGTGTAAAATATTGAGGAAGCAATTTGCAAGGTTCGACTTTGCAGGCTTTTTATAGTTATGATAACTACGAAAATAGTTATGGTAACTATTTGGTAGTTATAGTAACTGTTTGATAGTTGTGTCAACTATAAAAAAATTGTTGTACCAACCATAAGTAAATAGTTGTCACTTTATAGTTACCAATACCATAATTTTCTCTCAGTGTATACATACACACATACATACATACGGCCATTTTTTCTAGATCACGTTTCTCGCCGTTTTGGACCATTTTGAGTGTCCTGACATAAAAATCTCGAAATTTTTTTTTTTTTCATATAAACAAAGCTTCCTCTATGAGGAAGCAAAATTGGTGAAAAACATATATTAAAAGAAACAAATAAAAATCTTATGAAGCTACGAAATAAAGCGTTGAAAGTTGGCGATTAGAGGCAGACGATCAAAGCTCGACTAAGATTACACTAGTCGGCAAGATGCATGGAGAGCAGAAGCATGAAGACGCAGTCTCTCGTTGGTATGAATAAACACGCGCACGCGCGTAATGCTGCGCGTGCGAACCATACGCGGCGGTGTGGTGCAGTGTCGAGCGGCAAGGTCGAATGATGTGCATCGTCGTAAGTCGTGTAAGACCCGCGAGCTCACTATAGTTGCTGGAGAGTTACGCGTGCGCGCATGCCTCGCATAACCGGACAAGTGTATGTACATACATAATGCGTACAATATTTATGTGTCTAATACACTTGGCAGCGCGAGAGATCTGCCACTCTCAACAATTCATCGCGCGATGCAAGTCACAAGCGGAAAACCGGTCGAATCCCACTATCTCTAAAAGCACTTATTTCCTCGTTTTTAGATTTTTTAAAACGTCAATAATCAGCTTTATTTTTATTTCATGTCCATTATAAATCAATTTCAGCTAAATATATGAGCAATTCCTCGTGGAACTTGAAAAATGCGAAAAATAAATATTTTGAAAAAAATTCGAGGCAAATCCACGGGAATTTTTTTGCTAATCCCAGGGTATCATACCTACTCAAACAAATATGTGCCATCGTGAAAAAATGTGAACACAGCATTAAAAAAAAAAATAAATAAGATTGAATTAAAAATTACTAATAAAGTCCACTATTTTTCAAATAAACCGCTTTTATTTACCTTAAAATTGTTACGTTTATGAGTTATAGTATTACAGTATGTGTAATATAATTTGCTAAATTATATTATATTAAAAATATCATTTTTAGAGGGAGATCCATATCGAGAATATTTTCATCATACATGTGTATAATAGCGAAATTACTAATATTTTATTGATCAAATCATCTGACGTACGTCGAAATTAAAGAAGGCAATTTTTTTTATGCTTCTTCATATTCACACAATATTAGTTAAGCCTTTAAAGTAGATTTCTAAAGTCGAAACGGATTAGTGGACGGTAAGGACACGGAATTTTGGTAAATAAATTGGTTTTTACGTGAAAAAAGGGGTTAAAATTCTAGCACCACACTGCAAGTTTGCTCGCACAAGAATCTCGTTGCATAGGATCTACCGGGCATCGAGACTATTAGAAATATAGGCTCCACGGAATAATTTTTGCGTTGATGGTAAGGACATAATATTAAATCTTACTCAAATTTGGACGGACTTTGTTAGCGGACTAGTGATGCCCTCAAGAAAGTCGAGACAAGTCGAGGCGCATGAAGTCAATAAACCTCGTATTGAACAATTGAACTTCAATCTATCTCGATATGTGTGAATGCAATCACGAAATACGAGATATTCAGATTGCATCGTAAAATGTGTCGAGATCTTGGGTGACATCACGAGAATTTGACAGTATCGATACGATACAAGATTATTTGAGAAATTCGATAATGAAAGGAAACAAGAAACACATAGACGGCACTCAAAAGCGAAAAAAAAGTAAAATTATGATTTTTATTTGAATCAAAACTCGGAAAAAAACTGTTTGCAAAATGTGCTTCGAAGCATCGAAGGCTCAAAAAATAATCGAAATGAAGAACAGCAACACGACTGCAGTGAGAGATCATGTGCAAAAAGCACATCCTCAACATTTTGAAGAACTCAGTGCGACAAACGCGAGCAAGTCCTTTCAGAAACCTCAATTTCAAATAAAAATAAACTTTGATTCTTTGCAAGCTTGTTTATATATTGTATACATCAGCAATATAATAGACACGCAATACAATCGACTATGAGACGAACCTCGAGTCAATTCTCGAGACGAGGCAAGGCGATTTTAACAAAAGGTAAACGCAATATATACGATTCAAGAAAGTATCTTGATTGAGCTCTGTCAAACGAGGAAGCGAGAATTTTAACCTCGTGCGGTATCACTATAGCGGACCATCGCCCTTGAGGTATTAAAATTAACAAGCGAGTGAATTTCGTAATGTCTACTTTCGTTCAGATTAGGTGAGACCGAGAAAGTTATTTATTTTACTGTGTCTGGCACTGCGATCGCCCTGAAAAGTGCGGACGGTAAGGACACCAAAACCGCGGGACATACACTTATCAGTTCCTATGACTATACAGAGTCAAACACGCTTAATTTGCGATCGCGTATGTTCGACAACGATCGTGACAAAAACAATAATAATTTTTCCAAAATAGTAAAGAAACGTCACAAAAGTTTATTTCATCATTAAACAATAAATATCTGTGTCAGGGACACGGACGGTAAGGACATTTCAGTCACTTTTATCAAAATAACTCGTATATTCTCGAAATTTTGGCTTTACCAACTAGGTGCCTTTGTTCCAAGAGATCAACATCTAAATGTTAACACCAAAAACATGTAACAATTTATCGTTGATGTACACCGAGAGAAAAGATTTCATTGACGCCAAAGAAATGGGTGGATTAATTTTTTTTTCTTTGATTTCAATGAAATAGTGCATTTGAATTTCAAAGAGAACATTTCATTGCCTGTAAATAAAGATTTACTTAGTGAGCATATAATAAAGAAACAGTTTCATTGTTTTAAAGAGATGTTTTCATTGCTTCAAAGAAACGTTTTCATTGATCTCTCTCTCGCACCTAACCTCACTTCTTTGTTTTCCGGTTCTCCCGAACAAACGGCTTCGAGTTTCTAGGAGCCAGAAGCTTAGCTTATTTCTGCCGTACTTCCTTACATACTCACAAAATTTGAGCTTTACCTGCCGCGTACTTCAGGAAAAAATAGGTTTCGAAATTTTGAGCTGGTAAGAAGAAGGTTTCATTGAATCAGAGACGATATCTTTGAAATCAATGAAAAAGGTTCATTGGTTTAAAGAAATATTTCTTCGAATAAATGTCACTACTTTTCATTGAGTTTGAGATCATTCAAAGAAAAGATAGTATTGAAATTCAAGTATTTCATTTCATTGGCAAAGATTTCCGTGAATCAATGAAACTTTTTCTCTCGGTGTACCGTTAAAAGCAGAGGGACATGCTTTTTCAAGTTCCATCAGGAATTGCTCATATATTTGATGTTCGTTAGATACCAACAAATTAAACTCAATGTGAAATTCGAGTTTTTGTTTTGAAATTCATTAATTTCAACCAAATGCTCAATTTTTTTTAGCTCTGTACGTCTGATTGAACGTACAATTTTTTAAATGAAATCTGTTTTTGTTTATGAAATGTGAAGAACGTGCTCATATGAATTTATTGTGCGGGAATAAAAGTAGAATTGATGGAGATATAATGAGAATGATTTCGTATACTTTATTGTGATTTAAAAAAAATTCTTATTTCGTAATTTGGTAATTTTTCTTACGTTAATAACTTGTAATTTCATTATTATTTTATTCCTGTTAATCATTTCAAATTGAAGTATATAGATTTTATATACTAGCCATCTACATATATAACAATAATTACATAAAAACAATCCTCAGTTTTTTTTAAATATCTCATTTGCATTGATTTATTTTTTTGGTTTTATATGTCAAATTGTACGTTCACATATTTAAAAAAAAGAACAAATTTTTGTTCAACGAGAACCTGTAAAGATGCCCGCTAGCAAGTATTTTTTTTTTGCCATTTATTTATCTATGCAATTATTTTCTCGTTTAGGCAATTTACTTTATTTAAACTAATTGCTTGCCTTTTTTTACCGATATATCGAATTTTCAATATTCACTTTAATTTATACGTTTTTAATTTTTCTCACTTTTTTTAATACGTTTTTATACGTTTTCTCACTTTTTTAATTTATACGTTTTTAATTTTATTCACTTTAATTTATACGTGTTTAATTTTCCTCCATTGAAAGTAAGGTACTTGTTAATATTAATTCTGAAACAATAGGATTAATGTGGTTCTAAAGGAAATAACTTACAACTGTTTATTTTTTTTTTTGTTATTATAAGTGCAGTGCGAGGCAGAGCTACAAGGCTCAAGTAACTTGGTATGTAGGGGGAGTCCACTGCAGACTCTGGGCTGCTTATTAAACTGTCGATGATGTTTGCAGGCTGTAGCAGAGCTCTGGATAGAGCTATTGAATTTAATAAATACAGTTAATCGGTAATGATGAATCACGGCGTGAATCCCCAGAGCAGAGTACGCATCTGATGTTCAATGATTGGCTTAGCATGGCAATCATATCGTGATAACGTTGTGTGTGTATTTGGATTTAAGGAGGACAGTCAGTTAGCATAAATTATAATCGGAATAAAAGAATTACACCAATTTTTAGTTATCGACTTTAATAAAATTATTAATCTGTACTCATAAAGTATATAATGCTTAACTGGGGAAAGATTTTACTAAATTGGAGACATAAAAATTAACATTTCGCCTCAGGCGCGTTTAAGAATGATTAAAAATAGGAAAAGTTTCTTGGACATAGAATCAATAAACTAAACTCAAAATAATATTGGTAAATCATTTCTATCTAATATTTCTATGGAGGTTTAATAGTTTTCGTGCTAATGGCTACAAATACCTATTTATTCTGTCTCGTTATAAAGTTAGCATAAATAATAATCGGAATAAAAGAATTAAACCAATTTTTAGTTATCGATTTTAATAAAATTATTAATCTGTACACATAAATTATATAATGCTTAACTGGGGAAAGATTTTATTAAATTTGAAACATAAAAATTAACACTTCGCCTCACGCGTTTAAGAATGATTAAAAATAGGAAAAGTTTCTTGGACATAGAATCAATATACTAAACTCAAAATAATATTGGTAAATCATTTATATTTAATTTTTCTATAGAGGTTTAATAGTTTTCGTCCTAATGGCTAGAAATACCTATTTATTCTGTCTCGTCATAAAGTTAGCATAAATAATAATCGGAATAAAAGAATTACACCAATTTTTAGTTATCGATTTTAGTGTAATTATTAATTTGTACACATAAATTATATAATACTTAACTGGGGAAAGATTGTACTAAGTTGAGACATAAAAATTAACATTTCGCCTCACGCGTTTACGAATGCATAAAAATAGGAAAAGTTTCTTGGACATAGAATCAATAAACTAAACTCAAAATAATATTGGTAAATCATTTATATCTAATATTTCTATGGAGGTTTAATAGTTTTCGTCCTAATGGCTAGAAATACCTATTTATTCTGTCTCGTCATAAAGTTAGCATAAATAATAATCGAAATAAAACAATTAAACCAATTGTTAGTTATCGATTTTAATAAAATTATTAATTTGTACACATAAATTATATAATGCTTAACTGGGGAAAGATTTTACTAAATTGGAGACATAAAAATTAAGATTTCGCCTCACGCGTTTAAGAATGATTAAAAATAGGAAAAGTTTCTTGGACATAGAATGAATAAACTAAACTCAAAATAATATTGGTAAATCATTTATATCTAATTTTTCTATGGAGGTTTAATAGTTTTCGTCCTAATGGCTAGAAATACCTATTTATTCTGTCTCGTCATAAAGTTAGCATAAATAATAATCGGAATAAAAGAATTAAACCAATTTTTAGTTATCGATTTTAATAAAATTATTAATTTGTACACATAAATTATATAATGCTTAACTGGGGAAAGATTTTATTAAATTTGAAACATGAAAATTAACATTTCGCCTCACGCGTTTAAGAATTATTAAAAATAGGAAAAGTTTCTTGGACATAGAGTCAATAAACTAAATTCAAAATAATATTGGTAAATCATTTATATTTAATTTTTCTATAGAGGTTTAATAGTTTTCGTCCTAATGGCTAGAAATACCTATTTATTCTGTCTCGTCATAAAGTTAGCATAAATAATAATCGGAATAAAAGAATTAAACCAATTTTTAGTTATCGATTTTAATAAAATTATTAATTTGTACACATAAATTATATAATGCTTAACGGGGGAAAGATTTTATTAAATTTGAAACATAAAAATTAACACTTCGCCTCACGCGTTTAAGAATGATTAAAAATAGGAAAAGTTTCTTGGACATAGAATGAATAAACTAAACTCAAAATAATATTGGTAAATCATTTATATCTAATTTTTCTATGGAGGTTTAATAGTTTTCGTCCTAATGGCTAGAAATACCTATTTATTCTGTCTCGTCATAAAGTTAGCATAAATAATAATCGGAATAAAAGAATTAAACCAATTTTTAGTTATCGATTTTAATAAAATTATTAATTTGTACACATAAATTATATAATGCTTAACTGGGGAAAGATTTTATTAAATTTGAGACATAAAAATTAAAATTTCGCCTCACGCGTTTAAGAATGATTAAAAATAGGAAAAGTTTCTTGGACATAGAATCAATAAACTAAACTCAAAATAATATTGGTAAATCATTTATATTTAATTTTTCTATAGAGGTTTAATAGTTTTCGTCCTAATGGCTAGAAATACCTATTTATTCTGTCTCGTCATAAAGTTAGCATAAATAATAATCGGAATAAAAGAATTAAACCAATTTTTAGTTATCGATTTTAATAAAATTATTAATTTGTACACATAAATTATATAATGCTTAACGGGGGAAAGATTTTATTAAATTTGAAACATAAAAATTAACACTTCGCCTCACGCGTTTAAGAATGATTAAAAATAGGAAAAGTTTCTTGGACATAGAATGAATAAACTAAACTCAAAATAATATTGGTAAATCATTTATATCTAATTTTTCTATGGAGGTTTAATAGTTTTCGTCCTAATGGCTAGAAATACCTATTTATTCTGTCTCGTCATAAAGTTAGCATAAATAATAATCGGAATAAAAGAATTAAACCAATTTTTAGTTATCGATTTTAATAAAATTATTAATTTGTACACATAAATTATATAATGCTTAACTGGGGAAAGATTTTATTAAATTTGAGACATAAAAATTAAAATTTCGCCTCACGCGTTTAAGAATGATTAAAAATAGGAAAAGTTTCTTGGACATAGAATCAATAAACTAAACTCAAAATAATATTGGTAAATCATTTATATTTATTTTTTCTATAGAGGTTTAATAGTTTTCGTCCTAATGGCTAGAAATACCTATTTATTCTGTCTCGTCATAAAGTTAGCATAAATAATAATCGGAATAAAAGAATTACACCAATTTTTAGTTATCGATTTTAATAAAATTATTAATCTGTACACATAAATTATATAAAGCTTAACTAGAGAAAGATTTTATTAAATTTGAGACATAAAAATTAAGATTTCGCCTCAGGCGTTTAAGAATTATTAAAAATAGGAAAAGTTTCTTGGATATAGAATCAATAAACTAAACTCAAAATAATATTGGTAAATCATTTATATCTAATTTTTCTATGGAGGTTTAATAGTTTTCGTGCTAATGGCTACAAATACCTATTTATTCTGTCTCGTTATAAAGTTAGCATAAATAATAATCGGAATAAAAGAATTAAACCAATTTTTAGTTATCGATTTTAATAAAATTATGAATTTATACACATAAATTATATAATGCTTAACTGGGGAAAGATTTTATTAAATTTGAAACATAAAAATTAACACTTCGCCTCACGCGTTTAAGAATGATTAAAAATAGGAAAAGTTTCTTGGACATAGAATCAATATACTAAACTCAAAATAATATTGGTAAATCATTTATATTTAATTTTTCTATAGAGGTTTAATAGTTTTCGTCCTAATGGCTAGAAATACCTATTTATTCTGTCTCGTCATAAAGTTAGCATAAATAATAATCGGAATAAAAGAATTAAACCAATTTTTAGTTATCGATTTTAATAAAATTATTAATTTGTACACATAAATTATATAATGCTTAACTGGGGAAAGATTTTACTAAATTTGAGACATAAAAATTAACATTTCGCCTCACGCGTTTAAGAATTATTAAAAATAGGAAAAGTTTCTTGGACATAGAGTCAATAAACTAAATTCAAAATAATATTGGTAAATCATTTATATCTAATATTTCTATGGAGGTTTAATAGTTTTCGTCCTAATGGCTAGAAATACCTATTTATTCTGTCTCGTCATAAAGTTAGCATAAATAATAATCGGAATAAAAGAATTAAACCAATTTTTAGTTATAGATTTTAATAAAATTATTAATTTATACACTTAAATTATATAATGCTTAACTGGGGAAAGATTTTATTAAATTTGAAACATAAAAATTAACATTTCGCCTCACGCGTTTAAGAATGATTAAAAATAGGAAAAGTTTCCTGGACATAGAATCAATAAACTAAACTCAAAATAATATTGGTAAATCATTTATATCTAATTTTTCTATGGAGGTTTAATAGTTTTCGTCCTAATGGCTAGAAATACCTATTTATTCTGTCCCGTCAATTTTTTTTACATGGAAATTCGATACAGCGTGTTCAGCTGATAGTCAGCACTGTCTACTGTCAGCGTGAAATAAAAGGGAAAAAGCAACGAATGCCGAAAGTGACTCACGGAATTGTCAAGAGAACGCCACTCGGTCATTGACTTCTTTCCATTACTTACCTAGCGGCTGCACTTCTTAGGCACGAGTTACAAGACGCGTGCACCGCTCGACGATAATTGTTTCGTTTATTCAACTCTACTCCAGCAAGTTCATTCCCGCTTCCGCAGCTCCTTTCCTTCCTTCGTGGAAAGGGCTACGATGCATTGCTTTTAACGTTGACGAATCATCATACGAAGTAACATTGTCATTTGTGATTCTACAAATATTGGTATTGTATTTATTTTTTGACAAATAAGAAGGAATTTTTTTTTTTAAATACTTGATTATTCTCATTCTTTTTTGTAACCGTTTGATCGCCAACTTAGGATATTTACGATATTAGAGAAATAGAACTTTCAAATAGGATATTGTGCAGCAAGGGCCGAAAGTTGACGATTGCGACGAGTGCGAGGTTTGCCCGAACGAAGCGATGGCTGGAATCACAGGAGTTGCAAAGTTTTGGCCCGTGTTGCACAATATATTTTTTTTTCTCGACTATGCTAAAAAGGCCACATTCCATGCTTGCAACGTGAGTAGAAAGTTGTCGATTCTTGACCGGCGGGAGAAAAAGTAACGCAGCGGGAAGAAAAGTGCTGTAGCGGGCAGAAAAGCACTTTTCCGGCCGCATAAGTGGGGCGGGGCAAAATTGGATTATTAAATATTTTTACCTATTTATGCCGTTACGCCGTTTCAGGCATGGAAATATGGTCTTTTTAAAATAGACAAAAAAAGTATCGTATGCCACACGGGAGGAGCGAATTTTCCTTGTAGCATAATTTATTATTTTGCGTTGAGTGCATGAATAGTGGTGCTTTAAATGGTAGTTTTGCGGGACGTACAGTGAAAAGATAGGTTACAAATTTTCGTCGCTAGGGACGAAACTGAAGAAATCACAAATTGCGCATTTGACAAACTATTGTTTGGACACTGCTATGAAACTGGCCATTTTCGTCCCGCAAAAATGCCATGGAATGCATTGCTGTTCATGCACATGTTACAAAATAGTACATTACGTTAAAAGGGAGGGAAGTGCAACTTTTCACCGAGGGAGAAGTTTGATGCCCGAGCGAAGCGAGGGTAGAAATTCACAGCTAAAAAGTTGCATCCCTCCCATGTAACGTACTATACTTTTCTCTCGATTTCGCTGAAAAATAACCACATTTCGTGTGTGCAACAAGGACGGAGAATAAGCTCATTTTTAACAAATGACGACACGTATGCGTAGTACGGTTTTCATTACTCTCGCCGGGCAGGAATGAGCTGATTACCTCCCGAGGGAGGTAATGAGAGCGGACTGTGTATGCGTACATCATTCGTAACAAATGAGCGATTTCCGGCCCGCGTTACGGATACGAAATGGGGTTATTTTAGCGGGGTCGGGAGAAAAACATATTTTTTAATTGCATCTCAAAAATTTTGGAAAAATTTGACGATCAGTAAAATTTTATTAGCACTGCTTGCTAAATTTTCATTTCACGATATAAATATGCATCTGCATGTAAAAATTCGTAGTGCAATTTTTCCTCCTTTACATTGAGAACATTATCTACTATTTACGATTTTTTTATACAACGTGCACGAGCCGTAAAATCGTTTAATCTCTATATTAATTTGATTTCATAACAATAGATAAAAAAGAAGCACAATTTTTTGTGTGAAAATTATTACTCAATAGTTGCGAGAACAATTACAATTTCTATAAGTGTGAAGATCCACTAATTGACTTAACGAATTTATAAAAATCGGCTCCCGACAGTATAAATAATTATTCCAGGAGCATCGTTGTCTTATTTATCGATCGTTGACACCTATTGAGTTCTAACGAAGAAATTCCACGGAAAGAATTCGCCAACAAATGAGAACGTGTGGGTTTTCCATCGTTTTCAATGAAACAACTCACGTTACGCTAATTTCCTTAATGAGCAAAAAGTTAAAAGTTTCATTGGCGAGACGTCAAGACAGTAAGACTGTTTCTGACGCTCGGCTTCGACGTGTAGGTCGGGCGTGGAATTGCGGATTGAGTTTTCCCCAGGAGATTGCAGATTACAGATTGCACCGCTAGCGAGAACCCACGGGCGAAACGAACAGTCTGGTTCTACCTATGTCGCTGTAGATGACACGTCGTGGGCTTTCGACCTACGTGCCAACACTCACTGCTATGCACTGTTCACTGTATTCGTGCTGTAGTCGCCCACGAGACATCCCGGCACTGCTCCCACAGTCATTGAATAGTAATTGCGGTAGTTCTTCTCAATATGTGTGAAAGAAAAATGGAACTAAACAAAAGATTATAATTAATACAAATTGAACAAAAAAATTACATTAGTGTATTCCGCAGTTTCTCACAAAATATGTTATTTAAAATAACTGCTTAATTTTTTTAGTCTATACGTCCGACTATACAGAAAACATGATTTCTGTTAACATATAATGATTATTTTTTTATTGCAGCTTATTTATCTAGATACGCACATGTTTTCTCGTTTGGGTATTTTATTTTACTTGAACTAATTGTTCTATTTTTTATCATTATGTAGAACTTTACGTATACACTTACCGTTTATTTTTTTTCCATCGAATATGAAGTACGTGTTAATATTAATTCTGAAACAATAGGATTAATAGGGTTCTAATGGAAATTACTTACAATCATTTATTTAATTTTCTTATCATAAGAGCAGTACGAGTTAAAGGACCGCAAGAATTTGCGGAAATTCTTCTCAACAAGAAAAATGAAACTTAAATATGATTATGAATAATAGAAATAGTGCATTTTTTATTTTTTCTAAACATAGCTTTACAAAGAAATATATTGATCAATTTAGTTTTTTCACCCCAGGCAGTAGTTTCAGCACTTAAAAAGATAAAAATATTCATTTTTACATGATAACTTCTCTTATAATGTCGGTAACTATAAAATAGCTATAACAACCTACACGGAGAAAAAGGCTTAGTTAGATCAACCAAGGCGATTGGTTATATATGCGCCAACTAAGTTATTAGTTAGACCAGCCAAGTTATTGTTTGACCAACCAATATATTGGTTAAACCAACTAAATCATCTTGGTTAGTCAATCAATAACTTGGTTGGTTAACAAATAACTTGATTGGTCTAACCAATAACTTAGTTGGCGCATAAATAACCAAGCCTTTTTTTGTGTGTATTAAAAAAATTGGTCGCATACGCTTATAATGAATAGTTGTCACTTTAGAACCGCGTATATTTGAGATTGCTCAATAAACTGTTATTTTTAGTTCGTAAAAATAAAAAATTAAAAAGACACATGCTGCTATATAATTTTTTTTTAATTTGGTGCAACCTTATTTTTGGGTTATTCGAGTGCTTAGAACCGAAGTACATATACAGTCTTTCCGCTTCTTCAATATTTTATTTAGACCTCTTTTTCTACTTACATTTCAATTTTCATAAGTGTTTTCGAATAGTCAAAAAACTTAAATTAAATAATACTTTTTTAAATGCGAAATTTTTTTTAAAAGCTGTGTAAAATCATCATTTTTAATTTGTACTTTTACAGCGAGATGCAACAATAACAATAGTGAATCAGAGATACCTACACGGAAAAAAAGATTAGTTGCCATAACCAAGAAAAGAGTTGACACAACCAATCGATTATTCTATTTCCCTAGCAACTCAAATGGTAATAAGGTAAACGTCCCCATTCCCGTACCCTATAAGGCCAACCAGACAACTGTATGGCTTTTTTCGTTGCGACGAATGTAAATTTGGAGATTTTTTTTGCACCACTATAAAATTCAGTTAATTCTCTTTCTAAAAATGGTTTATTCAATCGATTCCGCCAATTATTTCGCCAGATAGAGGCTGATTAATTCATGCTTATTAGTGTCCCCTCTGCCGACACAGCTGTGCCCAATCCCGACCAGCGATGACACCATTTTCGACCACTAGGGAAACGGAGATTCCGAAGAGTAATAAAATAAATAAAAAATAAATAAACATGATCCGGGATTGTTACTATTAATATTTTTATTGCATGATTATAAAAAACTTCGTTTTTCGGAACTTATGTTACATTTCCGTCTCCACATACACTTTTTTTTTGCGATGCTGTAAAAATTGAGATATTTCAAAATTTTGATCAGTGAGGGAAAAAAGTCCAAGTCCTTCGCAGCGATCCTGTAAGAATTGAATTATATCAATCTTTTTTATCACTGAGAAAGTAAAGCTTGTAATAAAGACATTTTTTTGACTGCCTAAATAACGTTTACGGTAATGGGGGCAGCCAGGCATTTCGTTGCGCCTAACTTCGACCATCGTAAAAAAAATGAAAAATAAATTATTTATAACTTTTTTTTTTTGCTGGATCAGTAATTGAACTCATAATCTATCGTTTGCACTAAAAATTATTCGATTTTTACAAATTCCGGATGCAGTACGGACTATTGAAGCGGTCAACGCAACTTAACCTCACTGTTAAGAATACGATGAGTTCGCGACAAGCGTTTGGAAATACGAACAAAACTTGGATTGTGTTATTGTATTTACTCTTTACGTTGCAATACTCTCACACATAGGGTCCTCGGAATATTGTACTATGCTCAATTGTTGTTATTTTTGCGCAGCACTCGTGTAAATAATTATTTCCGTCGAAGTGGTCGGCAGAGGGAGCATGGACGGGAATGGGGACATTTACCTTACCAACGATTCGAATGATAATACCGACGATTCGAATGGTAGTCCCAACTATTCGATTGGTAGTCCCAACGATTGGATTAGTTAACCTAACTAATCCAATCGAGACCTAATCGTGAATAGTTGAGGTTACTATTCGATATGGTTGAGGCAACTAATTTTTTAGACATTGTGTACAGCAAATCGAAAACGTAGTTGTCACAACCAAACTTTTTTTTCCGTGTACACTCGGATCTACGTACTGGTCCTATCGTAGTTAAATATGAATGGCGAAACAATTTTTTTTAAAATCGTTAAAAGATATTAAACCATACGAAATTGTGATCCTAAATGTCGAAACTTTATCGGCCGATCTGATAGGCAAATTACTTGTGTTATTCGAAACCGAAATCTGTAAATGCTAATATTTTTTAAATATTGTCTATCAACGTTTATTCTCGTCCACATGTAAATAAATTCGAATTAATTCAGTAACTAATAAAAAAAATAAAAAATAATCACGTAATTCTAAGTATTTTTTGCATATCTTGTAAAATGATTAATCCAAATGTCCGCGCTCAGACTAAGATCCAACAATAAATAATAAATCGGAGGAAGAATACACTGGGTAATCTATGTAAATGCGTCTTGACCACATCCACCTCGTCATTCACAAGCTACTGCGGGGCTTTGGTGTGCATTTCCTGATAATTGTCATAGCTAAAGCGAACAAAGCCAGAGTCATTCATGCGGTTCATTAGGATTCATTGTTTTCTACTGAAAAAGCATGTACGCAACGTTTCGCATTATTATTATTTTTATTATTATTATTTCATTCTAGATCCTATCATAAACGGAAACGAATAATGCATGACGAATTAGAAGAGGAAATCACCGAGTATAATGAATTCCCATATAGCGTCATTTTAGCGTCTATGCAAAATTTACCGAGAGTTCGATGCCCGCGTGAAAACGCCGAGTCGCCGCAAAATGTGTAGCAAAATGTATGCCGGATGACTTTGATGTCGTCGACGTCGACGTGTTTCACGATTGTCGTTGATCCACGTGCTTATATATACAGATATACATGCAGTTGTATACATAGAGCTGTGCATGTATTTCACTGCATGTGTTACATCAACTTGACTCACTTTTATCTATGAGAATTCATGAATGAACACACCGCTCCACAACGACGCGCGTGGCATTAGGTTTTGTGGCCAGAGTAGGAGGGGAGGGGGGGGGGGGGGGGTTGAGTGAGTGAAACAGAAGTTGAGAAAAGAGAATAAGAGAAAGACAGGCGAGAGCATCAGGGGTGAGCGTTAAGTACGCGGGTCTATTTTTAAATTTAAACACGTCACGGAGACGCTTATCAATGACAACGATGTGCGTCCGATAATCAACTGTATTGTCGTGGATTTCCCCCCAAGCATGTGCGTTTAATAAAATGATTTTTCTTACTTGTTGATATTTAGTGCAATATAGTTCTCTGGAGTGACGTTCTTTGCTACGTATCGACTTATTGACTCGACGGAAAGTCGTAACGAATGGTATCTCGTGTTCCAATAACAAGAATTTTTGTATTAACATTTTTCAGTTATCTGTTACTGAAAAATGTCAGTTTTAAGTAGTTGGGTGATAAGATAGAATTGTGAACTTAACTAGAGGTGTAAATTATTCAAGTTCTGGGTTGAACAACTACGGCCGATGACCCGTTGATAATACATGATCAAAACAAGATCATATATAAGATCAAAACATATATAAACTAGGATATTATTGTGGCTCGCGCGCTGCGCGCGCTCGCAATCGCCCCCCAACCAAGGGTGCCCCCTCCGAAGGGTGCCCCCCCCCCCCCACCCAAGGTGCCCGCAGCCTTGGGGAACCCATGTTTTTGGAAAAGGACTTATAGTCCAGACGCCAGAGGGGGTTCTGTGTGCCATTCGAGGTCCGCGAAATATTCTTGATGCAGATGATAGGTTTTGACCTCCTGAACACGAATATATAAGGTGTTTTGCGGAAAACCCGGTCGTTTAGTTATTAATCGCAATTGTTTATTAACAATAGAAATTGTTGTTTTTTTGAACTCGGATATTTTTTTTTGTATAGTCCTGTCAATTTTGAGTCGAAAAGGTCCCATACAATTTTGCTCTACAATCCATAGATTCGGAGCAATAAATTGTTGAAAGTTGCAATTAGACCAAAATTGCTCTTCTTAACAAATTAGTAACTTCGAAAATATAAGTCGTAAAAAAAATGTGAAGGAACTAATTTTGCCCAATGAACCGAGGAATATGAAAAAATAAATGCGAACACGAGCAGAACAAAAAATAATTATTTATGAAGAGTCGCGAAACGGTATTTTTTCTCTCATAACATACGCATCGAGCGTCGTTATGAGAGAAAAAATACCGTTTCGCGACTCTTCATAAATAATTATTTTTTGTTCTGCTCGTGTTCGCATTTCTTTTTTCATATTCCTCGGTTCATTGGGCAAAATTAGTTCCTTTACATTTTTTTTTACGACTTATATCTACTAATTTGTTAAGAAGAGCAAATTTTGGTCTAATTGCAACTTTCAACAATTTATTGCTCCAAATCTATGGATTGTAGAGCAAAATTGTATGGGACCTTTTCGTCTCAGAATTGACAGGACTATACAAAAAAAAATATCCGAGTTCAAAAAAACAACAATTGCTATTGTTAATAAACAATTGCGATTAATAACTAAACGACCGGGTTTTCCGCAAAACACCTTATATATTCATGTTCAGGAGGTCAAAACCTATCATCTGCATCAAGAATATTTCGCGGACCTCGAATGGCACACAGAACCCCCTCTGGCGTCTGGACTATTAGAATAATTCGGGCTCGGGGCTTGGCGGAAAGGGGTGGGGCTAGCCCCAGGGGCTGGGGCTAGCCCCAAGCCTTTAGCCCCACCCCCTTCCGCCAAGCCCTGAGCCCGAATTATTCTAAGTCCCTCGATTCTTGACACGGCGGCGGCGGCGGCGGCGAGATCTTTTTATAATATAGAGAGATAACTCTATATTGTGCATTATCAATAAATATTCATTTACTACTAATATTCAAGATTAGGTTTTGTTAATTACGACTTTTCGAATTTCTAACTTATTAGCGTTATTCTTCAATGTGTTCTTGATGTATTGAAATGACGACCTTCATTCGATGTCAAAATTTGATTCATGGTTTATTTTTCTAATTTACTGTTCTTTGTCATGTGATAATAGTAACAGTTTGTCTACTTTGTTAATAATAGTCATTATTTTTAAAGAAATATTTAAAAAAAATAGGGGGTGGATAACTTGTGGTCTCGATATTGCTATGGATTTCCCGTATTTCATAACATTATTTTCCTTATTTGTTGATTTTAAGTGCAGGATAGTTTTCTGAAGTGACGTTCGTTGCTACGTACGGACTTGTTGACGTGACGGAAAGTCGTAACTGATAGTATCTTATGATACAATAATAAAAATATTCATACTGGCATATTATGGTTACAGACTACTAAGGCAGTTAAAAGATAGAGAGTAAACAGTAATGTTCATTTAACTAATACTGCAAAATATTGAATTTCACGTTTTTTTAATAAAATGATTTTTTAAGACTGAAGGACCGCGTTTGATAGCCAATTGGCAGATTATAATTTATAATTTTATTATTACAACATTTATAATCGGTAAAAATTAGTTTTACAACCTTCTTGTAACTTTCCGCGAAACACTGTACTAATTTTTGTTCAATTTTGTATTACTCAGTTCCCACTGCATTATGAATCTTGTATTCCTGTACATGCGTAATAAAAAATATCTATATATAATTTATAATATACAGATAAAATTAATTATATATATTTTGTCGATAAATCACGATGACTACTTCTGATTTTTTAAATATTTAAAACTTAACATTAATATACTTCATCAATATGCGCTCAAAGCATTGAAATTAACCGTATTCAATCTATATTAAAGCTAGCCTTCATATTTTATTTTTTCATATTTATTGTTATTTCTATGGTACAATATGGTTATTTTGTTAAAAATTTTATTTAATTTTTTATCCTCGAAGTTGGGCAGATAACTATACTAGTAAGAGTGTAAGTGATATTTGAGCCAAGATATAGTAAATAATGTATGGACTCGACTGGTACGTGGCGTTTCACACTTTTTTACCGTTATTATCTGGGCAAATATTAGAGATGCGGATATATATGAAAGAAGAAGATTTACGTGTCTTGATAAGAGAAGAAATTTGTAATTGATTTTTTTTTCGTTATTCAAAGACGTACTCGTGATTCGGCGATTTGAACTATGAAATTGTTAAGGGGAAGCTGGAGTCGAGTGCAGAAGCAGGTTTTTACCGACCGAAGTCGGTAAAAGCTTTTTCGTAGTTTTGATTATTCTTCGTTAATACGCTACAGATATGCTTCAAATTATACACGATTGTAGTATCAACATAAACAAGTGGACGTACATTCGAATATTGGGTGAATACGTACAATGAATGAAGATATTCGTATATTACTAAGCCTGGATCATCGCGGGGATCGCAAACAGACTACGTGATCGTAGTTTCGGTTTTGCGTGGATTCCTTTTGTGTAATTGACTTTTCGACGCTCGCAGAATATTCAGAGAACGCTAAAGAATGGACGTACATTTCGATTTAACGTATGTGAATTCCAGAATCTTTTATATCGTACCAAACAGGCGATGCTGTCAAACCCTGGCGGCCATTTTGATTTCGGGAGGTTTAGTATTATACGATTTTTTTCATTTATTGTACGTTTTCACCAAATATTCGAATGTACGTCCACTCGTTTATGTTGATATTACAATCGTGTACAATTTGAAGCATGTTTGTAGCGTATTAACGAAGAATAATCAAAACTACGAAAAAGCCTGTTTTTACCGACCAAAGTCGGTAATAAAATCTACTCCAGCATCCCCTTAAAGACAATTGCAATGTCGACCTTATGACGAAATGCACCACAAATCTCCCATACTCAAAAACCTTGAAAACGAATTGTCTGACCATTGCCACGTTATATACGAGGGATTCAACGTAATTCCAGTAGCCACCTTCAGACTTCAGTGTCTCGGATTTTTATGCAATTTGAGTATGTTTTAGTACTGTATCGAACAAAATTTTTTATATTTGTATGTTGCATAACCGCATTAATTGTTGCGAAGTTACACGCTAACGAAGATTGTGACTAGTTTTTCTTTTTAAGCCCCTCGTCATCTCGAAAATGCCTAATCAAAACGGAAACGCTAAGCATCTTTTGTATAGTTATTTTTATGGACTTTACAAAAAAAATGTCAACTTGGTTTTCTATTTTTTGTGAAAAAAAACGACTTTCAATTGTTAAAATTGATTTTTCGGCAATTATGACATTTTTTTTAAGACTGGGTTTTTTTTCAGATTCTACGGACTTGTTCCCATAAGACTGTTGTTCTCCGAATGGAGAAATTCGATTTTTGGATACTATAAAATCCAGTAAACAACATAGAGTACAGATAAATGCATGAAAATTATTCAATTACAAGAGCGTATTGAAAGTATTAAATTGGGATACAGGCAGAAAATTAATTCTTTTTCTCTTCGACATTTTTTTTCGTGCTAAAGTTCACACCATTTTCAGCGAAAGAGAATTGTTTCACCAGCATACAAATTACGAAACAGGTATGCATACGTGAGTTTTTTGAGTGTCTCGTACACTTCGTTGCTTTGCCTCTGAGAATTTCAAACTCAATTTTTCTTTCGCTTCAATGTAATTTACTTTGTGGCTGAAATACACTTTCGTATCTCGTACAGCTTTGTTCTCCCACTCGTATTACATTAAAGCGAAAGAAAAATTGGGTTTGAGATTCTTAGAGGCAAAGCGAGTACCAGACACTCAAAAAAATCAGGCGTTCATACCTATTTCGCAAAATTGTATGCTGGTAAAACAATTCTCTTTGACTGAAAATAGTAGGAACTTTAGCACGGAAAAAAACTGATGAAGAGGAAAGAAAATTATTTTTTTTCTGACAATATCCTAAATAAATACTTTGAATATGCTCTTGTAATTGTTTAATGTTCATGCATTTATTTTTACTCTATTTTGTTTACTTTATTTTATAGTATTCAAAAATCGAATTTCTCCATTTGGAGAACAACAGTCTTATGAAAAAAAGTCCGTAGAATCGAAAAATAAAATTCAAATTTGAAAATAATTTTATACTTGCCGAAAAATCAATATTAACGATTAAAAGTCGTTTTTTTCGCAAAATATTCAAAATCAAGTTGCGACATTTTTTCGTAAAGTCCATGAAAATAACCATAAAAAAGATCTTTAGCATTTTTGCGTTTAGATTAGACATTTTCGAGATAATGGGGTTAAAAAAAATCTAATCAAAATATTCGTTAGCTTGTAACTCCGTAACAATTGTTGCGATCATGCAACATACATATGGGGCATTCCATCCCGTTTCAACTAGTGTTGCGGATGAGCGAGACGAGCGAGAAAAAGTCGAGATCAAGACTAAGTCTCGGAATTTGACAGCTTGATTGTCATTTCAATTCGAGATTATCGACATAGCAAGATTTTTCTCTCGTTCTCGTCTTGAATTTGGCGCGAAATCTCGTCTTGACAGCCGGATATTGTTTTTCTTTCCCTATTAACTTCGTTATTTTTCTAAATTATTTCCGATGATATTGACGTTTCAGAAAATGGATAGCGCTGAGAAGAATAGAATAAATTGTGAAATCATTTATATCAAATATCTGGTGTCAAATTCTGGTGGAATATTGTAGCCTTGAATCACTTAAATTATTAAATCGTTGGAGTTCATCCACCGCTATCCAAGGCGCAGGTCACGTTTTTTGTTCAATATTAAAGAGAATTTTTTCACTTCGTAGAATTGCACTAATGTTCTGAGGTTCAGAATGACGGTTTCTTAATGAGAGACGTTTAGATCGGTTTTTAGATAGACCTCATCATCAGATAACAAAAAGATTGGTCAGACCAGCAAAAAAATTTGTCAGCCAAACAAAAGATTTGTCAACATCGCAAAACTGATTTGTCAGCCGAATAAAAGATTTGCCAGCCTAACGTAACGATTTTTGTTGTTCTCGTTTTATGTTGTCACAATACAGAAATTTCTCTCCGTGTGGAGATGACGTATCAGAACGTCGTTCTGATATGTATTTAATTTCATTGGCGAAGATTTCCGTAATTCAACGAAACTTTTTTGCTCGGTGTAGTCCTTTTACACCAGAATCAACGTTTAAAGCCGACATTTCGGGAAGCTGTTAGGCACACAATTTCATTTTGGTGATCGGTGGCAGAGCCTAACGGAACATATCCTATCGTATCGTGCGATACTGTCGCATTCAGAACGATAACATAGCCTCTATTTTGTTGACAGTTTATCTGTCATAAGTTTCAAGATCTCGCTCGATCTCGCTTGTTATTTCTAGCAAGATCGAGCGAGACTATGATTTTTTTTTCATATTGCAAGCTCGATACGAGAACTTTAGACAAATGACAAACGCAAGAAAAAACGAGCGAGATTCGAGATAATCTCGTCTCGAGCCGCATCACTAGTTTCAACCTGGATTTGACCTCGACCTCTCCGATTTGGCTCATTATTTTTTACAGACTTAGTTGGACCCTCAACTGCACAAATTTTTTTTTTTTTTTTTTAAGTCCATTTTTTTAAATATATTTTTAAAGTGTCATAGAAAACCCCATAATTTAAAAATCTGGTAAAATTCTGAAAAATACTTGCTTCAATAACAAAATTATCTAGCTTATAGTCAAAGTGGGGAAGATTTTCCTTCTAACAGTTTTTAAGCTTTTTTTATTTAAAAAAATTATTAAAAAAGAGAAAAAAATAATTAATCTACTACAGGCGATTGGTCAAATGTTTATTTATGTAAATCCGAATTCTTCAGAATTTTTTCAGATTTTTAGGAAATTGTTCAGATTTTTCCGAACCATGCAAATTTTTTAAAAATATTTTTTCAAAGTGACAAAAAAACCCCATAATTTAAAAATCTGATTAAAGTCTGAAAAATACTTTATTCAATAAAAAAATTATCTAGCTTATAGTCAAAGTGGGGAAGATTTTTCTTCTTATAGTTTAAAAACTATAAGAAGAAAAGTGGGTAAGATTTTTTTTCTTATAGTTTAAAAACTATAAGAAGAAAAGTGGGTAAGATTTTTTTTCTTATAGTTTAAAAACTATAAGAAGAAAAATCTTCCCCACTTTAACTATAAGCTAGATAATTTTGTTATTGAATAAAGTATTTTTCAGATTGTTAAATTATGGGGTATTATATGTCACTTCAAAAATATTTAAAAAAAAGGACTTAAAAAAAAAAGAAAAAAAAAATTGTGCAGTTGAGGGTCCAACTAAGTCTGTAAAAAATAATGTGCCAAATCGGAAAGGTCGAGGTCAAATCCAGGTCGAACCGGGGTGGAATGCCCCATATATAAAAAATGTTGTTCGACCGAGTACTAGAACATACTAGCAATAGCAAATAGATCCGACACATTGAAGTCTGGAGGTGATTAGAATGCGGAAGTCACCTTCCGGCCTGAAGCACTTCGAATTTGAATTTAATTTCAATTACTAAACTTCAACTAAAGCGCAAAACGCCATTTGAATACTTTCAAGTGGTTATTTCATTTTTATTGATAGGTAATTGATAATTACACTAGTTATTTCATGAGATAAAATATAATTTTCATAAAAACAGACGATAAAATTATTAATAATGATTAAAAAATCGCTCTCACGGCGTAATGATCAAAAAATTTGAATTCTTCGTACTCGGTAACGGTTACATAGATGGAAACCAAACTGCATTACACATTTTTATTACCGATTTTTAACATCTGTATAATAGACTAATCAGGCAGATGAATTTTTCAGTATTAACAAACAAAAAAGTCGTGTCAATTTTAATGAGCGTCACAACATCGGTACGTACGGCTGACTATGTAAATTGACGTGATTCACTACTTAGCGTTGCACGCGCTAGTAAATTATAGCTTTAATTCATTATTTTCGCACACACGAGCTGTTTGCACAGTTTGTCAGATGCGCAAGGTGAAGTAAGCATTATAACAATTAGTATTGCTATTTCTTAAAATATCAGCACAGGTCGGTTTTCTAAGTATAGAAGCATGTAACGATATTTGTGGCTATCGAATAGGTAATCACTATTTTTGACGTAGGTTTGGTATTATCTTTAATCTGGATTCACACACGTATTGAAACATCTGGTAGACGGTGACTTGTATTGAATTACGTTATTAGGTTAATTTGAATATCCGAAAAATACTAATAGACGCACGAGCCTACAAAAAATTCTGACGTATTGCGTGATTCTATTCATAATGATTGATTTATCATATCGTGATACGTACTCCAGTTAAATTCGGGCAAAAAAACATCATCGTTTCATGAAATCTTGCCAAACAGTATCGACAGTTGTGTTCTTAGTTATGACGTCTTGAAAGACTTTGTGAACGGCATTAGATCGTCATTTCTTACGTCTAAAAGAGATAAATATTTGCCAATATATTAAAAAAGAATTCATGAAGATAAAAAGATATTTTTTACACGTGTAGTTTAGACGGGAAATAGTTTTTATTGTCTAAAGCACCAATAGTTGGCCGTTCTAGATATACTTATAATAAGTATATGAAAATAAATAGAGTAAGAAGAGCTTTATATGCTTGTTTCAGTTTTAATATTGGCATTTTTTTTCATATTTACATACCATAATGCTTAATACTTAAAAATACAAATTGAATAAGTGTTATTAGTAATAAATACAATTTTTTGTTTCCATTCCTTATATGAAAGTATTTTAAATCACTTTTTGCTTTCTTCAACTACATGTATGTGTAGTTGCTTATAAAATTCAAACGTTTATAACTCGAGAACGGCTTGATCTCGGGCTTGATTCACAGTGCTGAAATTTTCAGCACAGTAAAACAGTATTACCTTTTTGTTTGTTTCTAATTTTATCAGAAAGCATACAGTGTTTCAAATTATATAGTGCTTTGCATTTTTCGAAAAATGTCTGTGAACTCTCTTTGCAAGTTTTCAGATATGAAGCTAAATATTGCATGACAACTATAGTAATGTTCTGGGTTGATTGGTACAAATTTGAGCCAAATCTTTAAAGAGGTTACGATTTTATGAAATTTTGAATTTTTTTATATGAGTGGGGTTTCTTCATTTTTGTGAATTTCGATTAGATTTAATGAAATTTCCTACAGAAACAAAGTAATAACCAGTTGTGCTCGATATTGAGTTTGAAAAAGGTTGATCGAGTGATTTTTACAGGAGTTTTAAATTGTGATAACTTGATGTTCTCCCACTAACTTTCCCAAAATTTGAACTAGTATGTCAAAACTTTCTGCTCAAACGAAACATATTCACGTAAGAAAGCATCATATAATGTTTGATAATCGTTATGGTCAGAATGCAATAACAAGATATAGAAAAAAAAATTGTAAATTAGAACCTTGCACATTGATTCCTCATTCTTTTGGTCAATTATCCACAAAGTTCACTCTATGAGGAAGCCAAAATTGTGAAAAGCACTTTATCATGAAAGAGGCTTTGTGGATAATTTTTCGAAAGAATGAGGTACTAATGTGCAAGGTTCTGTTGGCCTGTTAAACTGTTAAAAAGTATTTATGAGTATTTAAAAATAATAATACACGGAGAGAAATAATTGGTTGCTCCAACCAACTCGCATGGCTAAATACACTCCAAGCGACTAAGGTACCTCGGTTAACTAATTCTTTGGTTGTACTAACAAACTAGTTGATTGTGACATCCAATACATTAGTTGCCAACAAATTAATTTGTCGGCCCATCCAACTGATTTTTTGCCACAATTAACTAATTTGTTTCTGTACACGTAAAAAACAGGTTAGTTGGGATAACCAAGTTACTGGTTAAATATGTGCTAGTCGATTGATTGGTTATACCAACCACGAATTTGGTAGTCATAACCAATATTTTGGTTGATCGAACTAATTAATCATCTGTCACATATTTAACCAGTAACGTGGTTATCCCAACTTTCCGTGTAACCAACAACTTTATTGTCCCGACTAATTTTATCACTTGGAACCTATTCAGTCAATTTTTTTTCCCTGTGATGATTGTCTGAAGTAAAATTACCGACAGAAATAGAATTATAAGGAATATTGTCTGCAAAGTTTGGTCCGACTTTTTTCCGCCTGATTGTCGTCTGGTGGCTCTTAGATGAAAAGCGATGGCGGTTTCCTCGTCGCATTTGAACGGTTAAATGTTACTCAATCGGCTGCGATCGTGCGCACGCGCGCGTGCGATTGAATGACGCAATTCTTGCATAATTACTCGAATCGAGTCTCCAAAAGTCGCGGGTTCGTCGCTGAAATGCGGTGAAACTTGGTGAAACCACTGGTTCGTCACTGTAGCGATAAACAACCGTCGGAAGAAAAGTTTTGGCTTTCGACGTGATTGCGTGGATAGACTCACTGCTTCGACAGTTTGACAACAAAAAATTCAGTGAAAACACAAGCGTGTCGGATTGTGCCACTGTCCTGTGGGAACGATTCTCAAACATTTATTTCCATAACACCTCGCTAAAAAAAACCCCTGTTAATTTATGGTTGTTAAATCCTGCACTTTATACTTTGGAAACAATATTTTTTACGGGTAAAATAAATAAAAGTAAAACTTTCTATAGTTGAATAATGTTGAGCCAATTTTTTTTTTTTTATGTTGCATTTCCCCCCGTCTGAAGGCATTACGCCTATTACAGGGTCGGCCCGGGTCAGTAGCCAGTCCCCCCTGGGGGTCTGGTCCGGATCAGTAACCAGGCCCCCATGCGGCCGCATCCGACTTCCCCCTCTATATCGCAGTCGCCATAGCATTTTTGCTACGGTCATAAGAAAACTGCGGAAAATTTGTGCCGATATAGCCGGTCTCGAGTTCGCCTGTCAGGACCGGAGCTACGTCACGTTTCGTCGAGAACGTAAATATGTTGAGCCAATTCATACCACAGTTATCCAATCTCCGTTACCATATTGTTAAGTCAGATTGCGGTTGTCACACAAAATGGTCCATTTTTTTTCGAGTAGCAGGCATTTAAAACTGCTTTTCTAATTCACAGAAATTAATGAAGGAATATTGCAGTATTCTGTATAATACCATTTTTTAAAAAATCACATGTTGGAAAAAAAAATAGGATTTAAAACAAAAAACTTAACCCCTGAAATAATCGGAACTTTTTAATTTTTCAGTTTTTTTGTAGGTTCGCATTCAGGGTAATATTCGAACCTGCCTTGCAACTCGACTAAAATTTTTTAGCGTTATATCAGGCACAAATCAGATCCTGACTAGCCGATGCGGAGGCTCTATGGCGCCAGATTCATGCCTGATGTAAAGCTCCAAATTTCTACTTAGGTAGTTTGAGAAAAATTAGTCCTCCAGTGCACATCTTTAAAGAGAGTATATGAAAATCCGTACTATTCTTATTAATCAACTTTCTTCGCTAAAAATATAGTATAATACCCTTAAGTGGCAGTGATACACCGGTGAAAATTTCTTCGCCCAATGTTAAACGCCTATAGGTCTGTCTCTCTCGGACATAGCTCTATCTCTCTCGTACTAATTTTCTTTTAATTCCCACAAGAAAACGACTGAATCGATTGAGGAGCCAGAAGCTTAGCCCAATTGTACCATCCTTCCCCGTATTCCCTCAAAATGCAAGCCCAATCTGTGTTGTTTTGTGAGAGAAACTGCTTTTGAAATTTCTGCGGGGCGGAGGGGAGTATCACTGCCTCTTAAGAGGCAGTGGTACTTCCCCCACCACACCTCAAAATTTCAAAAGCTGTTTTCTGCGGGGTGGAGGGGAGTATCACTGCCTCTTAAGAGGCAGTAGTACTTCCCCCACCACACCTCAAAATTTCAAAAGCTGTTTTCTCTCAAAAAACAACACAGATTGGGCTTGCATTTTGAGGAAATACGCGGAAGGATGGCACAATTGTGCTAAGCTTCTGGCTCGTCAGTCGATTCAGTCGTTTTTTTGTGAGAATTAAAAGGAAAATAGTGCGAGAGAGACAGAGCTATGTGCGAGAGAGACAGACCTATAGGCGTTTAACATTGGGCGAAGAAATTCCTGCCGGTGTATCATTGACTCTTAAGAGGATGCTGGAGTAGATTTTTTGCCGCCTTTGGTCGGTAAGTTTTCTGATTAGGACACAGGTGGCGCCAACGTAGTCTGTTTACTTTTGGCAAAAGATACTGATTCTCCCGAAAAGCAATATGGCCGCACGCCATATGTCAGCTTACCTTTGCCGTAAAATTTAATTGTTTCTGGAAATTAGATATGTAAAATCAGACCGGACGTCAATTCTGTGATGATTTCTGAATATTCGAAAACCATCAGAATATCAAATACACAAGCCAAATCCATGTATAGTGTATACTACGGTCACGATGCAAAGGCTCGGAGCTTTTGCCAAAAGAAAACAGACTATATCGGCGCCACTTGTGTTCTAATCGGGAAACCTCATTCGCTCTCTTCTTGACCCACTCTGATCGCGACAGACTACGTGAACGTAGTCTGGGTTTTGCGTGGATTCCTTTTGTGTAATTGACTTTTCGACGCTCGTGGAATATTCAGAGAACGCTAAAGAATGGACGTACATTCGAGTTTAACGTATGTGAGTTCCAGAATCTTTTATATCTTACCAAACAGGTGATGCTGTCAAACCCGGGCGGCCATTTCGATTTTGGGAGGTTTAGTATTTTTTTTCATTTATTGTAGGTTTTCATCCAATATTCGAATGTACGTCCACGCGTTTACGTTGGTATTACAATCGTGTACAATTTGAAGCATGTGCGTAACATATTAATGAAGAATAACCAAAACTACGAAAAAGCCTGATTTTACCGATCAAAGTCGGTAATAAAATTTACTCCAGCATCCGATTAAGATGTACTTTGAAGCTTCCTCCTCTAGTTCGTGTTGTGGAATAAGAAAATGGGGACGTTTTACTTGAGGTTGACTATCCCGGGTAAAAAACCGTTATTTTACCCTTTACAAAAAAATCAACACATTTTTATGTATTATTCCCCTTGGACCTACAGTACACTTGAAATATGCACTCGGATAATTTATATACGTCTACATGGGGTATTCCTGGCCAACTCGTTGTCAGTAAGGGTTCAATCTTGACCCTTTCCAATTCGCTCCATAGTTATTCATACTATTTCATATGCTTGAAAAAATACTATTAGTTTTTTATTTTCTTTACTGAAACTTTTTTTTTCATAAATATTCTAAATAAAAATCTTGCGCCTTACCCCCCCCCCCCCCCCCCCCTCTTTTTATGGAAATAAAAAAGTCATGTATTTTTTAATTGGGGCGCAAAAATTTATTTAAAAAATTCATGAAACAAAAGTTTCAGCAAAAAAATATGAAAAAATGTAAAGTGTTTTTTCGAGCATATATAATAAGGGTCATTCCATACCAAGTGAGCCATCCAAATTTAGCATGGTTGCAAAAAGTGTTCATAATTTTATCAGAAGTTGTTTAAAGTATCATGTACATCCATAAACTATTTCAGAATTTTAGCACCTATGTTTTGCCCAAAATTTAATAACGATTTTTTAAATTCTACTTCTTTCAATTCGTTGTATATTCAAAATTACCGATCGTGCAAGAAATTTGTTCGTGTATAAAATTTAAGTTTTTGAATATACGGTTTAATAGAAAATTTTTCATAACCGCTCAAAAAACAAATTAGCGCTATTTTTTAACAAAATAAAGTAATAATATTTTTTTCGTTGAGACAGACCGTTCCGATTTTTCTCAAAATTATTCCATTATTATGCTTATAACCGACAGAAAAATTGGTGTAATGGCAAATGAATCTCCTCTACCAAGTGGGCCCACTTCGTATGAAATAACCCAGAATAGTATAAAAACTTGTGGAGCCGATTGGAAGGGTTTAGGATTGAACGCTTACTGAGTTGGCCTAGAATACCCCATATATATCTTCTGTTATACATAATATCTACGACATATCTCTTCCGGATACATTCGGTAAAAATGTATCAATAAAAACAGGAAGTAATCACGCGGTATGTATAACAAAAGGAACATCATTTATTCAATACGCGTTGCGATAGTGACGTAAGTACCCCATGAATGTAGGATCCTAAATAGAATGGTCCTAATCGGAAGCCTGAAGGTTACTCCACATTCCTCAAGAATATTCAAACCCGAAGCTTTCTGGATGATGCTTCATCGCTTTGCCTACACAATTCAGAGACTCCTCTCACGTCTATCTCACAGGTTTACACAATAAATTTTCTACCACCTCAAAATATAAATTAAGATATCTTCAAAATAAAAAAATCCATAAATCTAATCTTTCTGTTTCTTTTTAACCTAAAAATTATGAACCTTTGAGGGTTTCAGACGAGAAAAACCCCTTAAAAATTCGCCGATAATATAAGCCATTAAAATAAACCATTGTTAAAAGTCGTTTGGAATTTCTAGACAAGCATAACAAAGAGGTTGAAGTAAAAATTACAACAAAGACTCAGGTCTTCTTGTAGAGAGTCTCGATCTTTCGGCGGTCGAGTTGGGTTCGCTATAGTCAGAGTATAACAATGGTACATCATTGCTAGTTATAATTAGATAATAATTGAAGATTTGTAATAGATATATATATATATATGCGGCAAAAATTTCTATAATTCGGATATTTAATCAGATATACTTTATTTCCATGTGGAATGTTTTTAGATGCCGTCAATAAAAATGTTTTCAGTAGAAGCAGGAAATAATCTCGCGGTATATATAACAAAAGGAACATCTTTCATCCAATACGCGGTGCGATTGTGAATTAAGTATCCCATGAATGTAGGATCCTAAATAGAATGGTCCTAACCGGAAGCCTGAAGGTTAGCCCACATTCCTCAAGAATATTCGAACCCGAAGCTTTCCGGACGAAGCTGCGTCACTTTGCCCACACAATTCAGATATTCCTCTCACTTCTATATCACAGGCTTATACATAAATGTCTGTAACATCTCAAAAGATAAATCTATAAAAATTTACAAATTAAAAAAATGCATAAATCTAATCTTTCTGTTTCTTTTTAACCCAGAAATTATGAATCTTGGAGGGTTTCGACCTAAACCACCCCTTAAAAATTCGCAGATAAGATAAGCCATTAAAATTAGCCATTGCTAAAATTCATTTGAAATTTCTAGACAAGCAGAGCAAAGAGGCTGAAGTAAAAATTACAACAAAGGAATCAGGTCTTCTTGCAGAGGGTCTCGATCTTTCGGTGGTAGAGTTGGGTTCGCTAGAGTTACAGTACAACAATGGTACATTATTGATAGTTACAATTAGATAATAATTAAAGATATGTAATAGATATATATATATATATGCGGCAAAAATTTCTATAATTCGAATATTTAAACAAATATACTTTATTTCCATGTGGAATGTTTTTAGATGCCGTCAATAAAAATGTTTTCAGTAGAAGCAGGAAATAATCACGCGGTATATATAACAAAAGGAACATCTTTCATCCAATACGCGGTGCGATTGTGAATTAAGTATCCCATGAATGTAGGATCCTAAATAGCATGGTCCTAACCGGAAGCCTGAAGGTTAGCCCACATTCCTCAAGAATATTCGAACCCGAAGCTTTCCGGACGAAGCTGCGTCACTTTGCTCACACAATTCAGATATTCCTCTCACTTCTATATCACAGGCTTATACATAAATGTCTGTAACATCTCAAAAGATAAATCTATAAAAATTTACAAATTAAAAAAATGCATAAATCTAATCTTTCTGTTTCTTTTTAACCCAGAAATTATGAATCTTGGACGGTTTCGACCAAAACCACCCCTTAAAAATTCGCAGATAAGATAAGCCATTAAAATTAACCATTGCTAAAATTCATTTGAAATTTCTAGACAAGCAGAGCAAAGAGGCTGAAGTAAAAATTACAACAAAGGAATCAGGTCTTCTTGCAGAGAGTCTCGATCTTTCGGTGGTAGAGTTGGGTTCGCTAGAGTTAGAGTATAACAATGGTACATCATTGCTAGTTATAATTAGATAATAATTGAAGATATGTTATAGATATATATATATATGCGGCAAAAATTTCTATAATTCGAATATTTAAACAAATATACTTTATTTCCATGTGGAATGTTTTTAGATGCCGTCAATAAAAATGTTTTCAGTAGAAGCAGGAAATAATCACGCGGTATATATAACAAAAGGAACATCTTTCATCCAATACGCGGTGCGATTGTGAATTAAGTATCCCATGAATGTAGGATCCTAAATAGAATGGTCCTAACCGGAAGCCTGAAGGTTAGCCCACATTCCTCAAGAATATTCGAACTCCAAGCGTTTCGGGCGAAGCTGCGTCGCTTTGCCCACATAATTCACAGATTCCTCTCACTTCTATATCACAGGCTTATACATAAATGTCTGTAGCATCTCAAAAGATAAATCTATAAAAATTGACAAATTAAAAAAATGTATAAATCTAATCATTCTGTTTCTTTTTAACCGAAGAATTATGAATATTTGAGGGTTTCGACCAAAACCACCCCTTGAAAATTCGCAGATAAGATAAGCCATTAAAATTAGCCACTGCTAAAATTCATTTGAAATTTCTAGACAAGCAGAGCAAAGAGGCTGAAGTAAAAATTACAACAAAGGAATCAGGTCTTCTTGTAGAGAGTCTCGATCTTTCGGCGGTCGAGTTGGGTTCGCTAGAGTCAGAGTATAGCACTGGTACATCGTTGCTATACCAGTTGCCGCTGTTCCTGTACCGTTAGTGCGCGGCTAGATCGTAGTGGTGGCAGTGGTAATCGTCGAATAGTGGTAAGTGCCAGGGGGCTGTGTATACGCTAGTAGTAGTAGACGGAGTAGTCCGGCCGGTCCGGCTTTCTCGACGAGAAGTGCACCTTGGCACACTTAGGAGCAACCCCACGCCAGTCAGCGAACGAGCGTCAGCCAGCGAGCCAAACCAAGCCAAGTCACTCGACTCTCTTCGGCTCTCCACTCAACTCTTGTACACTACTCTCTGCAGAGTCCAAAGCAGCTCGAGCTATCCTCACCACTCACCGAGCGGCCAATGCCATGTAGATCAAAGCAGTGATTCTACCAGTCTCTACTATCGTTCCTGATTGCAAGCTATATACTATGAATTCATCAACGGACTTCATTCTGATTTTTTTCTCAACCTTACATAGTTTTTTTCCTTGTTAATAATTATTCATGAAGTATGAATTATTCCAATATTTTTATCATATGATTCCAATTCTCCTTCTTGGAAAGAATTGAATGTATTAGAGATTCAATGTATTGTGCTATCAAGGGACAAAAGTGAATTGAGTGAACTTTTGGTACATTAATAGTTGTCGCTTAATAGTTTCCACATGGAGAGATTTCTATAGCATTATTAAAAAAATCGTAGTAATCGTAGCAACTATTACAGGTAATCTTTTTCAATTTATGCAACTATTTTTATAGCGACATTCCGAATTGCAATGTTACAGGAATTAATGGTCTATCAATTAGTCGTTTTCAGTCAGTAGTTGCAACACGGGGAGATTTATATAGTTCCTTTAAACAATCGTGGCAATCCTGGAAACTGTTTTTATAGTGATCGTACGTATTCCATAATTACCGAAATTAACTCTAATTGTTACCTATTAAATTGTTATAGTTGTAATCATAGCTGCAAAGTATTTTGAGGTACTCTCACATAATCGTGTCCTGGCAACTATTCAAATAACAACTTTAATTGCTAATTAATTATTATATATTATACTAATTAGATTAGTAATTAACTATGAAAATAGTTGCATCATCTATCAATTAATAGTATATTAATTGTTAGTCGATGCAACTATTTCCATAGTTACATTAACTACTCCGTTGTTATCGTAAATACCTTTTATCATAATTCATTACTCTCACCTATGAAAAAGTGAACGTAACTATAAAAACAGTCACACGGATCGCCAACTAATAGTTGTCATTTAATAGTTGACAGGATCTGCAATGATTTCTCAGAGTGAAGTTTTTTGTTTGGTGGGACAAAAAATGGAATACCTAGGAATTTTGAAATAACTCATGTAAAAATAAATGGTTGAGGTACAGCAGCCAGGCTTTAACCACGGTTAGAACGACGAGAAGCCGGAGGTCCATCCGATCCGCTCTCTTCTCGTTCACGAGCTCCGTTCGCGATCCAACCGTTCGGCTTTGTTGATGCCAGTCGCGCTCGCTGCTCCAAGAATCGTTCATGGTTACGTAATACCACCGTAGGAGAAGGAGGAGGAGGAGAAGGAGGTATTAGGGCCTTCTTATACGTGCGACTTCCCTCACTTTAAGTTTTACCTTACTCCTCTCTTTTGATTGCTCCCTCACTCTCGCTTTTTCATGTGTACTCTCTCTTTTTCTCTATGGTTCTTGCTCTCCCGTAATACCTCATGTACTGTACTACTATTCTGCAGTCTATAAGTACGTGCACGTATCTCGAGGCCTCACGGCTGCTCCCTAGGCCGTAGCTACCATGTCACGACGTAAACACGATGAAGTTGCTCATGCGCTTTCCCTTGCACGATTTACTGTTACCATGAGGGTTGTCCCCTTAATTGTTTACTAACTGTTGTATCACTATTATCGTAATACAAACGTAATAATCCATTCCATGTTTTTTTTTCTTCGATTTTATCGTAGTGCTTAAAATACTTCAATCAGTAAATATTAAAGTTCAATAAAAATCAGAGTATGCTTTTAAGAGGCTCGTGATTTAAGTAACGCTCGGAGCTTGCTACTATTATGATTTCTGAAAGTCTAATACGACTTGGTAAGACTTCAATGAAAAAATATCATAAACCATTATTTTGTGAATAAGTATCACTAATTACAGTATAGAAAATGAAAAATTCGTGTTTTTGCTGTAATTTAGTATAAATTACTGACTCATCATTTTTTTACTTGCTACATAAAAAATCTGCAATCTATACCCTAATATTAACCCTTGTGGAAAGAGGTTCGATTTTTTTAGAGGTGGCGCAACTGCCTTTTGTACTTTCCATTTGATTAACACGTTAAGGTAGTTCTGTCGGTACGCCGGAGTCATAAATCTCAGAGTCTATATGACATTAAAAAATAATCATACGCATTACTTTGACTGCGTCAATAATAATATCAAAAATAATCGAGGATCCTTCGAAATTGTCGAAATCAAATAAAAACGATTATTTGTAAATAGTTGATATGTTTAGTGCGGATTTGACTTCATTTTCGCGATAATTAGGTTAGGAAACGTCATTTGGCCCGGTATCGTGCACTTTGACCTTGATTTAATTAAACATTATTCCGGAGACTTCACCTTTTTTCATGATGCATCAATTCCTGAATGATTTGCAAATCCGTAGTACTTTTTATTTTTTTTCTATCTTTGATCTAAGTATGTTAATTTTCGATTTGAAGATCAATTTTTCCAGCTTTCCCGTGAGCGCCGTGTAAAAAGATCGATTTTCAAGTTTTAATTGTTTATTCAAATACTCGGTAATAGCCTTCAAGATTTTGTGCAAGTAAAATTGAATAGCTAAATTACAACATGTCAAAAATTCATGCATATGAGTTTGGATTGCCTTCACGACAGAACTACCTTAACAATCGAATCTTTTGTTTGGATAGATATCAATATTTTTGTACACGATGGACGGTGCCATATATGGTAGCATTTGATAGCTTGATTGATTATCTTCAATTTCGTGCATCGTAGAACATTTTAGACCGCACAGTGTCCAAGATGTTCAATTTTGTGGAAACAGATGTTTTTTACTTTTCCAAAAAACGGTTACCAAACACAAACGGCCATCTTCGTTGGACGGACCATTGTAAAAATTTGTATAAAATTTGTCAAGAGTATGAAAAAAGTGTTCTTCATAAAATTTAGCCTCATTTGTTATATTATTATTCCTTTCCATAGTTATCATTATTATTCCTATTTCAGAATAACATGAGTTTCATATACTAAATGTTAGTAAATATTAGAACCTGAGACCAACTATATCGGCAGAGGTTTTCTGCAGTTTCCCTGTCTTCGGGCTCTGCCCAGAGGCATACAAGTGCGAACTTCCATGTATTTTTTCGTATAAAGCGGGTGAATACGAAATTAAAAAAAAAGATACTGTTCGAAAGATGGCGACAGCGGTGAGAGTGAAGTTAGTTACGAGAGTGAAGCGAGGGTTGCAAATTTTCGTTCCTAAGGACGAAATTTGAGCAATCGCGAACTATTGGGAAATAACATGTAGCAACACGACATCTGGTGGATTGTTTTTAACTACTTTATCCCAGTCGTCATAACCTATTATTTTATTTTAAAAAACAATTTATCATTAATATAAATCGTTATTCATAAGTGGATAAACATTTTTTATAATGATATCCGTTGAAATAATTAAAACTCTTACAAATGAAGAGTGCAAAGTCTTGACCGACTGGGATAACGCGGCCATTTTTGCTTGGTGTTAATTCCCAATATATGTGCCAGCCTATCTTTTCAACACTGCCATGAAATGAATTACTTTCACCCCGCAAAACGTTCATGAAAAGTACCTTTTCATGAACGTGTTACAAAATAGTACTTTACGGTACTGAGTTAAGAAAACGTTTATCGCACGAGTAGCGTACGAAATTTTATTTCACAAGGTGTGAAAATGGGGATTTATGCACGCGAAGCGAGTGAAATGAAATCTATTTCAGCAACTCACCAAAAATGTATATCCACAAATACATAAAACCGTTATTGCGAAATATCTCTTTCAATCTTCCAATTCATTATTATGAAATAATAAATAAATATCCCTGAGCAATAAAATTGAAGGCGAAGGTTACTACAGAAGCGAGAATCGCGATGAAATGCGTTCGGTCGGTTCACTGTTTGATTGCAATTACGATTGTCGTGTGGAACAACACATGCGACACTGCGATGTTGTATCTTCTTCTTGATGGAATCATGTGTGCGTTTACACAAGCACGTGGGACCCCACCGAGAGTAAATCGAGCTCCTCGTTCTCTCGTCGTTAGGTGTCCTCATCGGCCGTGTGCAACGGTATAAAGTAGCCATGCTCGCCGGCTATGAAATTACAAGAACAACAACAATAATGACAACGTGCGTATGCGCGCGCTCTACATCTTTGCGCGAGAGACTTTGCGATTTCGTCTCTAAAGCCGCAGCTACATATTGGATATATATATGTGTATACATGTATATATCCGATATGTAATACAGCGCAGTGGCTCTGTTAGGCTAGTCTAGCGTAGCACGTAGCGCGAAGCAAGAACATAGCGTCGCAGTCGTCAGAGTGAGAGATGATAATAAAGTACAAGGTTCCTGACCCCGACGGGCCGACTGACGCCACGTCGTGGATTGTTTCACCCGTGACACGCAAATTCTTTCTCGTAGCTTCTTCTATCTTGATGATGCGCGCGTCACTTCAAAGAAGAATTCGCAGTTAACGAGAAACGTTGGGTTTTAGAATACTTATTAGATGTACTAAATATAATGATGATAGTCTACTAAGAATATAAAATATGGCGTATGAAATGGGGCTATTGAGTGATTTTTATTGTTTGACACAGTTGGATTTATGAGGATGAAAAGGCAAATTGTTGAGCTTTTGAATAAAGCAAAAAAGAAATTCTTTTTTTTGTTGCTTTAGTTAAATGTATGATTTAACTGATCAATTGCAATTACATCAATCAAATTATTGGTTAGCATAACCAAAAAGATTTGACCGTATAACAAATGATTTGGATGGTCTAACCGCAATAAATCGGCCGACCCATGTTTAAGGTAAGGCTTCAAGGTAAAATTAGAATTAAGTTACCTAGATAGGTTGATGTGTTAAGATTGTAGGACACAATTTCTAGGAAGGGTTTTCAGATAAGATTCTTGTTTGAGGAACCCTAGATAGAGATGCAAAATAGAATTTCCACAAAAGACGTTAAAATACGATTTGGAGGACGGATGCCAAGGTAGGACTGCAAGTTTTGGTTCGTAAATAGGGTTTTAGCCATTATCTCTGTATAAGGCCTCGTACGTATACTTTGCAAAGTGGGATTCTTAGGGGGGAGCCTAATGTAGCCTTTCCAGAGGGGACCCTATAGTACGATTTCTAGGTTCGCTCCAAGATGCCTTACCCTGTTGGGCGTAGGACTCCCTCGTATACTGAGCATATAGTTTTGCTGTTCATTTATGGAAATCAAATAGTTTCTGTTAATTTTGCAATCTCTTCGAACCTGACTGAATGAATTTGGGTGGGCCCACAATTTAACATGACTTCCGAACCACAAGATAGATTCCCTGGATAGGACTGCAAGGTGGAATTTCTAGTTGGCATAATTGTTAGCCACTATTCCCATTTATAGACCTCTAAATAGATATGCAAAATAGAATACCCATGAAGAAATTTACGATATGATTTGTGCGGCGGACTCTAAGATGCGATTTTTACGGAGGACTTTAAGATATGACTTTTACGAAGGACTTTAATATACCATTTGTACGGAGGACTTTTAGATATGATTTGTGCGGAGGACTTTAAGATACGATTTGTACAGCGGACTATAAGATAAGATTTGTACGCAGGACTTTAAGACAAGATTTGTAAGGTCTTTAATCCTTTGATTCATACATTTTTCATTTCCGAAATGAGAAAACTCATTAATTATTCTCAAAAATTAGTTTAAAACATTTAAGGGCGAAAACAGACTTTAGCGCAAAGGGTTGAAATACGATTTGTACGGAGGACTTGTAGATACGATTTGTTCGGAGGACATTAAGGTACGATTTTTACAGAGGACATTAAGATACGATTTTTACGGAGGTCTCCAAGTCCTCCGCAAATTCTTAAATACAACCGCAAAGTAGGATATTTAGGTAGGGTTCTAAGGTAATGATTTCATGTAAGGTCTTGTAGGTTTAAGTGCAAAATAGGATTCCAAGATAGGGCTTGGACTCTGAACTAGGATAGCAAGGTAGAACTTCCAGCTAAGAAGACTGTCAGAACGACTCCAAGGTAAGATTCCAAAATACACGGAGAAAAGGGTGTAGTTGTAGAAACTACGGAATTGATACGGGCCAACCAACAGGCATGGTAAAATATGGCATTAGCAAGTTATTGCGTGTCAGAACCAACCGATTGGTAATGCGAACTAACCGATTGATGTCAACCAACCGATTGGTAATGCCAACTAACCGATTGATGTCAACCAACCGATTGGTAATGCCAACCAACCGATTGATAATGCCAACCAAACTACATCTAACGCTCCAAGCATTTAAAGGTTAGTTTTCTCAACTAACCCGTTTTCTCCGTGTAGCATTCTTAAATCTAATATCAGTATATAAGAATATAATCTTTAATCTTCCGTGAGGAAGAATTCTGCAAATCACTTCCTCCTATGACAAAGCTGGTGCTAGTTCATCGACGTCAATAACTCGTTCATTCTCCAACGATAATATTCATAGAACTTTCATCAAACTATACGACATTCATCATAGATCAAAATATCCCAAAGATATCTTGGCAACAATATAAAATTCCTATTGGATCAGCAAGATGAGGAAAAACACGAGTCGCTGATCTACGACGTTGACGACAAGTATTCCCCTCATTATATACACCATATCACAGATATAAGAATGTATACTAACTAGTTGTAGATTAGAACGTAGTAAAATGTGAGATCTGACTCTAAATCGCTGATCAATGTCTCAAGGGGAGCCCAACACGCAAAACGCGTGGCTCTGACTCTCCGGCGCCCCCGCGTTTCTCGATAACGATATAATGCATGATAATAACACGCGGCTTGACTCTCTTATCGGACTATGAGTCGATTCTACAGCGCACCACAGGAAAACAGGTCTTTGCGCGAATTGAACGTTTGATAAACTACGGGACCGTCGCAGCAGCAGCGTTCAAAGTACTGCAAGGGACTCCCGGCACGTCGGATATCATTGACGCACTGATATAAAGTGTTAATTCTCAATGGGTGTTATCGCTATGAAATATATTGAACCGATTGCTGTCTCGTAATTAAACTCCGTGACACGAAGAAATGAACCTTCTCGACTAATCGGACTTTAAAAGCCAATTTCTTGTACCAAAGAGCTGAAGCTGATTCCTGAAGAAATGTCGTATATACTAATGATATATATTATTACCAACCGTGTACCCTTTGATCTCGTTTATCTTGATATCGGCTTGAATCTCGGACGGTGATTTAACTTGGCTTGTAGGACTTTAGTCGTACACGTTAAACTTGGCGTCGTTTTGGTACAAAGTGTCTGTAGCTATGATAGAACTTGGGTGTATTAATTTTCAGGGAAATTACTTATTCTAAAAGGATAGAAGAGATCGGTGCAAAATGGTAACTCGGGACATTATGACCACGGGGCACGACGGAATTAGTGATGCCCTCAAGAAAGTCGAGACAAGTCGAGGCGCATGAAGTCAATAAACCTCGTATTGAACAATTGAACTTCAATCTATCTCGATATGTGTGAATGCAATCACGAAATACGAGATATTCAGATTGCATCGTAAAATGTGTCGAGATCTTGGGTGACATCACGAGAATTTGACAGTATCGATACGATACAAGATTATTTGAGAAATTCGATAATGAAGGGAAACAAGAAACACATAGACGGTACTCAAAAGCGAAAAAAAAGTAAAATTATGATGTTTATTTGAATCAAAACTCGGAAAAAAACTGTTTGCAAAATGTGCTTCGAAGAATCGAAGGCTCAAAAAATAATCGAAATGAAGAACAGCAACACGACTGCAGTGAGAGATCATGTGCAAAAAGCACATCCTCAACATTTTGAAGAACTCAGTGCGACAAACGCGAGCAAGTCCTTTCAGAAACCTCAATTTCAAATAAAAATAAACTTTGATTCTTTGCAAGCTTGTTTATATATTGTATACATCAGCAATATAATAGACACGCAATACAATCGACTATGAGACGAACCTCGAGTCAATTCTCGAGACGAGGCAAGGCGATTTTAACAAAAGGTAAACGCAATATATACGATTCAAGAAAGTATCTTGATTGAGCTCTGTCAAACGAGGAAGCGAGAATTTTAACCTCGTGTGGTATCACTAGACGGAATAGGGGTACAACGGCATCGCGGGGCATAAGGGCACAGCAGCAGAAACGAGATGTGGTATACTAGAACCGGAGTAAGATGTAACACATGAAAACAAAAATTCGTACATTCTTACGTAAAAATAATTATGTCAAATTGAGATTACAAATCGACATATGTCAAAAAGTGCCATTTTTGAGAGGCGTTAAGACGAAATACCTTAGAAAATTTTTAAGCGTTTTTGAGATCGATTTGATATCAGTACACGTTATATGTACAATTGATTTTCGTCTTTCAAATGTATAATTTAATTTCAGCGCAATAATTTTCCTCAGATTAGTAAAAAAACTTGGTATCAAATCGATCTCAAAATCGCGTTGAACTTTTCTAAGATATTTTCTCTTAATGCGTCTCAAAAATGGCACTTTTTCAGATATGTCGATTCGTGATCTCAATTTGACTTAATTATTTTTATGCGGGTTGATATGCGACATTCCGCAGTCTTGGTAATTTGTACAAATATATTTCAAATTAAAAAACGCCAGGTTTTTCACATTTTAACTCGACTCAATGCGCCCAATGGAAAAAAAAGTACTTCGACACATAGCATGAGAGTTGTTAATTTACATAAATGGTCTTCATATCATTGAAAACAATATTAGCAATGACAAAACCCCGAATTATTGAAAAAAAAATGCAAAGTAGAACCTTGCACATTGCTTCCTCATTATTTTTCGCTTTTTACAAAGCTGCCTCTGTGAGGAAGCAGTATGTTATTCAATGTTGGCTTCCTCATAGAGGAAGCTTTGTAAAAAGCGAAAAATAATGAGGAAGCAATGTGCAAGGTTCTACTTTGCATCTTTTTTTTTATACAGCTATAAATCACCTCTGCAAACACCGTTACATCTAATTTTGATTAGATACAAATTTTTGTCGTACTTTCTCAACTTTTCCGGAAGTTATAGCGAAAATCTACATTTTTTTTAAAATGAAAAATGGTGTAAAATCCGAACGACTTTACCGATCATCACCAAATTTGGTACATGGCATTTCTGAATGTTATTTTTCGTCTGTACAAAATTTCTGTTCATTTGTTGAAATTCGACGTAATTTAGATCAAAATCTATTTTTTTCGAAAAATTCAAAATTCTATAAAATCTGAACCGCTTTACCGATTTCGTCGAAATTCAATACCATACAACATTGAACGTATCTTCAGTTATGAAGAACTATTTAGCCAAATCGGCGAACTTTTACGAAAGTTAGAGCATTCACGTCCTTTTTTCAACAAATTAAAAATGGCATAAAAACTTAATTACTATATATATTTTTTCAAAAATTGCAGTATTCAAAGGGGGGCAGCTACTCTACATGTGTGCCAAATTTGAGCCCGATCGCTCGAACGGTTACTGAGTGAGAGGCGATTGAATTTTCGAGGCCCAGCACACACACACACACACACACACACACACACACACACACACACACACACACACACACACACACACATACATACATACGGACATTTTTTCTAAACCACTTTTTTCGATGTTTTAGGTGATTCTAAGCATACTGACATGAAAATCTCGAAAAAAAAAATTTTCATGAAAACAAAGCTTCCTCTATGAGGAAGCAAAAATCTCGAATTTTAGACACAACAGTGTCGATTTCACTCGTGCGTCCGTCCGTTCCGTTGTCTCGACACAGTAGTGAAAAACTCGGAGTCTTACCGCAGGAACCAACAGAAATAGCAACCCGAGCTTACGCTTAGTTAGTATATGCAATCTGTTTTAGTGCAGTTCTAGGTTAGAAACGTTGAATTTGGGAATTAGCTCGTCGTTGCTGAACTGACGAAGAAGGTCATCGATAGATAAATTCACACCAACCATCTAAGAAAATGCGAAGAATGAGGTTAGAAGCGCTATTTCCATATATTCATAATGGCATGGATCATCACCAAATGGCGATTCTTTAAAAATGAAGAGCAACTACTTCTACCGCTATTTACTATGACCCTATATTTAGTATGGTCCGCTGTAAATTCCTTTTCTTGTCACTTCGCACTTCGATATGTCACGTCAGGTTCTTCATATAACACAATGGCGTTGTTAGCCTTTGTCATTCGCGAAATAAAAAATATTAGTTACAAGAACCAACCAATTAATTTTGGGAGGGATGTGATTGGTAATGAAAACCAACTCGTAGGGTGCCGCCCGCGTAAAAATAATGATGTCAAATTGTGATCATAAATTGACATATCTCAAAAAGTGCCATTTTTGAGACGCCTTAACACAAAATATCTTAGAAAATTTCAAAGCCATTTTGAGATCGATTTGATACCAAGTTTTTTTTATTAATCTGAGCTCAATTATTGCGCTGAAATTTAATTGTACATTTGAAAGATCAAAATCAATTGTGCATATCACGAATATTGACATCAAATTGTAATTTGGTATCAGTAAACGTGATATCAAATCGATCTCAAAATCCCTTTGAAATTTTCTAAGATATTTTGTCTTAACGCATCTCAAAAATGGCACTTTTTGACATATGTCGATTTGAGATCTCAATTTGACATAATTATTTTTACGCGGGCGGCAACATTCGAATCGTGTTTACAACTATTGCCGCCAGTAGTTGCGCCACCTCATGGCTGTTGGTAAGGACACAATTATGATTGGTTGTCGGAACCAACTCATCGGTCTTACTTACTATTTTTCGATTACCAATCACGTATAGTTAAGGATACTTTTTCAATTTAGTTTCCGTAACTAATCTGCGACACAGCATATGCTGGAGATGATTATCGCGACTACTTTTTTCTTACCGTGTGATTACAAAATAATCAAGTGGAATTTAAAAAAAATTACAGACTAAATCGTCATATCGTCGACATCGTGGAATCGTACCATTATAACTATTTTAGTTCAATATCCAATTAAATAAATATGCATTTAGACCGTTTTTAGGCACCACATGAATTATTTTTATTTCCGCATATTATGGATTAGTAATTCATTCTCTCAACTCAAATTTTATTCTCAATATCTTGCAAAATAGTTTTGATTATAAGTTTTTCCATTTTTTATAAACTATAATTTATTAAGGTTTCCTAAAAATTCGTATTGTACGTATGCATATGCAGACGAATCTCACGAGTAGGCCAACATACATGGAACTGGAGATCTGGTTACAATATATTTCGATTCTGAACACGATCTTTATCAAGGTACCAACGTAGGGACGTGATGTACTACTATAGGGTATATAACACGCGGTGAACCGGTAGTTTCGTCGTTGGTGAAAGTGAGAAAACAAAGCGCACCCACGCGGGCCTGTTTTTAACACGTAGCTATATAATGCGACGTTGTATGGTGCGTACTCCGGGCGGGAAAGTACAAGGTGGTATACAACAAGCGGTCTTAAATCTCTCGTAGGGCTCGGCCAGTACATACGCTCCTTTTGGTCTCTCGCCTTTCTAAAAATACATGCCGAGATGGCCCCACACACACCTCCTTCACTTCCTCCATCTCGACCGCGCTCGTCCGCATCATCGCGACTTCGTTATCGAGTTCCGCTCGCCTTTAGGACAGACTCAAGCTATACCACATGTTTTACTCTTAGGGACGAACTTTTAGTCGTAAGATTGATCGTACGATCAATCGTGAAGTCGATATATACATATCGAACCTAAGATCGATATTTACATCCAACTTAAAATCGATATTTAGTTTAAATTGAAAATGCATATTTAGTTTAAATTCATAATCGATATTTAGATTAAACTTAAAATGAATATTTAGATTAAATTTTAAATCGATACTTAGATTAAACTTAAAATCGATATTTAGATTAAATTGAAAATGGATATTTAGTTTAAATTCATAATCGATATTTTGATTAAACTTAAAATGAATATTTAGATTAAATTAAAAATCGATACTTAGATTAAACTTAAAATCGATATTTAGATTAAATTGAAAATGGATATTTAGTTTAAATTCATAATCGATATTTAGATTAAACTTAAAATGAATATTTAGATTAAATTTAAAATCGATATTTAGATTAAACTTAAAATCGATATTTAGATTAAATTGAAAATGGATATTTAGTTTAAATTCAAAATCGATATTTAGATTAAACTTAAAATTAATATTTAGATTAAATTTAAAATCGGTATTTAGATGAAATTGAAAATGGATATTTGGCTTAAATTCATAATCGATATTTAGATTAAACTTAAAATGAATATTTAGATTAAACTTGAATTCGATATTTAGATTAAACTTAAGATAGATACATCAATAGATTACACTGAAGATCGATATTTAGATTAAACTTAAGATGGATACATCAATAGATTACACTGAAGATCGATATTTAGATTAAACTTAAGATGGATACATCAATAGATTACACTGAAGATCGATATTTAGATTAAACTTAAGATGGAAACATCAATCGATTACACTGAAGATCGATATTTTGATTGAACTTCATATCGAACTTCCGACACAACTCAAAATTGATATTAAAATAAAATTTAAGATCAATATCCGGGTTAAACTTGAAATCAATATTCAGATTGACCGTTGGATCGTTTTTCGGATCATACTTAAGGATGTATGATAGGTACGGTCCCGCCGAACGTGAGTTTCAGAGAACATTTCAAACACTTCCCGATGGGATAAAAATCGGAAAAAAATCAGGCATGTGCTGAAACGGTGCTAAAAAGATCGATTTTTCATAATGATGATTCCAAAATGTTATTAAAAAATTGATGAATAAAAAAAATTCTTGATCAAATCACCGAAAAACCTAGGGCTTTTTCGAATGAAAATGATTTGTCAATTTTTCTGAATACATATGAATTTTTTGAGATTTATTCTTTATTTTCAATTTTTTTTTAAGTTTGAAAAATGCACGCAAAATAGTGAATTTTGGATATGCACTTGGCAAATAAATCTTGAGTGTAATGGATGGTTTTATGCCAAACGCATATCCAAAATTCGTTATTAAGTTGATATTCAGATGAAACGTAACATCGCTATGTGTTCAATTATAAAATCGTTTTCATGGTCCAACTTACGATCGATATTCCGATCAAAATAGAGACCGATCTTGAAATGAATTTTTTTCAATTGTCGATGAAACTATTATAAATTCCTATACATCCTATATTCAGATATTTCTACCAAACTTGCATTGTCATTTGACTTTCAAACTGTATGACTTACCCGTCACAATATCTCGTTTATTATATCCTAATGTATTAAGGTGCGGATGAATATTTGCAAAAAATACTTTGCAATATTCTTTTTATTTAAAAAATAGCTGGAACATTTTTAGTTAAGTAAGAAACATTCTCCATTCAAAACAGCATTAAAAAAGCAGAGGCGCTCCTCTGAAAAGAATTTATATGTTTTCTACCTCTGAATCCATTTATCTATGACTAATGAATTTATTGCAAACCACAAGAACTATATGTAACAAATTCAAGAATAACAGATTTTATTCCGCCCAAATAATCTTAAAAATTATCTGAATTTTTTAAAAAAGGGTTTGCCCTAAATTTAGCCTAGTTGTTGAACCGGATAAATGTTGTAAACTGAAAATCTTCGGTATATAGTTTTTGATAATTCACAGTAATTTTGCTTCCTCATAGAGGAAGCTTTGTTTTCGTGAAAATTTTTTTTTTCGAGATTTTCATGTCAGTACACTCAGAATGGTCCAAAACATCGAGAAAAGTGATTTAGAAAAAAATGTCTGTATGTGTGTGTGTGTGTGTGTGTGTGTGTGTATGTGTGTGTGTATGTTACACAATCGAAAAATGTAAACCTTTATAACTCGAGAAGGCCTTGAGATATCAAGCTGAAATTTGGACCATAGATAGAGGGATCAAGCCTCATCGTTCATACAAATTTTTGTTAAAATCCACTTCATCGTTAAATTATTACGCGTTTTTTAATTTTTTGAAAAATGTCTGTTTACGCGATAACTCTTTCAATTTTCGAGATATTGATCTAAAAATTGGTATGAATTTGAGCTTTCATATGCCGGTGATCGCTATTGAATTTGGTTAAGATCGGATGAGCCGTTAAAATTTTATGATGTTTTGAATTTTTCAAAAAATTGACATTATCGCTCTATTGTAACTTATGCAAAACTTAAGATAGCGAGCTCAAATTTTGTATATAAATGAAACAATATTCAGCCATTATATATGTATAATTTAGTGACGAACGGAATGAAATTTTTGATTTTATGGAATGTTGAATTATTTTTAAAAATATCCATTATCACATTCACTTCGGAAACGCTTGAATAATCGCGAAATAACGCAATAACGAAATAGAAAAAGCGAATCCACAACATGTATATTTATCTAATTAAAACAAGGATGCAAAGTAGAACCTTGCACATTGCTTCCTCATTATTTTTCGCGTTTTACAAAGCTTCCTCTATGAGGAAGCCAAAAATTGAATAACATACTTCCTCATAGAGGTAGCTTTGTAAAACGCGAAAAATAATGAGGAAGCAATGTGCAAGGTTCTACTTTGCATCCTTTTTATTGTTCCATGACTGCACTTTGCTGTTCCGTTTGCTAACATGTGCTCCTCTTATACTCTCCGCGTGCTATACATAGCTGTACATGTAGACCATGTACATGTATGTGTTTGCTGGGCTCACGCACCTATACGACTGCTGATATACCTATGATACGTTTTAAACGTTGATATACATATATACAGGTACATATGTATGTAATATGTGGTGTATATATATATATGCGATATTCCTCTATAGATATATATAGACATATAGACCATCGGATGCCGGTATTGAGGGCATCTTTCTAATAATAGTAGGCGCGAGAAAATTTTTAGCCCTTGATGCGACTGACTCAGCCCATCGTAGGCAAGCATTCGCAGCCTCTTTAATTCCAGACGGGTGGACAAAAATCGGCAATTTTCTTTTTCATTGTACGAGACATGCGTAATTGAAATTTTAAAAGAAGTAAAGAAAAGTTTAATCAATGTGGGTTTAATAAGTTTACAAAGTTTAAAAACAAAAGTTTAATCAATCACCGAAAATACGATTAGTTTTAGCCAAGACCTTCAAAAGAATTAACATCCTTTGCTAAAAATTTTTCTTTTTAAATGTTGAGCGGATAAAAAAATGAATACGCATATTATTATATATGGGATATTATTTAATGTATTTTTTCATTATTGACATATTTTTTGGAAAATCAGTATAGAAATTACTAGGATACATACGGGAAATTGAGTTTTATTATTTTATTAATACATTTTTTGTAAGCTGGGACTATACTACCTTTTTACTGTGCAAAGTATCTAAATTTCGAAATTTCTTGAAAATAGAAAAAAATGGTAATCATTATGAAAGCTACACTTCCGGAAATATAATCACTTTTCGCCAGGATGAGAAACACCATTTTTAGATATATTATGAAAATACAAAATTTATGTAAAGTAATCAAGAGAATAACCCAAACTTAAAAATAATATTTATTTTGACAATTAATTTTCTTTATAGGTTAATATTTAATTAATACAAAAATTACGGTAATCAATGGAGAAAATTCGTTTTTATTATCTTTTTAATGCTGCGAACTAAGGCATATCTAGTAAAGGTACGTAAATATAAATATACTATAGATCGCCAGTCTGATGTACGATTTCCAATCGCTTCCGCTCGCTCTTGTTCGCAGGGCAGTGTATCCGCCGTGTGCGCCAGTTCTTTGTAAACAGCGAGCTGTGCTATATTGTAATACGACATATATATACGTGCGTGCTTGTGCCGATAAGATTGTCGTGTGAAAATAAGATAAAACGACGACGTTTTGCTCTTCTAAGACACGCTGGTGATGATGTTTGCCTTTGTATCTATACATGTGAAGTTTCTTGGACGGAATTTGCCGAATTGGTTAGTGGTTTAAGACTGCGCGCGTCAGAAAACAAATTGAAAAGGTCCCTTTCGTTTAAACTCTATAATTTAAAAAACTCGAAAATTGCTTAATGAAAATAACAAAGTCAACTGTGGCCACTATAAATATTTTTTCAGATTTTTTTATTTGTTTTTTATTGCTGTCACTTTTCATCATCGATAATTCGATCTTTCGTGTGACAGCTATACAATTTTCACGAAAAACTTTGACGTCGTCATATTTCATTCAAACTTTATATTTATTAACAAATTGCTTTATCTGAATAACTAAATAACTGATATGGTCAATGTAAACATTTTGTTCTAAATATAAATAAATATATATTTTTTAAATCTCTATATTAAAAAGTAAATAAAGTAAAATAACGGTGAAATAACTGTTGCCGAATAGTTTTTATGCTGCTGAAATTGTTTGTAATTGCTAATAGAATTTTTGGTTTCCTTGAGATATAAATCGCAATTTTTTAAAAACAATTTTAACATCCCGCGCTCAGAGTTTTATTAGTTTCTGTCAAAATCATTATTTGATACAGAATTAAAAAGTGCGATATCATGACCGGATAATTGGATAGGGACACGACTTTGGGACGGTGGAGTAGTACAGTAGTGCGGGCCAAGGGACCTCGGCTATTCATAGCCGTACTAGAACTACATTCGGTGTGCTGCGACTTTGATCCAAAGCCTCGTTTCGCCCCACCACTTCGCACTAGCCAAGCAAACTAAATACTGCACGACATATCATCTCCAGCTGATCGAATAAAGGCTCTAACGACTTTATCCCCCATGAAAATGCCAATAATCTCTGGAAATCAAAATAACATACTCATATTTATAGAACATAAAAATCTTGTTTTCTATTTCCCTAAATAAAAATAATAATAACAAATAAGAAAATGTTTTAGTTTATTTGCCATTTCTCATCCTAAAGATAATTGTTGGGTTAAAATGATCTTTGCTAGTTTAATTTGATATTATTGTTTAGTGAAAAAATATATTTATTGAAATAAATAAATAATGGCTCAGCTTAATTAATTTGTTATCATTTTCTTTCCGTTTCCAATAGAATCTTCATTGTTGTTTATTATTTATTGTTATTGTTGCTATAACAATAAATAATATAACCAGTGACTTAATTATGGCACGAGTCATCGTTTTTATAGTAGAACTAACTATGTTTAGAAATTCATTATATTCATTTTTCTTAGTGCAGTATTCTATATTTTTTTGTAATTATCGGCACTTGTAACTTTATCGAACTGTTCAGGGATTAATTAATAAAAAGGTGTCGTACTAGATCAACTGTCTGGTGTTCTTATCTTTACTGTATGTATTTAAATAATTATACTTGCCAGTATATCGCGTACATTAACCCCTCGCAAATCCCTTCGAAGAACAGAATCACTATTAGCCGCACGCTCAAAGCATACCAACGCCACGTGCGGCAAGTTCTCGCATTATCGAGACCCAAGCGACCGGGGTCAATCGGTTAACAGACGTGAACTTTGAGGGTTTAATTTTCGTTATTTAACCCTTTTCATTGCAATTACAAGATTTAAAGGTTATGCATGGGCTCCCATGGAAAATTAACCAAATAATACCGTGTAACACTTCGGAACAAGACTTAAGGTCTATAAACTAAACGGTTACACTGTATTAAATGTTCAGCGCATTCCTTTAAAATGTATGTGTTAAAATAATTTAAAAAATACGGTATTAACAAACATATCAAGAGTAATTGTAACTTAAAAGAAAACATCACTGTCTATTGGCCTTAGCAGATGATATAACGTCAAATTGTCATCCGCACGGAGAGAAATGGATCCGCGAATATAGCTGCTCCTTGCAGAAAATATTGTACGGCGGTGATACAGGGGCTCTATTGTAAAAGCTCATATAAACAACTTACAGCTTACGATACGTATAGTAATCGTCCCAAATTGGCTTGATTACAACAATGGCTTATTCCTTAACAGTATAGTAATCCGTTGTATCTGTATCTTTTTGAAAGCTGAAAACATTGGAGCAATCTTCATTTACATGGGACTTATTACCGTCGATTAGTATTAATTTCCTATTCTGCTTTGGGATTATCAACATGCAGGGATTTTTTAGATTCGCAAATAAGAACATGGTTAATGATGACATCGCGAATTTATTCATCCACTACATATGTAAAATTTTCCTAACAGCATACGTTTGTTGTTTGAGGTTTTTTTTAAGTCTTTCTTTTCTTCAAAAGCGCTGGGTCGTTACTATTTTAGAACGACCCGAAGAGAGCGACAAAAAATCGATATATTGCCCTGCGGTATAATGCCACAGGACGAATCGGCATGAAACTTCCCCGCTTATATGCGCCTATCTAGTCACTTCCATTTTCGAGAATCGGTACACGAATTCGCCATCTAGCGACATCACAAATAAGTAGAACTGTGAATCTAGAGTGTATAAGAAATGTTGTAATTACTATACACCATAAGAAACATTGACATGTCATATTTATATTGTAAACAAACCCAGAGAACATTCAGTGAGTTTTCAGCCGCTAGATGGCGAATAACCACGACTTTTCTCGTAAACGAAAAGATCTACGGTGGTGCATGTAAAGAGCAGTTTTTTCGCCCAAAAGTGTCTTTCGTGGGACATCGAAGACATGGCAGTGAAGCTGCCCAATATTTGTATTTTTGGTCGAGTTGTCATATGATAAGTTACAACTCTGACTTATCGACCTACTTTGGCTAGCGTGTTGCAGTTTCAACACACCAGTCAGAGAAACAAACTGAATGACAAAATATGATGGCGTCTTTAAAAATGTTCACATTTTTTATACACTAACTTGTAAAGCATATTAAATACATTTCCCCTTCCTTAAATGTATTTAAGGGAACGCATAGAAAATACTTCCATAATTAATTCCTATATCATATTGAAAATACTACGGAATAGTATATTGTGCAACACGGGCCGAAAGTTGGCGATTGCGACGAGTGTGAGGTTTGCCGCCCGAGCGAAGCGAGGGCTGCAATCACACGAGTCGCAAACGCCAATTTTGGCCCGTGTTGCACACCATATTTTTTGTAACAAGTGCATGAATAGTGGTGCTTTGCATGATAGTTTTGCGGGACGAACAGTGAAAAGTGAGGTTACCAACTTTCCACCCTAGGGTCGAAAGTGGAACAGCAGGGTCGAAAGTGAAGGAATCGCGAACTGCGCATGCGCCAACTTATCGTTTCAACACTGCTATGAAACTAGCCACTTTCGGCCCGCAAAACTGCCATGAAAAGCACCGCTGTTCATGCACGTGTTACAAAAAATGTATTAATTGTTCCTATATAAAAAGGGAAGAGTGTCATACGTATACGTATAAGTAAAATTTCGGTTGGAAACATTAATATAGGAATAATAGCATGATACTAAAGGAAAATCGGAAAAATTACAATACACATTGTGGAAGCTTCTACGTGTATAGGAACAACTTTGATAAAGCCCTTGTGTCACCGCGGTACGCAAGTCATAGTAATTAACAACAGAAACCCGCGTAGCTACACACAGACTTTTCTCTCCGTGCGTAAAGTACGATTGGCGATACAATTAATGTAATCTAGTAATACGAACAGTGATTCGTTGAATACAACCTGACTCGCACGGACTACCTTAACTTTATTGAAATATTTTTGTGTTGACTGAATCTTAAAATTAGTGCCACTATTTGAGAACACCACTTCATTATGTTGAGTGTAACTTACACCTTTTAGCAATCTGTGAGAAGTAGATTAGGTCGAATAGAATAAATCTTTTTGAGAATAATGAGAATAGTGCTTTTTATGAAATAGAGATTATGAAATGAGAGTACTAAGAACACTGAAATGATTTTCATACGATCAATAATCTGTAGAATATTAGTTATTTTACGTTGTTGCGTGACCCGATGCAGAAAAATGTATTTAAAAAATGCATTTAATTATACCTTAGTATGTTATAGGCGTGACCGAATATTGTTGTTATTAATTTTTTATTGACTCTTGGCGGTCTATTTTTTTTTCCTGATGGAATTTTGCGAAGCACTTCTCGGGTCTGAGACCGTGATCGCTAGATTCAAAGCGCGCGAAACTGAAACCTAATTCAAATTTCACTAATCCATCACAAAATTCCATCGGAAAAAAAAAATAGACCACCAAGAGTCAATAAAAAAATTAATAAAAGCATTTAATTATAATTCGCATATAAATTAATTATACTTCACGTGTACAAAATATTTTTTACCGAAAATATAAATAAAATCAATAAGTACATAGCTAATGCATGTAAGAAAATTATCACATAATACAAATATAATATACACATGGATAAAATTAGTCTATAGTTTGAATATAAACAAAATGCATAAAAAATTATCACAATTTTGGCCGGTATTACGCTGACTTTATTCGATCATATTTTTGCATATATGTTCTACATCTATTTAGTTCCATGGGGGCGGATATAGTGAATCGCTTGTACGTGGGACTCACTATGGGACTCAGTGAACAGTGCAACAGTTCTTTCCACATTCATCTCTCGTAGCGTTGCAGGCTCCAAGCTCTCGTACTGGGCATAATAACAGTAATTCACTTTCCTGTCCTTCGACCTACTCCCCATAAAAGTACTTCGGTTCCGGATATTAGTGTCTCCGTTTCTCCCTATCCATCCTCTTCTTCTCTTTCTTCGTTTCTCGACGAAACGCAGATCTCGTCTCGGTAGTGTGGCATACGACAGATCACGAGGAATACACACATGTAAACTACAGGCTCTATATGTGCTCACGAAGTGGGTCACGCGGAGCACTAAAAAGAACTGGCATTTCTATTGGCAGTTTTTCCCACGTTAACATTTTTCAAACTAATATTTCATCTTTTACAATATAACTAAAGATAAATTTACCACCAACACTATATCTGAAAGTATAACCTCACTTATAGAATAATTGTATGTATTTGTTTATTCATCTGTTTTTTTTTTATTTAAGTAAAATCGTGGTTTGTTATCGTAAATTAAAATTGAGAATGCCCACTAATTTATAACAAAAAAGTTAAGGGCTGAAGGTTCTCGATTAGTACCCTATTAGCTGCTGTTAAAAATTGTGAACTTGTTATTTAATATACAGGTCACAGAAATTTTTATTCATAAATTTGTATAGAAAATTTGACATAAAAGTGGGATGTACAATTGCAGTAGTTTTATATTCAACTTCCAAGTTTTCTGAGTTTCTAGTGTAAATACCTTAAGTTTACATCACACTTAAATTCTGAATTAATATAGGTACTACTTTAGAAATAAAAACTTCTGGCACGGTACTGTACTTTTCTCCTAAATGTTTAAAAGTCCTCTGCAACTGTACACTACTTACAAAATTACTCTCACAAAGGTGTGCACTTGGAAACCAACATAACACATTTACTATCACTAATAACACTTTATTTTCCGAAAATTTTTCGAGATAATGGGAGTGCGTCTGTTGAAAAAGAGCATAAGATATTTTTTTTTATGCGTGATAGTTTTTTGATAACAAAAAAACTTCATGAAATGCACATCGAGCTCTTCAAATTTACAATTGCAAACATATTAGTAATTAGTAGACAGATTTTAGTATTTAGAATCTTTCTTTTGTAATCCAATCTCCATTGTAAATAATAAATTGTCGAGGACATATAGACCATTTTTCAAAAACTAAGGGTACATAAATATTATGCTACAGGGGGACCGGAAGTGTTCAATTTTTGTCGAGAGTGAAGTATGTTGCCCGAGCGAAACGGGGGTAGAAATCACCTGAGGTGAAAATCACGCGCCTTCCTATATAGCATATGATATTTTCTTCTCGATTTCGTTAAAAAATAACCGCATTACGTGTTTGCAACAAGGACGTGAAAGTTGCGCATTGTTAATCAATGACGATTGATTAAAAATTTACGTAGGGGTGAGGGGGGCAAAATGACAACGGGGGTATTATGATTGTGGAGCACGACGGAACAGAGGCACAATGGCAACGCGGAGCATAATGGCACGGTAGCACGAACGAGACAAGTCATGCTAGAACCGGAGTAAAATATAACACATCCACCCAGACAAAAGATTTGGTAATATTAACTAATATTATCTATTCAACATTTAATTATTTCAATCAACGAAAATTTACTTTCCCTCCAACAAATATGTATTTCATTCAATTTTTCAGTCTTTTAATTTCAAACATATTTATTTATTTGATCAACTTTTACTGTGCAGCGGACACTAAAACAATATTTTATTTATTGCTACTAAATATTTTTTGTTAATCCGGAAAAAAAGATTTAGTTAAAACGACTAAATACATGTATTAGATATTTTTTAATAAAATCAATTAGAACTATCTTATAATCCAATATATATTTATTTCCTTTCATCATTGGAGTTTATTATTATCAACATGCAACTTTTATCGATTTGATTTAATTCTTGTCGTATATTTATAAAAAAATTAAATATTCTTTAAATCGGCAGTAGTCGACGCGCGGTCGGTGTGTGGCTCGATGGTCCCCAGAATTAAGCAGCATTATTTGCTGTCATAACTTGGATGGGTGACCGCTTAGCACGGGTTTGCGCGCCAACTGCTGAGCGGGAGGCAGTCTCTGAGCTTCTAAGGGATAGTAGTGAGGAATATCCCAATTGAAATTTTTTTTTTAATCAACATTAATATAACCGCCGACCCATATAAATATTTCTTAGATTTGAATATATTTACTATTCAATAAGTATATTAATTACAAATAAAAAAATTTATTTGAGGTGAATGGAAGTCTAGTAGTTCGGCATCCAAATAAGAAATTTTATTGCCGATGCGTAGATTCTTCTCTCGTTAACAAGATCTTTTTTCTGGATGTGAAAACAAAAATTCGTATATTGACACGCGACATCATGCAGTCTTATCAATTCTCTAAGAATTATGTTATGAGATTTTATCGAATTGCGAGTTGGTCCATTGTTGTTACGTTATTCGCGCTGTGATTGGTCCAAATTGGCACGAGATCAGATCAAGACCGAGACCGAGTTCGTGTTTAACACGTTTGACAGTTGCAATTCTGACAGTTTTGTCATGCATATCGGGCGCGCGAGGTTTGAATTCCCAAGATGGTTGACTTTACAATATTTCGGGGTTTCCGGATTATGTGTTAATTGCGAATATTAAACTAGGCTTAAGATGTTGAACGACAAAGTGCGACGTAGTCTCTATGGCAACAACAAAACCAGGCGTATGCGGAGTCACTACATGTGGATCAACAGAACAATCGTGAATAAGATGATAAGCGAAGAGATCGAGAAGAATTGAAATTCTGCAGTCAAGTAAATTAGACTTCTTTGTTCACTGTTACTTTTAGCAAAATCCATGCCAGGTTTCCAGAATTGGAAATCCTGTATTTATTTCATTGAGCAGAGAGGTCGTACTGCTTTACTAAAAAAGTAAAGCCCCATATAATGATGGGACTTTACATTTTTTTCTAAAGTCTGGAAATGCTCCGGACCTTGCGAATTTGAAGTTATCAAGGTAAATACTAATTTATAATTGAAAGAATGTTAAAGGACAATTGGTAATCAATTCGAGTCAAATCTATAAAGAGTTTCCGATTCGATAAAATTTGGAATTATTGGAAAAATTTGTTAGATCCCTTAATTTTTGGGAATTCTGATTATATATATTATATGTATTAAATAAGATTGCTGCCCCGACACACGATGTCTTCTCGCGCGCGCAGCGCGTGGAAGTTTTCTAGTTAAATTAAAAAACGCCACACTGAGAGAATAGTTTGTTAACAGTTAACAAATCGTGGTTAAATATGGCGAAATGAACCATTTAGTTATTTTGATTCAATCTGACTTGAGCCAAATAAGATTTGTTAACTATTAACAAATGTCAGCGAGCTTCATTTGCGACAATCAAATTTTATTTAGCTCAAGTGAGAATCAATAATAAGAGTCGTGGATACGTTGTAATACGTGTGAAAAATGGGCACACTTTTCGTATGCTGATGTCGATGAGGATCTCGGCGAATATATTTGTGAATTCTGCATCCAATGTAATTCAAAATAAATATAAAATGGGTTAAGCATTAGATGTAAAAAACAATAGATGCTTATATTCTATTAAATTTGTATTCTATTAAAGATTAATATCACGGCAATTAAACCATAACATATAATTCTTTTACGATTTCAGCGTACGCTGGTGCCATTTTGACGAGGTGTGCCATTATGCCGCTGTTCCATTGTAGCCCGTAGCCATTATGCACCGCCCTCCTCTACGCATGTGCAGTACGGTTTTCATTACACCCGCCGGGCAGAAATTAACCGTTTTTCTTCCTGGGGAGTAACGATCTTAGCTTCCGCATGCATACGAGTTAGAGATTAAGAATGAGCAATTTTGCGCCCGTGTTAAGGGGAGGGAGTCAGGTCAAAAAAATTGATTTTGGAAATTCAATATCATCCAAATCCTATTGCATATAAAAATGCCCAATGCACTATATTGTTGGTGCTCGATGAAAGGATTTTTGACTGTCGTCTGACTTTCATATGCTTTTCAATATTATCTTAAGCAAAGTTCATAGGTTTTCCATTCTGCGCATGATTCAGATCAAACTACTAGGCCGATTGGAGTGGTTGACATCTCATTTTCTTCTTCATGAAAAGATACATCGGCTAAATGGAGCAAACTATTTTTTTTCATTCTGAAAGCAAAGTTAATCACTGATTTAGAAAATAGCATAAAATTTATTTATTAATAATTATGTCACTTAAAAAATATTACCTTTTATTAACATTTGCTCCATTTAGCCGGTGTATTTTTTCATGGAGAAGAAAATAAGACGTCAACCATAGTTTGATCTGAATCATGCGCAGAATGGAAAACCTAAGAACTTTGCTTAAGATAATATTGAAAAGCCGATGCAAGTTAGACTATAGTAAAAAATCCTTTCATTGAATACCAACAATATAGTGCATTGGGCAATAGTAGTTTGATCTGAATCATGCGCAGAATGGAAAACCTAAGAACTTTGCTTAAGATAATATTGAAAAGCCGATGCAAGTTAGACTATAGTAAAAAATCCTTTCATTGAGTACCAACAATATAGTGCATTGGGCATTTTTATATGCAATAGGATTAGGATGATATTGAATTTTCAAAATCAATTTTTTTTACCTGACTCCCTCCCCTTAAGCGCACAACATCGGTTATTTCCCGACTTTTAGCGAAGTCGGGAAGAAACACTTTTTTTTTTTTACCGGAAGACTGCAATTTCTAGTTCATTTGCATACGTAATATATTGGTTTTGTGTCGATGTTAAAAAATGTTGGTGTTCTTATTTTAGGTCCACTTTAAAGAGATATCGTTTCATATCGGGATAAGTAAATAATATACATGAAAGAACCATTAATATGTTGATCGCGATAATACAAGAAATCATTTCGACCAATCGTATGGATTATTTATACACCAAAGACAACCGCCGCTTCGCTGATGACACATTCAATATATTTCCCACTTTCTCGATATTCTTGGAAATTCGTTCTGGAAGAATGATACGTGTTTGGTCGTCGCTGGCTGACCACAAATTACCTTCAGAAATAGCAGAATCTAATGCATTATCGGTTTGGTTGTCGTTGTAGAGGGTTTTAAGTGTGTGATCACATTTTTACCAGAAATATAAAAAAATTGTGGAAGTAACTTTACTTTTTGGTATAAATGATTTTTATTGCAGTTTTTTATTATTAATGTTTTTGCATCTGTCCTTCGAAAATAGTTTTAATAATATGCAATTTCGTGGAATCAATAAAATATCTATTTGTTCATTTATAGTAACAATTTTCATGGAAAAAGTTGATGTAGTAAAAAACGTAAACGATTGTGTTTTTTTTGGGCATAAATTAATAAAGCAAATGAAGCAACTTGAGTAGAATTAAAATAGAACTAGCAATTATTTGTGAAAGCAGCAAAAGTGCAGAGTAACGTTGGCGCCGATTGTTCGGAAGGAATTTCTATTGCTCGCTGATTCGCTTGCGCATTCACTGATAAGTATTCCTTTTGTACGGATGCCAATTAAGTATCTGAAGTCTTCCCTCCACCTTCCTTTTGTGATTCGAGATCTTGCGCGGGCATTCAGAGGATTCAGTGATGGACATTGATTACAAATGTTTTGCAATCTCCTTCAATAAATATATAGATAAATAAAAACTCCATTTCATCTGAATACACAATTTTACTTTATTTAAGAAATTAATTCTTCAACTCCATTACTAAATTGTATTAACAAAAAAAAGAAACTACGCACATCAGGTTTAAAACAAAACAAAAATTACAGCTCTAATTACGGTACATATTCTAGACTATTCTGAATGAATTTAGATTTTAACAAGATTGCATTCAATTCGATTTCTTAATTTGAAGTAAAATATCAATTTTTTTATTCTCAGGATCAAAAACAAATCTCAGAAGAAAAAATAAGTTGTGTTTTCCTAAAATTAACATCATTCAAATCATAGATGTGGTGGTCACGTTGGACTATGAGAAACACATAATTTTTACACATGCGTAGAGCCCGTGACATGATCGGCAACCACGTGGTCAGAGTCAAGACGTAATATATAAGCAAAGAGCCGCAAAAGTGTGTGGTAGAGAATTGTAGAGTGGTAAAGGCGTCTGCCCATGCCTGACCAGCGTGCCACTTTCACTACTTCATATTTGGGTCGTCGCATCCAGCGCTATACTACGACGGGATGGGGGGTTTCTTTCGAATTCCCAATGCATCGTGTGGCCCCTCACTGTTTTTAAGAAGTCCATAGTACACATTTCTGTATTTCAAGAATCTCTTCAAGATATAAAATATGCAGCAATTACCAAAAAAACAATTATTATATATCATGTATAACACCAAATTGCGATTGCCTTTCCAATGTCAGAGTCCCAACTGTAATACATTACTTTTCAACACACGCCTTAAGTTTATTTGTTATTTGAATAATTTTATATTAATTATCTTTACGGACATCCAATTTTATTTAACATGAAATATTTATACTTTTTTAAAACACAGATAGTCGATTTTTTGTTTAAATTATTGATACATGAGAATGTAATTGATGGAGCAAAAATGGTGATTTTTTTGTTGTCATTATTTATGTATATTCACATTCTATCTTTTATGACGAAACCAAATAAATAGATTGTCTTGGAAAGTACCGGAAAGGACGCAATTTTGTCTGAGATAAACAAACGAATTGACAATTTCCACGCTATTTTGTCAGCACTTAATTTGTGATTTTTAAAGATTTTTCTGAAAGATACGAAAAGTATCGTATTTCGGAAGTCAGGACGAATTTATTGATAGAGTTAATAGATGGAGGGTAAACATGATGTTTTGAAGACCAACCAACGATTATGCGCTTTAGGCTTTACGTTTACTTGAGAAACAGAGTGAGAGAAAAAGGAAAAAGTTATCTTCCTTTTTCTTAGCAGATACTCGCTAAGTCTACGCAGATAGATGGACGCTGCCACTGGCCGTTTCGTTCGCTCCTTCTTTCACTGTGTTAGTAGCGTAGATTGTGGTTCTCCCATTTACCCAGTTTCCCTCGCGTCTGTGAGTTGACTTGAGTGAGCGCGCGCACGCTCGCACTCGGTTATGTAACCAAGTGAAAGTGGCACAGCACGGCCGACGAGCGCACCGACATCGGCCCAACTCTGCTGCTACATCGAGTGGTAACCAACCATCCTCGCCAGCGGAGCGTCATCGCCGACTACGACGCGACGGCCAGCAATTTTTCTGAAAAGAAAACGAGTTTTTTTTTCTTCTTTATATCTATGTAGATCTAGTATATATATATATATCAAGTGCGTAAGGTTATTAAATATATTTATCGATAAATTATAGATATAAGTATCGCCTCGCTAATTTCAAATGCGCTAAGAAAATGAAGTAGGGTTGGTTTTAGATTATTCAGAATTTAATCTGTAAAATTTTTTTACAATGGGCTAATTGATTAAATCTGTGAAATTGTTTATACAAAATTTTACTGTGAACTTCAAGCTTAAATCTATGTCAATTTTGGAACATTCTGTTTATTATTATGTGCAGTATTTAGGTATAAGACAATATTTTTATAACTCTGCGAGGCAAGATGATAGACATTATGATTCCAAAATATCACCAACATTTTTGGAAATATTGAAATTTTTTTTCAGGAAAAACGAAGATTTCAGTTTCTGGCTTATACGTCCCTTAACACCCACTCAATTTATTTATTCTGAAAAATTACAACCCTGTAAACAACGCATTTGTCTAAAAGAGATTCGACGTTGTCTGGATGAATCTCATGTTTTTCAGATTTATGAAAAAAATGGTTCGAAAATTTTGTCGAACTTAATTTAATTTTTAACAAAATATTCTCCATCATTGACAGATCTTTTTTTTAATAAATGTGATCGAACATATAACTCTTTTTTAATAAATGCATAGAAGCTTTTTTGTGAATGTTTATTCTCCGAAGTATATCAAGAATATATCCAACCAAAATGACTGAAACTCATTTGATTCTTAATACAAAAGACCGAATTGTTCACCAAAGCCTAAAAATTATCAATTATTGGTGACAAGAATTTCTGTACTCCGGAAATATTCAGTTAAAATCCTTATAATTCATCGTTACATTTAAAAAATAATAATCTCAACTTTAACAGCTAAAAAAAAAAGAAATCTCCAATCGTATTTTTCACCTCCATATTTCATTTAAATAAAGTTGTTCTGAGGCAAAAAGTTTAATATAAAAATAGTAAAAAAAATCCCCATTAATCTTGTCATTTTTTTAAATCTCAATTTCATATGAAATCGGACCATTACACAGATCTTTTCTTTCATTTGCAGTCTCTAAATGCCAAGAAAAAAAAAGTTGTCTTGAAAGAAATCCGATTTGATGGGCGGAAATGAATGCCGAAGCGAAAGGGCACTCGATTCTGGGTTCGATGGAGTTGCTGTACGAGGAGAAGAATCTCACCAGTCTGGAAATCCATTTAGGTCTGTTGTCCTCTGGATTTACGTTGCTGCTGTGCTTGCAACATGTTTAGGGTCATAGTGGGGGAAATGTACGAATGTGATGTTCCGAACTTTGATTCGATCGTCATTGCAAATCCGTCGCTTTCTACTGAATAGCAATTCAACACTTACGTAGGCAGGGCTTAGTACCGGTAGGTGCATCGGAAAAAAGCAGGCCCGCTGTTATTACTGGCTATCCATTTTAAAAAAGTTGTTTTCAAACAAAATGCTAAATTAAAAAAATCAGTCATAGTCATTTTTCTTAATCTAAATTTCATATGAAATCGGATCATTACACAAACCTTTTCTTTCATTTGTAGCCTCTAAATGCCAAGAAAAAAAAACAGTTGTCTTGAAAGAAATCCGATTTGATGGGCGGAAATGAATGCCCAATCGAAAGGGCACTCGGTTCTGGGTTCGATGGAGTTGCTATACGAGGAGAAGAAACTCGCCAGTCTGAAAATCCATTTCGGTCTGTTGTCCTATGGATTTACGTTGCGACATGTCTAGTGTCGTTGTGGGGGAAATGTACGAATGTGATGTTCCGAACTTTGATTCGATCGTCGTTGCAAGTCCGTCGCTCTCTACCCGTGCAGAAATATAGTTGGGGCTCCAACTTGGCCCTTTCTAGATTGCCCTAATTGTGGTAGGGGCCCTACTAGGCTAGTCACGCTTGAAAGTACAACCCTTTAGAGGCTCAACACGGGCGACCCTAGTGAGGGTTCCACATTTAACCCTGATTAAGCCCCGAAGTTTGTCGTGGCCGCCTCTGTTGAGCCTAGTAGCGTTGTAGAGTAGATTCCCTATTGTGGATGCCACGTTTATACATAAAAAGGCCCCTTATTTAATCGCGGCTGCCCGAACTAATTTCTGCACGGGTACGGAATCGCAGTTCGACACTTATGTAGGCAGGACTTAGTACCGATAGGTGCATCAGAAAAATGCAGGCCCGTTACTGTTACTGGCTATCCATTTTTAAAAAGCTCTTTTGAAATAAAATGTTAAATATAAAAAATACAAAAATTAATCCCCATCAGTCACAGTCATTTTTTTAAATCTCAATTTCATATGAAATTGGACCATTACACAAATCTTTTCTTTCATTTGTAGCTTCTAAGTTTCACGAAAAATAAATTGTCTTGAAAGAAATCCGACTTGATGGGCGGAAATGAATGCCGAAGCGAAAGGGCACTCGGTTCTGGGTTCGATGGAGTTGCTGTACGAGGAGAAGAATCTCGCAAGTCTGGAAATCCATTTCGGTCTGTTGTCCTCTGGATTTACGTTGCGACATGTTTAGTGTCGTTGTGGGAGAAATGTACGAATGTGATGTTCCGAACTTTGATTCGATCGTCGCTGCAAATCCGTCGCTCTCTACTGAATCGCAGTTCGACACTTACGTAGGCAAGACTTAGTACCGGTAGGTGCATCAGAAAAATGCAGGCTCGTTGCTGTTACTGGCTACCTATCTAAAAAAAGTAGTTTTGAAATAAAATGCTAAATATAAAAAATGTAAAAATTAATCCCCATCAGTCACAGTCATTTTTTTTTAAATCTCAATTTCATATGAAATTCGATCATTACACAAATCTTTTCTTTCATTTGCAGCTTCTAAATTCCATGAAAAAAAAGTTGTCTTGAAAGAAATCCGATTTGATGGGCGGAAATGAATGCCGAAGCGAAAGGGCACTTGGTTCTGGGTTCGATGGAGTTTCTATACGAGGAGAAGAATCTCGCAAGTCTGGAAATCCATTTCGGTCTGTGGTCCTCTGGATTTACGTTGCGAAATGTATCGTTTTGGGGAAAATGTACGAATGTGATGTTCCGAACGTTGATTCGATCGTCGCTGCAAATTCGTCGCTCTCTACTGAATCGCAGTTCGACACTTATGTAGGCAAGACTTAGTACCGGTAGGTGCATCGGAAAAATGCAGGCCCGTTGCTGTTACTGGCTACCTATTTTTAAAAAGTTGTTTTGAAATAAAATTCTAAATATAAAAAATGTAGAAATTAATTCCCATCAGTCACAGTCATTTTTTTTTAAATCTTAATTTCATATGAAATTGGATCATTACACAAATCTTTTCTTTCATTTGTAACCTGTAAATTCCACGAAAAAAAAGTTGGCTTGAAAGAAATCCGATTTCATGGGCGGAAATGAATGCCGAAGCGAAAGGGCACTCGGCTCTGGGTTCGATGGAGTTGCTATACGAGGCGAAGAATCTCGCAAGTCTGGAAATCCATTTCGGTCTGTGGTCCTCTGGATTTACGTTGCGAAATGTATGGTTGTGGGGGAAATGTAAGAATGTGATGTTCCGAACGTTGATTCGATCGTCGCTCTCTACTGAATCGCAGTTCCACACTTATGTAGGTAAGACTTAGTACCGGTAGGTGCATCAGAAAAATGCAGGCCCATTGCTGTTACTGGCTACCTATTTAAAAAAGGTAGTTTTGAAATAAAATGATAAATATAAAAAATGTAAAAATTAATCCATATCAGTCACAGTCATTTTTTTTAAATCTCAATTTCATATCAAATTGGACCATTACACAAATCTTTTCTTTCATTTGCAGCTTCTAAATTCCACGAAAAATAAATTGTCTTGAAAGAAATCCGACTTGATGGGCGGAAGTGAATGCCCAATCGAAAGGGCACTCGGTTCTGGGTTCGATGGAGTTGCTATACGAGGCGAAGAATCTCGCAAGTCTGGAAATCCATTTCGGTCTGTGGTCCTCTGGATTTACGTTGCGAAATGTATGGTTGTGGGGGAAATGTACGAATGTGATGTTCCGAACTTTGATTCGATCGTCGCTGCAAATCCGTCGCTCTCTACTGAATCGCAGTTCCACACTTATGTAGGTAAGACTTAGTACCGGTAGGTGCATCAGAAAAATGCAGGCTCGTTGCTGTTACTGGCTACCTATCTAAAAAAGTAGTTTTGAAATAAAATGCTAAATATAAAAAATGTAAAAATTAATCCCCATCAGTCACAGTCATTTTTTTTTTAAACTCAATTTCATATGAAATTCGATCATTACACAAATCTTTTCTTTCATTTGCAGCTTCTAAATTCCATGAAAAAAAAGTTGTCTTGAAAGAAATCCGATTTGATGGGCGGAAATGAATGCCGAAGCGAAAGGGCACTTGGTTCTGGGTTCGATGGAGTTTCTATACGAGGAGAAGAATCTCGCAAGTCTGGAAATCCATTTCGGTCTGTGGTCCTCTGGATTTACGTTGCGAAATGTATCGTTGTGGGGAAAATGTACGAATGTGATGTTCCGAACGTTGATTCGATCGTCGCTGCAAATCCGTCGCTCTCTACTGAATCGCAGTTCGACACTTATGTAGGCAAGACTTAGTACCGGTAGGTGCATCGGAAAAATGCAGGCCCGTTGCTGTCACTGGCTACCCTGGTATCCGTTGGGTCTTGCAGCGCGTTCACCCCCCTCTCCCATGGGGCCAGTGCTTGACTTCCAGTGTAAACAGACGATGTCGTAATAGATTTCTTAGTCGTTGGCACTGCTGCCGCACTCGCCACGACGGTCGGGCTTGATCGGTTATCGAGGTGGATGCCGGCTACCGTTCAGCTACTTTCGAGTGGGGAAAGGAATTCGCTAGTTTGTCGCGCGCCTGAGCTGGCAAGAACGTTCGGGGAAAAAAAGGAAAAGGGCGATTGCCCGATTAGATATGCCATAACATGTAAAGTATAGAAGGCGTCTTTGCCGAACGGTCATGCGTATATTTACATAGCTACTGTATCTACAAAAACTCAATTGCAATATTTGAACTTTCAACAAAAAGTTTCACCAACGATTACAGAAACTTTTTCGTCCTTTTCTAATCGAACAAATTATGTTTGTACTTTTTTCTTTTTTATAAATTTATATCAATGGGACAAACATTTTATGCAGAATTATGGAAAACATTTCTGTGAATGGAGAATCTGGTTTTATATATATATTTTTTTTGTTTCGTAAAAAAATGTTAAGATTTTCAAGTCAGGTTAATAAAAATGGTCTGACTGGATCCGTGCGTTTGTGTATGCGAAATGAAAACCTCTATATCTTAAGAATACGGCATTATTAATTGCGCTGATATTTGATTCTGAGAAAGTGGAACAGTTGTGGTCCTTTGTCTGGAATAATTGTGATTTACACTGAGAGAAATGCATATCGTTGATTTAACGATTTCACGTGATGAAACGAATGTAGGAAGGCTTGCAATTTTTTATGGTTGAAGCGATAATATTATGGTTCAATAAACGATACTTGTAAGGTTGTTGGAAACAAACGTTAAAATCTTATATGCAATGAAACGGCATATTTGAAACTATTTAAATAGTTTTTGAAACTATTATCATTTTAATGATTGCTACTATAATTATATTCGCTAAAACCATAAAATATAAACGTTCCTCCTGGGAATTATAGTTTATAGTTAGATTATCGTTGGTCTAACTATATTTTTTTTTTAATTTCCAGATTTTTCTCTCAGTGTAATTAGTTATAGAATAATTCGAACATCCGCTCAAATTTCATTAGGCTTTGAATTTATGTCAAATACCCAAGTAAAAAAATTATATATAGTCCGACATATGGAATTGGGCATATATAGTCTGTATAAACTCTTTATACAATCTATATGCAATTTACATATAAGATAACCTGTAAAGTTGGGTTTATGTATAAATTGTATATAGATTTTATAAAAACTATATATATTTTTTTTTTTTTTTTTGCATTTTCCCCCGCTTATCAAGTCTCCGATGTGAGTCTTATAGCGGGTCGGCTCGGCTTTCCGCACAGTATTATTTAATTATTCGTCATCCGAAGCATTTCTGCCGCGAGCCAGTCCCCCCCAGATTGCGGCCGCATCCGACTTCCCCCTCTATATCGCATTCGCCATAGCATTTCTGCTATGGGCATAGGAAAACTGCGGAAAACCCATGCCGATATAGCCGGTCTCGAGTTCGCCTCCCGGCACCGGAGCTACGTCACGTTTCGTCAAGAACGTAAACACGGACTACAGCTGTATACATGTGACCCCCACAGGTAGAAATACCTGTGTGGGTCTTATGTATACATCTGGAGCTTCATCGCGTCCGTATTTATATTTTCGACGAAAATCGACGGCACCGGGAATCGAACCCGCGACCTACCGATGTTCTGGACTAGAGGCCAGTACCCTAACCACTAGACCATCGCACCGGTTTAAAAAAACTATATATGCCCAATTCTATGTTTAAAACTATATATATTTTTTATATACTCTATATATAATTTTTTTACTTGGGTAGTTTATTTGTACCACCGATTTTTAGTTAGCAACGTAAATAGATCTGTACAAATAAGATAATATTAAAAGACGATAATGAGATTTATATTATATACAAATTTTCTGCAGAATATATTAAATTTATGCAACATCAGTAAAGGCATTTGGATTTTATAGTTTTTATTTATGTTTAAAGTTTAAAAAATCACTGACATGAGCATAATTTTTCTTCCGACCAAGTAAATACTTACTTGGTAGGAAGCTTTGCTCATTTTCGGAGTAGGTATATTTCCTAAAGTGAATGCTTCCCTGTCTAAGTATAGAATTTCCCGTTGGAAGTTCCTGCGCAAAGTTAAAAGGAAAATTGATAAAATAATTACTGCTTAAGGAAAAATTGACTAAAAAGTAACAATACCATTGCGGAAGGATGTAAAATAAATTCCAGTACTCGACCAGACAGAATTCTTATACAAATGTAATGAGACTTTGCAAAACAATGTGGACAATCGGCACAACTTAAAATCTATGGCAATCCGACAATATTATTATATATAATTTTTTTTGTGTTTCTGAAGTAGGTTTTTAAAATTAAGTTGCAAGATTTTTTATAGTTCACGGCAACGACTTTATTGACGACAAAGTAACAGAATAGTCAAGTTAATTTGTGGGTTACATTTTCGGTGTAATATTAATTAAGAACTGAAAATATTTCACAATAATTGAATAATTATCTGTTATAAACCAAATAATCGAGAACTGTAGTACATTTGGCATGGTCAATTTCATTAAATTATGTCTAAAATTTGCTCAAACCTTACATACTTTATTATTGCATTTTATTTATTAGGTACTGCGTATAGCTAATAAATACATTTCCTATTCTCAACTTTCGCCTTTATATATTGCTTCTATAAATCTTCTTCAAAATAACACTACTCTGAGCGAGTAATTAAGACAAGACAATTTTTGCTAGTCGGTTAGCTGGTCTAATAACCAGGAGAGAGCATACTTTGATAAAATCGCGAAGACAAAAGGCATGAATTTCGTGAGATTAAACGACCCGAAACGAAATTAGTTGAAATTAAAACCACCCAAGGGTTGAACATCTGCCATGTCAATCCGGCAATCCGATTTTCAGGAAGATAGTGTAAGAAGGCAAGCATGCTTGTATCCGGAATAAGTGAGGGATCCATTAGGTGGGGGAGGGGTCCGCTATACGACCACGTAAGACCAAAAAGCGTAACATAATGGACACTCGCTGGAAATCATCAGTCAACAATTTCGACCGTACAGTGTTAAATTGCAGCTATATCTTGAGATATGTATTTTGCAAATTGAGAAAATCATAAATAATCTTGAAGAATATTCATCGCCCGTGCTTTTGCTGTACATTTTTTTTCTATACAATTTTGAAAAAAAATCGGGTCTTTAATGAAAGTCAGAAATTACAAAATTCAATATTAGAGCGTTGGATGTCCCTTTAGGTTTTGAATATTTTTCACGGAAATTTTCATTTGTAACTCGATTGCTTGCTTCAAGGAAAAAATTGTGTGATTCTTTCGTACCACTTATTTTGCCAAATTTAAATAAATGAATAAATTAAAATTGGAAATCATCTGATCAAATCGTCGTAGATAACAGAGTGAATAAAAATATCGACTTTTGCTTCCATCCATAAATTTTACTGATTTTGCTTCCTCATAGAGGAAGCTTTGTTTTCATGAAATTTTTTTTTTTCGAGATTTTCATGTCAGTATGCTTAGAATCACCTAAAACGTCGAGAAAAGTGGTTTAGAAAAAATGTCCGTATGTATGTGTGTGTGTGTGTGTGTGTGTGTGTGCTGGGCTTCGAAAATTCAATCTCCTCTCACTCGGTAACCGTTCGAGCGATCCGGCTCAAATTTGGCACGCAAGTAGAGTAGCTGCCCCTCTTTGAATGTTGTGATTTTTGCCAAAATATGTGAAGTCATTAAGATTTTATGTTGATTTTAATTTGTTGAAAAAAGGGCGTGGTCGCTCTAACTTTCGTAAAAGTTCGCCGATTTGGCTAAATAGTTCTTCATAACTGAAGATACGTTCAATGTTGTATGGTATTGAATTTCGACGAAATCGGTAAAGCGGTTCGGATTTTATAGAATTTTGAATTTTTCGAAAAAAATAGATTTTGATCTAAATTACGTCGAATTTCAACAAATGAACAGAAATTTTGTACAGACGAAAAATAACATTCAGAAATGCCATGTACCAAATTTGGTGATGATCGGTAAAGTCGTTCGGATTTTACACCATTTTTCATTTTAAAAAAATGTAGATTTTCGCTGTAACTTCCGGAAAAGTTGAGAAAGTACGACAAAAATTTGTATCTAATCAAAATTAGATGTAACGGTGTTTGCAGAGGTGATTTATAGCTGTATAAAACACCTCTGCAAAAGAGACACAAGGTATAAAAAAAAAAGATGCAAAGTAGAACCTTGCACATTGCTTCCTCATTATTTTTCGTTTTTTACAAAGCTTCCTCTGTGAGGAAGCCAAAATTGAATAACATACTGCTTCCTCACAGAGGGAGCTTTGTAAAAAGCGAAAAATAATGAGGAAGCAATGTGCAAGGTTCTACTTTGCATCTTTTTTAGGTACGTTTTGGATTTGAACACCTGAATTAATCGGAGGTCTACTGTATTGGCTAGTATGTTTATACTCCTATATATCACTTATGAAACCCTTAGCCGTGGCACCCCAGTTACGCTCACATACTGAAATTCAGCCGTTGAAGTAGTAGTGCTAGTGTACTAGTGAGATACTTCAGTCTACAAACTCTACTTCTACTACCATTACTACTACCACTGTACTGCTGCTGTGTCTGATTATATAACGGCTTAATTACTCTGCCCTATTTTCACGAGGCATTGTCTTGATGGGGTACTTACTTTCAAAATCCCCTTCGCGACCGTCGCGTACATTAGGTCTCAGCAGCACCAACCAAACTCCGTTCTTAACGCCGTCATCGGCAGCCTGTTATGCAATTGGCGCAGGCTACTGTGAACAAAAAATCATAGTAATTTGCATGCGGCAAATCAATGTACAACATGTACGGTCTGTGGCCTCAATTTCCAAAGATATTTAAGGGAACCAGTTTATTGAGATTTTACTTGTTTTCAGATTAGATTAGATTTTTACATTAGAAATGTAACTAATTTTTTTTTTAGTTTTTCATATAATATAAGATTCTAGGTCATTTGTTAAGAGTGCAATAAAAAAAAAAAGTAATGAATAAACTTGGTGTACTCACGTTACATGAACAGGTAATTTAAAGTAATTTTGGAATAGTTCGTTGAGAAAACGTTTTATTAATAATTCCAACTGAATTCATTTTGAGTCAATTGAAGGTAACTATGTCAAGCCGCGGCTACGCCGCACTTCGAATGTGTACCGAGAGAAAAAGTTTCCTTGATTCGAAGAAATAGGTAGATTACATTTTGCTTCCTCATAGAGGAAGCTTTGTTTACGTGAAATTTTTTTTTTCGATATTTTCATGTCAGGACACTCAGAATGGTCTAAAACGTCGAGAAAAGTGGTTTAGAAAAAATGTCTGTATGTATGTGTGTGTGTATGTGTGCGTATGTGGACAATTTTTTGTTAGCACGATAGCCGTCGCAATTTTTAAGATATCGGGCTCAAATTTGAACCACGAGTAAACTGTCGTTAAACAAGGTATGGGATTGAATTTGGAGTTAATTCATCGAGGTGTTCAAACTTTATGGCATTTTGAATTTTTTGGAGAATGTCAGCTCGGGCTCTAACTCCCGCAATTTTTATGATATCCGGCTCAAACTTGGACCAGAAGTGGACTGTTATCAAATAGTGTTTGGGATTAAATTTGGTGTCAATCCGTTAAAGGGTTCACAATTTATGGCATTTTAAAATTTGTTGACATTTTTTGTTCGTGTTCTAATTTTCGCAATTTTTAAGATATCGGGCTCAAATTTGGTCCAGATGTGGACTGTTATTAAATAAAGTTTAGGAGTGAATTTGACGTCTATTCGTTAAGGTGTTTAAAATCTTTGGCATTTTGAATTTTTTGTTCGTGCTCTAACTTCCGCAATCTTTAAGATATCGGGCTCAAATTTGGTCCACAAGTAGAGTGTGGCCATTTAAAAAAATTTTAAACAAGGCTGCAAAGTAGAACTTTGCAAATTGCGTCCACATTATTGTTGGATTTTTACAAAGCTTCCTCTATGAGGAAGCCAAAATAGATTAACATACTTCCTCATGGAGGTAGATTTATAAAAATCCATCAATAATGAGGAAGCAATTTGCAAAGTTCTACTTTTTTTCTTTGATTTAGATGAAATATTTACCTGTTACCAATTAAATGTTGCATTTGATGAGCATAAAAATATAAGGTTTATTTTATTTTATAGAAATAAAGTTTGACATCAAGATGAAAATGTTACAAATAAATCATATTTATTTTTCGACGAGGTTTTTTGTTGTTGCAGGAACAAGACAAAAACACGTTGTGAAAATGTAATCTGTAACTTTATTCCGATCTGCTCCAATTCCTTTATATCTACAACCTATAATGTAGTTAATTGCAACAAGTGCGTACGAGGACAAGAATCGCTAGGAAAATATAAGAATTTTTTCATTCGGTTGAAGAAAATGGGTTTATTGACTTGAAAATGATTTCTTTGAAATGAATGAAAAACGGTCCCTTGGTGCAAGGAATATTTTCATTAATTCAATATCACTGCATTTTATTGAAATTCTGACCATTCAAAGAAAATATAATATTAGCGTTAAGTATTATCATCAATATGTTCAGTTTTCCATTGATTTCAAAGAAATATTTCATAGGTTGGGATTTTAAGGGGAGGGAGTCAGGTAAAAAAAATTGATTTTGGAAATTCAATATCATCCAAATCCTATTGCATATAAAAATGTCCAATGCACTATATTGTTGGTGCTCGATGAAAGGATTGTTTACTGTCGTCTGACTTGCATATGCTTTTCAATATTATCTTAAGCAAAGTTCTTAGGTTTTCCATTCTGCGCATGATTCAGATCAAACTACTAGGCAGATTGGAATGGTTGATGTCTCATTTTCTTCTTCATGAAAAGATACACCGGCTAAATGGAGCCAACTATTTTTTTTTCATTCTGAAAGCAAAGTTAATCACTGATTTAGAAAATAGCATAAAATTTATTTATTAATAATTGTGTCACTTAAAAAATATTACATTTTATTAACATTTGCTCCATTTAGCCGGTGTATCTTTTCATGAAGAAGAAAATGAGACGTCAACCATTCCAATCTGCCTGGTAGTTTGATCTGAATCATGCGCAGAATGGAAAACCTAAGAACTTTGCTTAAGATAATATTGAAAAGCACATGCAAGTCAGACGACAGTAAAAAATCCTTTCATCGAGTACCAACAATATAATGCGTTGAGCATTTTTATATGCAATAGGATTTGGATGATATTGAATTTCCAAAATCAATTTTTTTCACCTGACTCCCTCCCCTTAATGAAATTTCTTTGAATGAAGGAAACTTTTTCTCTTGGTTTATATTATTTTTCATTCTGGTCAATGGAAAATAATCCGTTGATATTGACTCAGACAGCGTAGTAAAATCCCCGTGAATGGAAGAAACGGTAGTCTAAATATATGTAGGGCCTCGTCATATTTCCTGTCGAGTAGGATCCACCGTCAGACATCGTATGAGAAAACCGCAGCAGATAAACCCATGAATGCAGTGTGGGTGAAGACAGTGATGAGAATTGAGTCACGATAATCCTTCCCGAGGAAATTCACCATGATACTTATTAATAGCTGGCGTTCCTCGCTATTCGGACTGGTCATATCCTCCTCAATCGGCAGTTCCGATTCACACTATAAGGAAAAACAAGACTGCTGACCTCTTTATGTTTTTACGTAAGTAGTAGAAAAGATGATGAAATTATTTTCTTAAATTGTGAAATCACGCGTTCAAGCTAAACAGTAATAACCATTTGTCATTATAATTATCGCGAATTATGATCTTTAATATTCGATGAAATAGAAAACTCCATTTGTTCTAGTTGAAACAAATGTGTTTGATCGTAAAAAATGGATAATCGAATACGCTGTATGAATATCAGAAATATGAGAAAACCAATATTTATCAATTCCATTTATTAATTCAAGAAATGTATAAGGCATTGCAAATTATATATCGTTTTTTAGTAATACCCTTTTACAGTTCGTGCACTGAGAGAAAATTATGGTATTAGTAACTATAAAGTGACAACTATTTATTTTTAGTTCGTACGATGAACTTTTTAATAGTTGCCACAACTATCAAATAATTACTATAACTACCAAATAGTTACCATAACTATTTTCATGATTACCGTAACTATGAAAATAATTGTATGGACTAAAAATTAATAGTTGTCACTTTATAGTTGACTGCACTATTACGATTTCTCTGAGTGTGTTATATATTGTATTTCTTTTTTTTTGCTATTTCAAATAAGGACAATACTAAATAAGTAGGATATAAAAAAAGACAATACTAAATAAGTAGGATATAAAAAAATCGTACTTCAAAGTTTTGTTAAATACTCGAAAAAAAATACACCAATGATGAAGAAATTTGCAAGGTTCTACTTAGTTGGCTTGTTTTTTTACAACAGCAATTTTTTTTTGTTAGTATGAAGCAAAATCAAAATTTACCAACATAGCGACCATTTCTTGGATTAAATTCGTCATTGACAAACTATACTCGTGAAAGCACGCGAAAAACTTCAGCTAGATCTCTCAGAAATTATATGAGTTGAATTCACTCGAGAGAAAATTGCCATGTGGAAAAAATGCTTTTTATCCCCAGTACTGAAAAGTACTATTTATGTCCATGTCCAAAATCCATTTTCTGTAGAACCTGCTGTCTGAAAAGCTTGATTTTTCATACCTTTGGTATAATCTCCGAAAGGATTTTTTTTTGTTACAACATGTTTAAAAAGTTCCAGCGCATGTGTGCGTCCAATTTTCATGGATTGTTTTACCTAAAAACCTTTCGTGCAAATTTAAGTACGGTGCTACAAAATAGTACATCCTAACATTACGGAGAAAAAACATTTTTAACGATTATGGGTTTCTAGTTTGAGCCGAAGTTGTTTTCTACAAACAGAGACGGGCAAAATGTATTTAAAGAAAAAAAAATGAATGGTTTTACACTCATTATTTATTTTCGCTTAAAATAATGAGTAGTTTTCCACTCATTATATCTTTCTGAGTTCAAATCATGAGTTTTCATTCATTATCTTTTCAGGCATAAATAATTATTTTAACTTTAAATAATGATTTTTTTCCACTCATAATTTATTTTCTCGTTTAAACAATTAATGGATTACCACTCATTATTTTTTCGAGTGTAAATAATTAATGGACTTCCACTCATCATTTAAACTCGAAAAGAATTACGAGCGGTTTTTCACTCACAATTCATTTTGATTTTAAATTATGATTTTTTATCCACTCATCATTCATTGTGAGTGTAAATGATGAGTGAAAAACCACTCATAATTAATTTCAAATTGAAATAACGAGTAGATTTCCACTCATTATTTATTTCGAATTTAAACAACGAGTGGTTTTCCACTCATTATTTATTTCGAATTTAAACAACGAGTGGTTTTCCACTCACTATTTATTTCGCGTTTAAATAATGATAATTTCAATCGTTAATATTTGAATTATTTCAAATAATAAACTCGATACTATTTGAACAAACAGATAAAATAAAACAGAACAAAAAAACGAATACTTCGTGAAACAAATAAAAATAACGGTACGTAAACTCTTTTGCATTCCCTCATACATCGGCGGGCAATAAAATAACAAAAAAATGCAAGTATTGCACGTTTTGATCGTTAATATTCGATCAAATATTAAACTCGATCTACATGCTGTTTCAACAAGTGCGTTTTGTCGTAATAAGCAATTTTGTTCACGTGCATCAGTGGCGATCGTGCGTGTGTGTATTCAGGAGGAAAAATATAAAAATCGCTGCCCGCAACGTGCGAGTGCTGTTAATAAACGGATTGCCAATGAACGTAATTGCAGAATTTCTCAACGCGGGTAACTCGACTAGACACGGGGGCTCGCGAACGATCGGTTAGAGGCGCGAACGCCTGCATCATACGCGGAGAGCGAGATGAAATATGCGATTGAGACGGGAACCCGATGCTTCGCAGTCATTTTTCTTTTGTCTTCATGCATCTCGCTTAACATTTTCATGCTTTTTGCTCACTTTCACGCCGCTTTACCGCGACACCGATTTATATCGGCCAGGCTGGTCATTTGCTAGCAACGAGTAATTGGAAAATGACATTACCAATCCCGATTTATTGGCGTTCCTAATCGAGCCGCAAGCTTAATTAATTTCGATATAGTACGTTGCTGAATAATGAGCATTTTGTATTTACATTTGTATAGAAATAATGTAAATCGCCATTGGTAGCATCACTGCACAATTTACATATGCGTTTTACAGCATCGTATATAGACATTTTTTTAGAAAAATATGCAATAAATATTTTGTGTTTTAATACTAATTTTTTACCATTTAACCTGGTATGAATAATTAGATATACTGTGTAATGTGTAATATTATTAAAAACGAAAATGATTTTGTTGTTAACAATATAACATTCGAATTTTAGCTGGAAATAGAATATTCCTTCGTCAGAGAGAATTTTTTTTAATTTATACAAATTTTGTCCTTTTTATATATATATGTCTGTGAAAACGGCGATTTAAAAAAAAATATCGGCGTTTGTGAATTTTCTTGTTTACAACAAGAAAATGGTAAATTGCAATGTTGATTCTTTACAAAAAACAATATTGCTGACGTAAGAAGAGAAGTGCCGGATACTTTTTGTATGTTGAACTCGATATTAGTTCACACGGAGAGAAATGGATCCGGGAATATAGCTGCCACTCGCAGAAAATATTGTACGGCGGTGACACATGGGCTCTATTGTAAAAGCTCATATAAGCAACTTACAGCTTACGATACGTATAGTAATCGTCCCAAATTTGCTTGATTACAACAATGACTTATTCCTTAACAGTATAGTAATCCGTTGTATCTGTATCTTTTTGAAAGCTGAAAATATTGGAGTAATCTTCATTTACATGGGACTTATTACCGTCGATTAGTATTATTTTCCTATTCTGCTTTGGGATTATCAACATGTGGGGATTTTTTAGATCCGCTAATAAGAACATGGTTAATGATGACGGCACGAATTTATTCATCCACTACGTATGTAAAATTTTCCTAACAGCATACGTTTGTTGTTTGAGGTTTTTCTTAAGTCTTTCTTTTCTTCAAAAGTGCTGGGTCGTTACTATTTTATAACGACCCGAAGAGAGCAACAAAAAATCGATATATTGCCCTGCGGTATAATGCCACAGGACGAATCGGCATGAAACCTCCCCGCTTATATGCGCCTCCGTAGTGACTTCCATTTACGAGAATCGGTACACGAATTCGCCATCTAGCGACAGCACAAATAAGTAGAAGTGTGAATCTAGGGTGTATAAGAAATGTTGTAATTACTGTACACCATAAGAAAGATTGACATGCCATATTTATATGGTAAACAAACCCAGAGAACATTTAGTGAGTTTTTCACCTGCTAGATGGCGAATAACCATGACTTTTCTCGTAAACGAACAGATGTACGGCGGTGCATATAAAGAGCAGTCTTTTCGCTCAAAAGTGTCTTTCGTGGGACATCGAAGACATGGCAGTGAAGCTGCGCAATATTTGTATTTTTGGTCGAGTTGTCATATGATAAGTTACAACTCTGACTTATCGACCTACTTTGGCTAGCGTGTTGCAGCTTTAACACAACAGTCAGAGAAACAAAATTAAATTACAAAATATGATGGCGTCTTTAAAAATGTTCACATTTTTTATACACTAACTTGCAAAGCATATTCAATACATTTTCCCTTACTAGTGATGGGCGATGTCCAAGAAAAAATCGATTACGGAAAAATCGATTGGCAAAAAAACTATCGATATAAAGCATCGATTTTTCTCTATAAATAATCGATGAGCCGATTAATCGAATAAAAATATCTGGTACATAATAAACATTAAAATAATTATTAAAAAATAGGTTTATTTTCTCATTGAACACTTTTTTATAAGTACATGCTTTATTCTCAACATTTGCTATCCCATTTACTCCAAAGATGTGTAACTGAAAAAAATGTATTACTATTAAAGCTACAAGATTTTTAGGTTAAAATTACTACAAGGTTTGCATAAAAGAAAGCTCATAATTAAGATTCTTCGAATTGAATATCTTAACTTGCTACATCGATGTCGCCTAATAAAAATCGGACATCGATTAATAGACCAACAAAAAAATCGGATGGATCTAGTCGATTAATCGAATAAAAGTATCGGTTCTTTCGATTAATCGAGAAACATCGCCCATCCCTACCCCTTACTTCCCTACAATACATTTAAAGGAACGCATAGAAAATCCTTCCATAGTTAATTCCAGTATCACCTTGAAAATAGTACGAAAAATGTACTAATTGTTCCTATATGAGAAGGGAATATTGTCATTCGTATACGTATAAGAAAAAGTTCGATTGGAAACATTAATATAGGAATAATGAGCATGGTACTAAAGCAAAATCAGAAAGATTACAATACACATTGTGAAAGCTTCCACGTGTATAGGAACAACTTTGATAAAGCCCTTGTGTCACCGCAGTACGCAAGTTATAGTAATTAACAACAGAAACCCGCGTAGCTACACGCGGGCTCCGTGCACATTCAAAAATCACTTAGCGTTGCATATGGAATGAATCCGTCAAAGGGATACAATTTAATGACATCTCAAGTAAAAAAATATTATTTGCCCTTTAGTAGACGCAAGTTGTGAGACGTTAGGCCGAAATTGGCTCCGTAAACATGATTTTGATGAAACTCGGTTGAAAATGTTGTGCAGAGTTTCTAAACACATTTTTCGAAAAAAATTGTTGAATTCTCAATTTTTGCAAATTTGTTACGAATAAACTAACTTAAATATTAAAAAATAATCTTGCAAAGTAGAACCTTTCATATTGCTACTTCATTATTCTTTACCTTTCGTAAACCTTCCTCGATAAGGAATTCAAAAGCCGATCAACACACACTTCTTCATAGACGGAGGAAGCCGGAAAATAGTGACGAAGCAATGTGCAAGTTTCTACTATTTACGCTAATTCCCTTTTTTATTTATTTAAATTCCATTTAATTCCATTTTTTTTATTTTTCGATTTTTTCAACTCTTTTATTTGTATCCCAATTTTTACCCAATATCTTAAAAGCAATTCATAACGGGTCGAAAAATGAATCAGGGTATTTAATTTTTTTATGGAGTGCAGAGGCATCGGTTTAATGCAAAAAAAAGTGTTGTCGGAGCAGGACGAACTGCAAACCGAGTGGTAATCCGACGCGAGCAAAGTAGGCTGTTATTTAACGATTTTAGTGAAACGTTCGCGGCATTATACAATCGGCCTAGATCCTGAGTCACGAATCGTCACGGATCGTGAGCGGTGAGCCAGCCATCCAGTCAGTTCAGCCAGAGAACCGGCAAGAGTCTATGGCTAGCCGAAGCCACACTGTGAGATTGCCTTTGCCGCAGCTATACGCTATGCCGTAGAAGCAGCAAGCGGCAGACACACTTTGCCTCGCTCTGTTCGTTTCTCCGTACTCTGCATGACACGTGCACGACGTGCAGCCCTACACCGCGGTTTTCGTTTTCCCTCAACAACAAAAAAAGTCTAAAAAATCTGATTGAAAGGTAGATTTTATAGAGATTCGACATCACGTCTTTTTACATGTATTATGGGAACCGAGTCAGGGCAAAATATACTGAACAAATTGAAGTAATATGTTAAGCTCTTCTAATTTTAATTCTGCTTGCTATAAAAATCCGGAGAATCCGAAAAAGATTTGAATAAAATATGAAGATTTAAGAAAAGCCGCGATTAACGATTAATAATTATTTTATTTTCATTATTTTGCTTAATCCATGCACATGTATATCTCAAATTGCTGAATGAGAGGTCGTCTTAATATTCGGACTGGAAAATATTTGGAATACAATGGTCAAACATGCCAAATAAAATTAAAGGCAAAATCAAGAAAAATTATTAATACTTTGTAAGTTATCAAATTATCTTCGATTCCAGATTTTTTTAATTAAAAAGGCTAATCGAAAACTGTCTGTTAAATGCCTTTTATTTAAATTGTCAGCCGAAATAAAAATTCAGGAGTCAGAAAGGAAAAAAAAAACATCATTACTTCCTAACTTACCAATATTTTGTGTAAACATCCTTCAAAATGTTGTATCTTTCAATCATACATGTTAAAAGTAAGAAGGCAAGTTCGACTACATTGGTGAACGAGAATTCGTCTTATAACTCGAACTCAAACTGGAAAGTATTTGGAAAGCAATGGTCGGGGACCGCCATACCACTTCCGGCCCTTCACGTGTCGGCCCGAGAACTAAAAAGTCGATGAATACACATGAAAGCGCTTTTACGACTAACGAACGACCTCTTGCACTTATCTCAAACACCTATATGTGATCGCTTATTTACTAATTTAACGCTAAAATATATTACATTGTAAGTACGAAAACTATTTTTTTTTATTCACAATTTGTTGAATTGCAAATCAATATATATATATAGTAAAACACATCTTTATACAAATTAAAATCTATACTAAAACATTTTTCTGGACATCTGAAAACTAAAATGCTTAAAAAATGGCAGCTTTCTTGATATTCCATGGACTTCCTTTCGTACAGGATCCCATTAGGATATTAAAGGAACTTAGTTGCAATTTCTGGGTTTATTCTCAGGGCAAGTACATTTTTTGGCCTAGTCAACCGAACGTTTCTCGTTCGGCTCGGGACTTTATGATTTATCTTAGCCCGGGTGAAAGGGATTCGCTTTGGTGGGGGTAAAAAAGAATTCGTTCTAGATCTAGATATTTAATGTGAGGTATGGTGGAATAATCACGTGATTAAGTGGGAAAATGATAATTAAAAAATCACGATTGTCGCCTTAGAGTTTTGACACCTCCAAAATCGCATAAATTGATTAAAAAAATGATTCCTACTTTCGATCTATTCGTTTGATGTAAACGAAAAAATTATAAAACACATTTTAAACACTGCAGAATGTTATCTTAAAAATAATGTCATAAATTAAACAATAAGTACAACAACAAAAAAATTAGAAGGAAAAAAAAACATTGAAAATAGAATAACGCCTTGAGTTTTATCATTTTTAATAATAATAATCTTAAGAGTCTTAAAAAAAAACATTCTCTAGTTCATGTTCAATTAAAGATATTTAAAGGACCATAACTTTTGGATTCTTCAGCGTTTTTAGCTAAAATATTCTCTTAACATGTGATATTTTATAGAAAACTCCGGTTTTAAGTTTTTCGGTTAATCTTCGGTTTTTTTTTAATTTTTGGATAACGCAGAAGCTTTAAAAATTCCTAGAAACCATTTGTTGAAATAATTCTCTATTTCATGTGGGATATATAGGGAAAACCATGGACGTATGCTAAGTTGGACAGAGGGATGTGACGGCTATATAGGTGCCTTCACCGCTCTCATACGTAGTCTGTGACATTCTGTTAGTAAGTCATGGCCAAATCCAAGCGCTTGTTTACTTCTGAGCGATCGGCATCTGCGTACAGAATACATATAACATATCCAAATTTTTCGCTGGGCCATCGAGCACATAACCCGTCGAGGGAATATGGGTCCTTAACATCTTATTTTTTTTTAATGCTCGGATCGTCAATTGCGCAAGGACGCATATTTTTGTCAGCTATCAACAACAAGTCAACCGAAACACATAAGTGAAAACTTTACAAACAGCTTCACGTATGCTACACGTCGTACTCCGGGCATATGGGTAACCAATTAACCGATAGGGAATCCCCGACTGCCCATATGAGGGCCAAATCGGGATAAATGGCGTGAAAATTGATGGTTGCTGCTAAGTTATTTCGAGAACATACTCGTAAATAGAGACATGAAAAAAACCATAAAATTTTCAGCCGATAAAATTACGGTAACAATAATGGATATATTTATGAGTAATTGCGTTCTTTTAAATTGTGTCTTCTTAAATTACCTTTACGAAATTTTGTTGTCAATTTACCGTGAAAAGTAGTAAAACGATCCTTTATAGTTGTGAAAGTACCGCCATGAATTCTTTTTCTGACCTCTATCGGGTCGGTATTTCTTTTTTGGCCAGGGCAATGATTTGGCCAGTCGTAGAAATACGGCATTTTAACGGTAAAAATATTGTATTTTCGGCACAATATCAATTGCCCACATCTGTCCTAGTAACCTATTTCTTTTCAGTTCTTAAATCGGGGTTGATATGGCAAGTATTAAAATACTACCATTATCATTAAAAATGCTAACATCGACTTATTAAGGTAGTTCTGTCGGTACGCCGGAGTCATAAATCTCAGAGTCTATATGACATTAAAAAATAATCATACGCATCACTTTGACTGCCTCAATAATAATATAAAAAATAATCGAGAATCGTTCGAAATTGTCATAATCAAATAAAGACGATTATTTGCAAATAGTTGATATGTTTAGTGCGGATTTGACTTCATTTTTACGATAATTAGGTTAGGAAACGTCATTTGGCCCGGTATCGTGCCCTTTGACCTTGATTCAACTAAACATTATTCCGGAGACTTCACCTTTTTTCATGATCCATCAATTCCTGAATGATTTGCGAATCTATAGTACTATTTATTTTTTCTCTATCTTTGATCTAAGTATGTTAATTTTCGATTTAAAGATCAATTTTTCCAGCCCTCCCGTTAACGCCATGTAAAAAGATCGATTTTTAAATTTTAATTGTTCATTTAAATACTCGGTAAAAGCCTTCAGGATTTTGTGCAAGTAAAATTGAATAGCTAAATTACAACATGTCAAAAATTCATGCATATGAGTTTGGATTGCCTTCACGACAGAACTACTTTAAATGTAATTACGACCACGATTCTAAATAGTCACATAAAAGTAGCCAGGATGACAACAATTTATACTTCAATATTGAATAAAATCCTGTTCATGAAGACACCTAATTTACTTACTTAAGGGGATACTGGTGTAGATTTTTTTACCGACTTTGGTCGGTAAAAAGCTTCGGTTTCGTAGCTTAAAAACTACGTTGTTAATATATTACAAATATATTTCAAATTGCACAGGATTATAATATCAACATAGGCACATCGGCGTCCGCTCGAATTTTGAATGAAAACACTTGAAAAATAAAAAAAATCGTAATTTTGTAAACCTACCGAAAACCAATATGGCCGCTCGAACTGTCAACAGTACCTATTTCGTCCTATATAAACATTTCTAGACATCACATTCAAAAGAAGAGCATGGACGCCGATTCCATGAGGTTCTTCGCATTTTTTAAGATTGTTGGATTGGCGATAGCACAGAAGAAGTGCACGTAGTTTGTAAAGTGCGCTTACGCAGTTTGTTCGCGATCAGAATAAAGTTTCACCATTAGGACACACGTGGCGCCGACGTAGTCTGTTTACTTTTGGAAAAGCTTCGAGCCTTTGCAACACGAACGTAATATACACTAGATATGAATTTGGCTTGTGTAGTCGACGTTCTGATGGTTTTGGAATATTCAGAAATCATCACAGAATTGACGTCCGGTCTGATTTTACATATCTAATTTCCAGAAACAATTATATCTGACAGCAAAGGTCTGTTGCCATATCGTGTGCGGCCATATTGAATTTCGGGAGATTCAGTATATTTTGCCAAAAGTAAACAGACTACGTCGGCGCCATCTGTGTCTTAATCGGAAAACTTACCGACCAAAGTCGATAGAAAAATCTACTAAAGCATACCCTTAAGGTAGCTATGTCAGTACGCCGGAGTCATAGATACTAGCAACTATCGTCATCGAAGAATAAAATTATTCATTCTTTCTGCATATTCCACAATTAAATTCTAAAATATAAAAGTTTCATTCAATCATATTACGAAATTATTTTCACGTGCGTAATTAATTTAATAATGTTATTAAAACTAATTTGACTTATGTCTTGACTCGTCCGCTATTGGCTCTGTAAGCACACGACACATCGTGGCAACACCGCAATATCGACTGACTGTTCGACCGGCATCGTACGTTACCGACATGAAACGAGGTTAGGTTTGCGAAGTTTGTTTGGCGAACCTGCTCTGTCATGTCGAATTCTCCAAAGACACGACGTTAGAGCGGATCGCGGAAAAAAAACGGCCAATTCATTAGGCGTAAAAGAAAAACGTGGTTCGACAACATTCAAGCAACAAAAAAGCCAGATACAGTGAAGAATCGACGCAAATCAAATTTGATCAACAAATGAAAAATTCAAGAGTATCGATAGGTTAAAAAGTTCGATTTCAGTTAATTACGTCGAATTTAGGATGCGAGCGATCATTTTCATCCATTTTCATTGCAGAACACTACGAGTATATACCGATCGATGGTAACTGTCGCGTATATAGCTGATGTGCAACGTTGCCAAACTTCGGCGCCATCTTGAACAGCTGGTAGAGATTGTTTTTGCACAACGCAATTTCTTGCAATTAACTTACAATAACTCGCTGAAATGTCCGGTGACTACTACTTTTTATGGTCGCATCGGTTACTTTAAGATCTAACGAATACGTAGAGCTGTTTAGATGTTTTATATTTCATTTCTGAGATGCTTTTTTCTCTGTTCAAAAGTCAATTTTTTATATTTCTCCATATAACGCCATGTATAAAACTATGTTTTAAAAAGTTATTTACTTAATTAGATATCCGGTAACGTATCTCGTAATTCCTCACAAATAAAAGATGAATACTCAGACTACAAGATATAAAGAATTCGGATGTATCTAACGTGTTTGCCTTCGCGTTATAACTACCTTAACATATAAAGAGGAAAATTTGTCAAGTAATCTGGGGAAAAGCTAGCATAATAGAATTTTATTTTGATGAAATAGAATTTATTGCATATACAAATAAATTGCATTGATTTCAAGTAAGTTTTATTTGATCGAAATAAAATGTTATTAATGTGAAATATATCCCGCATTTGATTCAAATAAATCCAGAAAAATCGGTTTGATATTTCACATTAATAACATTTTATTGTAAGTCCCCTTACAATAATCTAAGATTGGGGGGCCCATGATGGATTTGGTTGCAGATAGAAAAATCAAAATCTGGGACGGTCACCCATCCAAGTACTTGATTTTAAGAGTCAATATTTGCATGTGTGATAGCCAAAAAACTTAATATCCATTTTTCTCGGTTCCATAATTTCCGTAACTAGTTTTTTTTTTTATAAAATCGGTGTTCTATTATATTTAATAACAATTTGCATGCGAATAGTTGGTAAGACCAACAATTAATAGATGTCGTTATAATAGTTGCCCGGACTACCACTATATTTCAAAGTGCATTAATAAACCAGGCAATTAGTTATTTATATCTGGAGGGTCATCAACCAACTATAATTGCATTGCAGCGCAGTAATGAAAATCTGACATTGCTAACACAAATAGTAGAATAAAAAAAAACATAAACAATTTTTGATAATTACCGTCACTAATATTAGTAGTAATCATAATTATCTTATTTAAAAAAGAATCCATTCGTCAAAATAATTAAATGATCCAAAAATGAATAGTCGTAACTCATGATTACCGGATCTATGACAATTTCTGTAAGTGTTGTGATCTTGAATCAATATTTCCTTCATTAATTCTAGAAAGTCCAAATTTTGTATAGCCATTTCTCTGCGTACCATGCTAAATATTTTCTTCCTTATGATAAACATCGCGCTGCATTCGCTTATTAAAGAACGCGTGCGCTACATTGCACTACATAACATGGTTGGCCGGCCTGTAGACCGATTGCCAGGGTCAGGCTCATTCCGTTATTACGCCTTTCGTGGTTTATTTTCTCCTCTCATCGACGAGTTAGCGGGCGGTGAGTAGTGCGCGTGCGGGCGCGCACGCGTTCCTTTTCTCGTAGCGTAGTCGCGAGGAAGCAGGAGTGTCAACCAAAGCGCTCGACGTCGTTGCTACTGAACGACGTCGGCGGCGACAGTGGCGCGCACGTTCACCGACTCACTTTTGCCTGTTACGCCGTGTGGGTGCGCGCGCGCGCGTTTGTGCGCCAGCGCACGAGTTGGATAACATCGTCGGGCAAAAGGAAAAGTGGCTAACCTACTAACCGCATCGCACGGACGGATGCGGGCTCTCCGACGCGAGAGCGAAACGATCTCGCCCCCGTCTCACCATCTCTTTCTCGGTCCCCGCTCACTCTCGCTCATTCGCGTCTCCAACCGTGCACGTCGAGAGCCGTGGTTAAGACGCGAGCGAGTCGCGAGTACAAAAAAGAAAAAGAAAAAAAAAATTCGCAGGTAACCGGTTTGCCCGACGTTTCGATGCGCAGACGACGAGTACTTCTGACTGTACGCAGTCGTATCTCGAGCCTGACGCCACGTGCTTCCTCTCCCTCGCCGAGATCGCATCGACTCTGAAATAATCGCCGTTGGTACGCTTTTTTGTTGACCTGTACGATTATTTGTTGAGATTTTCTTTTGGTGAAATCGAAAAAAAAAAAAAATGGTTGTACGTAAGTCGCGCAATATTTGGTATCGAAGAAACTCAGGAAATTCTTATCGATGAGATAACCAAAATACGATCGGATAGGAAGTGATCTGGTTGAATAACAGCTGGATACCGTACTGTTGAGTCATTTTTGGGGCAATCTACCCAAAGATAACTGCTTTGATTTCAATTTGTAAAGCATGCTTAGTGCATTCAAATATTATGAGAGGGGCGGGGGGGGGGGGGGGTCGTTACTTTCGGCATAGGGGTGAGCGGGGTGAAATGGCAACGGGGTACGATGGAACAGGGGCATAATGGCACACCGCGTCAAAATGACTTCAGCGTACGATGAAATATGGTTATGGTTTAATTGTCATGATATTAATCTCACGATATCTTTGGAATTAAAATTAATAGCATATGTAGGTCTATTGTTTTCTAGATCGAATCCTTAACTCATTTTATATTTATTTTGAATTACATTGGACGCAGGTTTCACAAATATATTCGACCATATCATCATCGACATCAGATAACAACAAATATATTCGACGATATCCTCATTGACATCAACACACAGTGTGTCCATTTTTCACACATATTGCAACGCATCCACGACTCTGTCGATTGTGAATACAAGCTACTGCAAAAGAGGTATGATGTATCCTCTTCCGCATTCGCAGATGAGTTTGACTTTTTTTTCAATAATTCGGGGCTTTGTCATTGTTAATATTGTTCGTTATGATATGAGAAACATTTTTGTAAATTAACAAATCTCATGCTGTGTGTCGAAGTACTATTTTTTTTATGTTGCGCGCATTGAGTCGAGTCAAAGTGTGAAAAACTTGGTGTTTTTAAATTTGCAAAATATTTGTGCAAATTAATAAGACTGCGGGATGTCTCGTGTCAATGTACGAATTTTTGTTTTCATGTGTCACATTTTACTCTGCCGTGCTATTATGACCCTGTTCCGTTGTGCCCGGTAGTCATAATGCCCCGCGTTGCCATTTTGACCCGCTCTCCCTTATTATAATTTCATAGCACGAAAAATCATGAACTCTGCAATTGATACCGCTGTGTATTCTATCAGATCTATGTAGAGTCCACACTGAGAGAAAAGCATATCGTTGATTTAACGATTTCATATGATAAAACGAATGTAGGAAGGCTTGCAATGTTTTATGGTTGAAGCGATGATAATATGATTCAATAAACGATACTTGCAAGGTTGTTGGAAACAAACGTTGAAATCGTATATGCAACGAAGCGGCATATTTGAAACTATTAGAATAGTTTTTGGAACTATTATCATTTTGATGATTGCTACTATAATTATATTTGCTATAGCCATAAAATATAGACGTTCCTCCTGGAAATTTTATTTATGTTTCATCCAACTAGTTTCTTATATTTGCTATAACCACAAAATATAGCTCCTGGGATCTATTTTTTTACCGGTCTAACTATTTTTTCTTTTAAATTACCAGATTTTTCTCTCAGTGCACTCTGGCAAAGTGCATTGTGTGTACACTGCAAAAACAAAGCGTGTTGCCAAGTGTGTTGTTTCCTATGATTTACATTTGAAATAGGCTCTCTTTTTGACAGAATATTTTATAACAGTGGGCTGCCAGGGTTCTGATTTGACAAACTTTTAAAATTTAATGCCATATGGGCGCCAGTTAGTTTGAAGTCAAACTAACAAACTAAATCTTTAATCTCTGCTAACTCAAATAATCTATGAAACGATCACAGAGGAGGTAGGATTGGAGGACCCAATATTATTGCAAAATCACTTCGGAGATGTACGAGCAAGAAATAAGAGTATAACTGACTATTTTGACTTACGTGAGTTTATTGAATTACTCCACAACACACACACAATTCTCTTTTCTTGACGATATGACTTCTTTTGACGATTTCTTTATTGTATCACAATTACACGAAATATATATAATTATTACAATAATATACATTCGACAACGTATCGTCGAGACCCCTCGAGTGCTGACCAGCCGACTCTAAAGACAGTTGACGGACAAGTCGTGATAATTTTCAGTAATTCTGCGAGCTTCGATATTTCGGCGTTCGTGTTAGCTCGTTATGAGCCCTTTGACGAATCAGGATCGCGGATACAACCCGCAATCGAATTGCAGCATTATTTGGTCTTAACTCAAACTCGTCGATAAGTTCTCTTAATTCGGCGACGTTGCCGATTTGCGCCATCGTTAATTATAATGAATATAATAATCTCGACAACACAGAAAACAGGAGATATAATTAATAATTTCCTTATGACTAATATGTTCCCTAAATTGGCGCTCGAGGGGTGGAGCGCAATGACCTCGAGGGACGTGTTATTTTATTTTCCTGTTACACATTGTAGTCACTTTTTACACACTTTCAACCGTGTTGCTTATCCATGGTAATGATATGTTAATAGAATACGCTTGTATGTTTGTAAAAAGTGACTACAATGTAAATGATAGGAAACAACACGCTTTGTTTTTGCAGTATAGATTTACTCGAACCAGATCCATCGATGTGGAGTCTCTAGAGGCTCTACTCATATTGAATATATGTAAAGTTGACTCAATCTGTGTAGAGCCATTGTAGAGTTGACTCAACCTATGTAGCGTCATTGTAGTGTCAACTCTATATTTGTATAATCATTATAAATCAAATCTACCTAAGTCATTATAGAGTATTGTACTCTACCGATGTAGCGTCATCATACAGTTATGCCAGCTATCGACTCTACCACTGTAGTGTCAGTGCCCGTATAGGGGCTCACAATTGGCCGGTGCTGGCGGCCAGCCTTCCAGCAACGGCGCGGCAATGGTAACCAGCACTGGTGCAGCACTGGCTTGACTGCTGGATGATAACTTCGGCCCAGTACTGGTAGTTGTGCACGGCCGGGTATTGGGGGCCAATGCGGCCCGGGTATGGTACCCGGGTATGGTACAAACACGGCCAGTATTGGGCAAGTAACGGCGGGAAATATTCAGTATAATCAATTTAGTACATTTTTTTTTTTTTGCTTATTTCCAGTGTACGGCTTCTTCAGCCTTTTACAGAACCCATCCCAATCCCCAACAACATATGCAATGGTCAGAAACTCGATTATACAATATTTCCACATCCACCTTAATAAAAACATTCCATACTTAGACATATCTAAAAAATCATTTCAGATAAAATCATTTCTATACAATATGTCCCGTCCCGCCTTCGTACAAACATTCCATACTTTAACACATCCAAAAGTCATTTCTGATAAAAACATTTCCCTACAATCTTTCCAAGAATAATCACGTCCCTGCAAAGTCATTTCCGTCAGATTCCTTCGGTTTAATCCGTTGCACTTCATATAAACCGCCCGCTTATATCTGTCAATATCCCTCAAATGCCTTTGGTCCACAGTTCCATGTTTGGTAATTTCCCGATTTCAGCTTCCATCTCGTTCTTCTTCGAAATATCTGGAGTTGGCTTTCTCTCCGTGTCACACCATCTAATCCATGCTCGTCGCGCTCGTCCAACGACTTAATTTTTACACGAACACTAATGTTTACGAAGATTCCAGTCAATTTTGCATATGCCTCCCCAATTTTGCCTTTTCTCTCAACACATCTATCCTCCCATTTCTTTCTGAATACATCTGATGCTTCAATCCAGATAATACCCACTTTTTTCCTCACGCGTCCTCCTTCTATTTCATTCCAAATCCCAAACTCATGTTTCAATCCAGATAATCCAAACCACCACCAAGTTTCACTGTATTTTACCACAGGTCATTATTACTTAATATTTTCCGCCCCACTCTCACCTCTGCAATCCATCTATACACTCAATAATCCGTCCATACAGTCTTTCCACAGATAAACATTTCCCTACAAAGTCATTTCCATCGAATTCCTTCTTTTTATCGTCGTGCTTCACAAAATCCCCACTCTTAATCGTCGGTATCCTTCAACTTTGGCCCACCGCTCCACGTTAGTCCGTCCATCTCGTTCTTCCCCTAAATACCTCCTCAATTTTGTCTTTTCCCTCACACGCAATTCCCCTGTTTTTTTTCGGTAGCCCTCCTCGTGTTTCGATCCAGATAATCCAAACCACCACCAAGTTCCAGTGTTTCCAATCCTCATCTTTCTTTAACGACATTCACTTTCCACTTCTTCACTTTTCTGTACGGCGGTTGGAGGAGAGGGGGAGGCTACTGCTGCTGCCTGGTCATCTTCCAATTCCACATTTCCAAAATTCCCAACAATTCTAACTTGCATCGTGTCTCCACTACCCTGCTTGTCAATAGGTGCCGACTGTCGATAACCCAGCCATCTATCTACCGGCGAGTCACCGCCATCTATGTGTGTGTCTCCGATGCACTTTAACCACGCCAAAAACACAATCTTTCCCGCTTAAAAAATCCGCCATCTTCCTTTCCACTTATCGCTGTATAACCTCTACAAGCCGCTTCCTCATAAAGCATCACATATTTCCTCATACGTTCCAAACTTTCCGAAAATAACAGTTCCACCGCTTTCCTGCCATATTCCCGTCACTTTGAATCACTTTCCACATATTTTCCGTCAATTCTTAGACTGTTATACCCAAAAACATCGCGAGCCTTTCTTCGACACGTCTACCCGTCGCCAAGCAGCAGCAGCGCCCCCTATAATCAATTTAGTAATTAATTATTAATTTAAAAAGATATATTTCCTAACGGACTGTCTCCAATAATTTTAATCATGTTATTCTATTATCATTTGAAAAAAAAAGGAAATCGTCCACGGATACAATTTGTTCGAAAGCTTTCGGGAAAGTGATGTTGGCGGGATTTGAACCTCCGACCTATACGACCTACCTAAACTACATAACTACCTAACCTGCACGCTAACCACTAGACCAAACCGACTATGTGGGTTTCTTATACTTTAAGTCCATAATAGTTGCATCTAGGATAACAATCACAGGGACATCAGATGGATTTGGATAAAATTTGGTACACGGATGTTTTTGAAGCCACTGATTAAAGAACTCAAATCTGAATTCAGAAATTCAAAATGGAGGATCCAATATGGCCGTCCAAATGACAATAAATTATATAATTTGTATGAAACACGAAACAGAGAGCCTTTTTGAATTCAATATGGCGGCTAATATATAAAAAGTGTCTTCATTTTGATAAAATTGAGTACTCAGGCTTCTTAAGATAATTCATTACTAATCTAAACTCGAAAATAAAGAATAAAAAATGGCCGATACAAAAAAATTGCAAGTGCAAAATCTTGTTTAAATGGTGGGGAAGGAAATATGTTTTTTATGCTGGTCGTCGCTAACGTGCCGACGATTCGCGATATTGAGTTTATGTTAATCATTGGCATGAGGGTAATGACCCATGTCCGCCCACGACTGGCTGACATACGTGAGAAACGTATTGGACCTAAGACAATGTAAAATTTTGATTGTAAAATTTGACGCGTGATTTCTACCTCTCGCCCACCACGACTCGCAGGGTATTGTAGGAATTCATAGTACCGATGGCGCAATCATCGGCACCAGCAATGGCCCAGCCGTGGAAAACTGCAGCAGCCCATGCTCGGTACAAGTCTATCGGCCATCGCTGGTTGTCAGCAATGGGCCAGACGTGACAAAATGCTGGCAGTTTTTACTTAGTCGTGGCCGCGGGCCACTGCTGGCCCCAACGATGGCTCGATAGTCAACCAGTACTGGCTATCATCGGTTGGTAGCCAGTACTCACCCAATCATTAGCCCCGTTGTAACTGCTGGCATTTCCTATACGGGTGCCGAGTTTACTTTACCTACACGGAAAAAAATATTTGGTTGTGACAACTACATTTCCAATTTGCTGTACAAAAGGTCTAAACAATTAGTTACCTCAATCATATTGAATAGTAACCTCAAATATTGAAATTAGCAAGTGTAACCAACCAAATCGTTGGGACTACAATTGGAATCGCTGGGACGACCATTGACACTACCATTTGAGTTGTAAGGAAAATAGAATAATGGATTGTTTGTGTCAACTCATTTTTTGGTTATGGCAACTAATCTCCTCTTCCGTGTACGAAGGTTCTGCGGAAATTCACAAAAAGATTGACGGGATGACCTCTTGCCAGCTCGAGGGAAAAAGATTCTTGATCTTTAGACCCACCATCCTCAGTTTGTACAACCCAGAATGTCGAGTTATGAAAAAATACGAACATTCTGCAATTGAAGGAATTTAATTAGTTATTCAAGTTCTTTTATGCCCCTCAAAAAGTGAATTTTCAAATAGCTAGGACATCAGCCATGCAAAAGTATAGACGTTCGTTTCACAAGTACTTTGTAATTTGCCTGGTCTCGATCGGGTCAAAATATTTTTGGACAAGTTGTAAACCAGGTTGAAAAATATGGGATCGAGTTGAACGAAACCAGAGTCTTAGTGTCATATATATTTTAGGTAAAATAGAATTTACTGCCTTCGAACTCCTTATTTACATGTATCTATTTTTCTTAAACTCAACCGTGTTCTAATCAACCCCCACCACTTCTATCGAGAGAAAAGGGTTCAGTAGTAGCATATTCTTCTACAATCCCTGTTATTTGCCTAAAAGGAATTAGGTATAATTATCATTGTCTTGATAGATGCCTCACAGGCTACAAAGATCAGCGTAATATTGAATAGATTGATAATTGTTATGGAATCGTAAATAACACGTTGTCCAAACCCTCCACTAATAAATAATAATTTTAATAGCTTCGGCGTAATGTTTGTTATTTTTTTTCGACAGTAATACACTAGTCATGATTTATAGGTACTAGCGTTGAGTAGATATGTCCTCCTGGTACGTCTTTCGTGTTAGACGCGGCGAAACAGTGGTCACGTTTCTCGAATCTGAAAGGGAAAACTGCGCCGTCGTCGCGTATATTCAATGACGACCTCGGTAGGAGTCCTTAATGCTTGGAAGAGTTCTCTTCAGCAATGGCGAACGAGCGAACAAGTAGTAAAGGCATGTATTGCATAGCCATATAGTAGTAGTCACGGCAAAGAGGCGAGCAGTAACCGAGCACGGACAACTTTCTCTCTCGATTAGTGGCCACCAAACGTGCGGGTACGCACGGGCACGAATTTCTCGCGAGCGCGATGTGGCTTTCCGAAAAAGCGGCCTTCGCTGCCCGGATCAACAGCGCGCCGACATAACGGCTACACCATAGACGGCACGCGGAATCTCCTGTTATACGCACTGCACAAGCATTCCATACCAAACCGGACACCTCAATTTTCGACCGTTGGTCACTTTTAGGAAGTATTCTACACCATCGAGAATGTCGACGTCATCATCCATTTTTTTTCGCATACGTTGGTTGGAGATACATTTTTTTTTCTTCTAGGAGTTCTAAAGATAATTTAGATTGAAGAAATACAGGTTTTTGGATGTTCTTTTGAATGAAAGTTTTTTTTATAGTTCATGCTAAATGGATTATCAGGTTCTGTACGTATTGTGGGTAATGTTGATGCATTATTATAGATTCTTATGTATTATTTAGACAGTAATAAATACATATATATTTTAATTACTATTTCCTGTTATACATGAGGTGCAGGCTTTCCATACCAAACCGGACACTTCAATTTTCAACCGTTGGTCCCTTTTAGGAAGTATTGTACACCATCGAGAATGTCGACGTCATCATCCATTTTTTTCGCATACGTTGGTTGGAGATACATTTTTTCTTCTTCTAGGAGGTCTAAAGATAATTTAGATTGAAGAAATACAGGTTTTTGGATGTTCTTTTGAATGAAAGATTTTTTTATAGTTCATGCTGAATGGATTATCAGGTTCTGTACGTATTGTCGATAATGTTGATGCATTATTATAGATTCTTATGTATTATTTGGACAGTAATAAATACATATATATTTTAATTGCTATTTCCTGTTATACGCGAGGCACAAGCATTCCATACCAAACCGGACACCTCAATTTTCGACCGTTGGTCACTTTTAGGAAGTATTCTACACCATCGAGAATGTCGACGTCATCATCTATTTTTTTTTCGCATACGTTGGTTGGAGATACATTTTTTTTCTTCTAGGAGTTCTGAAGATAATTTAGATTGAAGAAATACAGGTTTTTGGATGTTCTTTTGAATGAAAGTTTTTTTATAGTTCATGCTGAATGGATTATCAGGTTCTGTACGTATTGTGGGTAATGTTGATGCATTATTATAGATTCTTATGTATTATTTAGACAGTAATAAATACATATGTTTTTTAATTGCTATTTCCTGTTATACGCGAGGTGCAGGCTTTCCATACCAACTCGGACACCTCAATTTTCAACCGTTGGTCACTTTTAGGAAGTATTCTACACCATCGAGAATGTCGACGTCATCATCCATTTTTTTCGCATACGTTAGTTGGAGATACATTTTTTTCTTCTAGGAGTTCTGAAGATAATTTAGATTGAAGAAATACAGGTTTTTGGATCTTCTTTTGAATGAAAGTTTTTTTTTATAGTTCATGCTGAATGGATTATCAGGTTCTGTACGTATTGTGGATAATGTTGATGCATTATTATAGATTCTTATGTATTATTTAGACAGTAATAAATACATATATATTTTAATTGCTATTTCCTGTTATACGCGAGGTGCAGGCTTTCCATACCAAATCGGACACCTCAATTTTCAACCGTTGGTCACTTTTAGGAAGTATTCTACACCATCGAGAATGTCGACGTCATCATCTATTTTTTTTCGCATACGTTGGTTGGAGATACATTTTTTTTCTTCTAGGAGTTCTGAAGATAATTTAGATTGAAGAAATACAGGTTTTTGGATGTTCTTTTGAATGAAAGTTTCTTTTATAGTTCATGCTGAATGGATTATCAGGTTCTGTACGTATTGTGGGTAATGTTGATGCATTATTATAGATTCTTATGTATTATTTAGACAGTAATAAATACATATGTTTTTTAATTGCTATTTCCTGTTATACGCGAGGTGCAGGCTTTCCATACCAAATCGGACACCTCAATTTTCAACCGTGGGTCACTTTTAGGAAGTATTCTACACCATCGAGAATGTCGACGTCATCATCTATTTTTTTTCGCATACGTTGGTTGGAGATACATTTTTTTTCTTCTAGGAGTTCTGAAGATAATTTAGATTGAAGAAATACAGGTTTTTGGATGTTCTTTTGAATGAAAGTTTTTTTTATAGTTCATGCTGAATGGATTATCAGGTTCTGTACGTATTGTGGATAATGTTGATGCATTATTATAGATTCTCATGTATTGTTTAGACAGTAATAAATACATATATATATTAATTACTATTTCCTATTATACATGAGGTGCAGGGTTTCCATACCAAACCGGACACTTCAATTTTCGACCGTTGGTCACTTTTAGGAAGTATTCTACACCATCGAGAATGTCGACATCATCATCCATTTTTTTTTTCGCATACGCTGGTTGGAGATACATTTTTTCTTCTTCTAGGAGGTCTAAAGATAATTTAGATTGAAGAAATACAGGTTTTTGGATGTTCTTTTGAATGAAAGATTTTTTTATAGTTCATGCTGAATGGATTATCAGGTTCTGTACGTATTATGGATAACGTTGATGCATTATTATAGATTCTTATGTATTATTTAGACAGTAATAAATACATATATATTTTAATTACTATTTCCTGTTATACATGAGGTGCAGGCTTTCCATACCAAACCGGACACTTTAATTTTCGACTGTCGGTCACTTTTAGGAAGTATTGTACACCATCAAGAATGTCGATGTCATCATCTAATTTTTTTTCGCATACTTTGGTTGGATATAAATATTTTTTATTCATCTGGCAGTGCTAAAGAGATAAAGATAATTTAGATTGAAGAAATACAGGTTTTTGAATGTTCTTTTGAATGAAAGTTTTTTTAAATAGTTCATACTGACTGGATTACCAGTTTCTGTGGAATACATACGACCGTGTTTCTTTTTTATTGGCTGAATTAATGGTTATATTCTTTCTGAATTATTAACACACCGTCGATAATGTTGATTCATTATTACAGATTCTTATGTATTATTTAGACAGTAATAAATATTTTTTTTTTGCAATTTCTTTCTCACAATCTCACAGTGTTGAAAAATATTTCACGTTAAGGAGATCCCGGTTTTCAAGTGTTCTATTGAATGAATTTATTTTATCGCTCGACATACGGTTTCTGTCCAATATCTTTGACACTTTTCAAAATTTCTAGACAAGAAGAGGTAAAATTTGCGATATATTATCGAACCGTCAAGAATGCCAACGAATTATTTTACATCCTTTTGCCTGATACTTTAATACGTAACAATTATTATAAAAAATGCTTTGGTACAATTTGTTTATATATATTTTTCGAGGTTGTTTTGAAAAAATTTAAGTAAATTGATTGCTGAATGAATATAAGGATTTTTCGATCGTTCGAAAGAAATATTATCTGATGTTATAATTTTCAATAAATGCTTGCTAAAATATCATCACAGAGATCGCTCGGACCTCCACCTTTTCAATTCGCAATACACGAGCTCATTCATTTTCTACGCCTGGAAAGATGAGTTTACGAGTTTCCCAGGACTCCGAATGACCCGAGAACATATATTAACTTGTAATTCGCCTTCGGCTGCTGATAAGAAGGAAATGTTAGAAAGATGTTGATATGATAAATAACTCGTAGTGTTCGCGGATTCTAGCCGAATGTATGTTTCAGTTATTTCTGCTATATACTATTGCTACAAAATTATTGCGGGTCCGATTATAGGCTTATTACTGTCATCTAAATGAAAAGAATTGGGATTTTCGCACAGTATATCTTCGATAATGGTATGCACAGTTAGTATAAGAATAAGCCTCAGGCTTATTCTCCATTTTACTAACAAAAAGTAGTATTTACGTAGGAGAAAATTATACTAATTTGGAGTCATCGTAATTTTCAAGGAAAAAATTACGATTATGTTAATTGATTGTGAAATGCAAGTAATTCCAATACTGACGTAATTTCAGCCCAACGCTCGATTGATAATATTTTGTAGATATAGTGATCGATTATCGTTTAGACAAAAAGTATTTAAAATATTTGTAAAACGAATTTAATATTACACTTTATTATACAATTATTCGATATTGTTGTAATTTTCTTCTGCATAAATACGATCAACATTAATTTCTTTTTTACTTGGCGTCGAGTCGCTACCGCGACTCTTGATAGTTCAGATAATTACGAGTTGCAGCGACAAATTACTATAACATCGAATGCGGTATCCCATGCTATCTAGCATTGCTATAGATTCTAATGGATCTTAATTTTCGCGAAAATAAACAATTGTAATTTATTTTAGATGCATTAAAAATAGTCTAAATAATTTTAATTAACTTAATTTTATTGAAAACTGCTTTCAGGCATTGCAAAATTGTCAGTTCATAAACAAATTTACCCCACGATTGTATAATTCATTGTTAACGAAAAATTACTTTAAGTGATTCATAATTATGTATTCCTTTTTCTTCAAATATCATAAATACCACTTATGCTTGTTTTGAAGTATAAAATCCCGAAACATTTCCTTCTTCCGGATCTGTCAAAATAATAAAAAAATAAAAAAATAAAAACTATAACAATATTCAGTAAAACTTGGAATGTAATACTCACAATAAAATTTATTTTTTTATTTCTCAGGCTCGAAGTTATTCATTCTAAGGCTGAACATTTTACTTGCCTATTTAAAAAATTTATTTACACGTTATCAAATAAATTGCGTGTTGAAGCGATTGATATTGGCAAGAATTATACCGCTTAATCTGTTATGTTATAATTTAATTAAACTTGTTGCTGCACCACCTTGCCCTGTTCCTTGCATCGTGAATCGATTGGATAGTTATAACTATATTATCTGTGCCAGTGGGTCTCGATACGTGCGTCGCGCCGTTACACTGACACGCAATGCTATATAATACCATAGTATATAGTATAGAATGTCTGCGTCCCGGATCGCGCGCGCAGATTCACTTTCAGCGTGGTTCAACCAGCACTCTCGGCAAGTGGTTACGGCGGACTTTGATCGGCCAAGCGCGAGAAGGAAGAGTCGCTGATTCATGGTGCCCGCTATACTATAAAGGGTATAGTGTAGTATGTCACACCGATGGAGGCAAAAGCATTTTTTATTACGGCGTTAAATTTTTAAAAATCCAATACCATTTTTCATTTATCAAAAAAAAATATTACCACACAAATGTTATTTATAATAATAAAAATATTATTACAAACGTTTACTAAAGCCGATCGAAAAGAATATTGATTAGCTCAACTTTAAGTAATCATACCAAACGATGATACTCTTCTTTATTCGTGTTATTAAAATTTTTGTTATTTGTTTTTAAAACGATTTTATTTTAATTAGATTCAATACAGTTAATTTAATTAAATGCTAAGTCGTAAGTTACAACAGTAAATGAAAAGTACAGCTTGAATGAGTTTTTTATATCTCATATGAAGCATTCTCTGTCAATTCAGCCACTTTTTTTCGACCCTCTCCGATTTGCCCTGTAATTGGTTATATGAATATACCACAAAAAGACACTCTATGTGAATTTTTTCTGATTTTTTAAAATAATTTTTCAGAAAATGGCTTTTTTATTCAAGTGCCAATATCTCAGAATTTTGAAGTTACTGAAAAAAAATGTCTGCACATAAAAGTTGTCGTTTATTGTTAGCTTTCGAGCGGAATATTCCAAATAATTGTCACGTTCCTGTGAGTATGATTTTTTTCCGAAAAATGGAGGAATTATTGTTTAATTAAAAAAAGGATGTTTTTTACTGAAAAAATTACAGAGTATTGCTACATGACTATTGATATCACAAAAAAATCGCCAGAGTGGCACCGATCGATCTTCTGGTATTAAAAAATGCATTTGTGTGAAAGTTCCGAAAAACGGGGGCATTATTATCTTTTTGATAAGAAAAAGGTTACTTCTTTTTGGCTAATAAAATTACAGAGTATTCTTGCATGACTGTAGATATTGCAAAAAAATCATCAGAGTGGTACGGATCGAGCTTCCGGTATAAAAAGAAATAATTCCGCCGTTTTTCGAAACTTCCACACGAATAATTTTTTTTAATACCGTAAGCTCGATCCGTACCACTCTGATGATTTTTTTACAATATCTACAGTCATGCAAGAATACTCTATAATTTTATTAGCCAAAAAAAAGTAACCTTTTTTTTATCAAAAAAATAATAATGCCCCCGTTTTTCGGAACTTTCACACAAATGCATTTTTTAATACCAGAAGATCGATCGGTGCCACACTGGCGATTTTTTTTGTGATATCAACAGTCATGTAGCAATACTCTGTAATTTTTTCAGTAAAAAAAAATATCCTTTTTTTAATTAAACAATAATGCCTCCATTTTTCGGAAAAAAATCATACTCACAGGAACGTGACAATTATTTGGAATATTCCGCTCGAAAGCTAACAATAAACGACAACTTTTATGTGGTGACATTTTTTTTTCATTAACTTCAAAATTCTGAGATATTTGCACTTGAATAAAAAAAGCCATTTTCTAAAAAAATATTTTAAAAAATCTGAAAAAATTCACATAGAGTGTCTTTTTGTGGTATATTCATATAACCAATTACAGGGCAAATCGGAGAGGGTCGAAAAAAAAGTAGCTGAATTGATAGAGAATGCTTCATATATGTCTGCCGGATTTCCATAAACCCGAAAACAATTTGACCACTCTTTTGTGTTCGACCAATTACTGTTTAACTATCTTAATAACTGCTGTTATGTTATTATCGGCGTTTTTATCACCTTGTATTATCACTGGAATTCTTCAAATAAAATTCTACTGGTTAGCTTATGGTCAAACGTTCGACGAAGTGACTAATTATAATATGCGCCTCGGGGGGTCCACTTAAGAATGAACGACAGTAAAATCGGTCTAGAGCCGAATGGGACACTGGACGAATAACTCGCACCCCCGGGCCTTCTTCAAAAACGAAAGTCGTGCCTTCTCGGTTATTCCAACCTCGTACATGCCTCTCGCTACGTTGAGTTTCACCAAACATAATATCACAAACGTTTGGACGTTTCGCTACGTGCAGTTCCATAAACGCCTCTTCCCATTCGTTATACATGGAGAAACGAAACTTTTGAACGTTCGGCCAAGAGCCTTAGTCAAAAGGGCCGGACTTTCAATAGTCTTGACTAGTGGTGCACAAAACACAACGTGAATGCGGTAGAACTGCTGGAAAAAATTATAAAAATGTACAGACCATTCTTAAATGTATAATAAACAATAGAAAATCATCTTTTCAACAATTTTTCACACTAGTCTGTGAAAATTTACAGTTACAGCTGATGAATTGTTAGTCTGACTATCCAAGACAGTGACTACTAGTTGAGTTTATGCACAAAAAATGGTTACATTGGATTTGACTTGAAAATATGAGAACAATCACTAGGATTACTTAAAGTCGACAATTTCATAATTATTTATTGTGATATTGTGCAAAAATTATCCAACAAAGTTTTTACTCGGTTTCAGAATATTGTTATAATATATTTGCTAATCGTCGATAAAGAGAAATAAGAACAGCAAAGCAACGAAAAAATCAATAATAGTTTTGTAGTATCAACTATTACTTACTGTAATTTATGTTTTAATAAATTGCGGTGAACAAAATATTATTGTCAATTTTTAGAGTCGTATCAAAACAAAACAAAAAATATTGGCCGTACCAAAAATGAGAGCAAAATAATAAAACGGTAAAGGAATACACAACAGTTTTTTTAAATTCAACCATTTTCTCCTGATATTTTATTTTTCGAAAATTTATTAAAATGCTAAATATGTGTATCAATTTTTAGAATATTTAATTTATAATTTAAGTTATGCACTTGCTCCTTCTGTGAGGCTTCAAAAATAGAATTAAACGCTATCGGTAACAGCTCCTTTAATATGGATGTAGCTGCTAAGCTACCACGCGCTTTGACTCATATAGCAATCCATGTAAGTGTCGAGTAGCGCTCAACGTAGCGTTACACTACATACATAGGTACAGTAAGTAAGGAACCAGCTAGCTTGGTCACAGCCTGCGACTGATTTACGACTTTTACTCAGACTGATTTTTCTCCTCTTCACACGAGTTTTGCCCTGTCTTTCTTCCATTCGTTTAGGGATCAGCGTAGCGTGCAGTTACCACATTATTCATAGATAACTCGTAGCAGTAGCAGCAATTCGTTCTAGCGCCAGTTGCAGTGTGACATATGGCAGCAAAAAAAATAAAAATTGTTCATAACATGATACGGAATAATAAAAATACTTTTTGTAAACTTGGCATTTTTTTACTTCAATTCTATTCTGTAGATAAATTACATAAAAGCATAGACATTTTCTACCATTGTTTGGTACTATTTGATAAAGAAACATGAAATAATATTCTGTTAAAAAAATGCGTGGTCATTTTTTAAAAAACGTAATATAATTTTTTAAAGCAAAATTTTTCTGAAATTGTAGAAAAAAATGGTAATTTTACAGCATTTCAAATGATTTTTTTATAGGATATGTAATTGAAATCTCCAGTTTCGGCTTTTTCTATAGAACTAAATTCGCATTTGGCTCTGTTTATGTCGTAAAAAGGAAAAAAATTCCGCCACGAGCAAAAAAATTAATTTCGAAATGACCTGTGATTTTTTTGAAATTTCAAATTCCGATTATTTTTTATTTACATTTTTACCATTCTTAGGAAGAACGCCAAGTATGTGAGGGGAAAAAATGACCTTTGTTTAACACTTTTTAGCCGGATTTGACTAGCATTTTCTCTTAAATAATATTTATCCCTAGAAGATGAAATTAAAACTAAATTTGTGTCCTTCCTCCGAGTATAATTACATATATATTCATGCTGCATATCACAAAAAAGTGAAAAAGATTCTGGCGAAGAAGTATAAGAGGTGCCTAAATAGAAAGCAGTCATTTTTCTCAGAAGAAACAACGCAGCCATTATTTTCAAATATACTGAAAGCTAGGTAACAAAATTACATTTTTTTATTTTTCGGTAACAAAATTCGGTTATGAAATTTAAAATAAACGAGTGAGGCACCCTAATCAATATACATATATATAGATACCAATACGTACACCAATACCCATATACGTATACCAAAAAAATTCCATAGGCTCACTTTATTTTCAATTATATTTATTGTGTTACATATTTTTTATATTATATTATTTTTTGTCAATTTAGAAAAATGGTTGAAAAATCCTAAATACTTATTTGCATAGGGTAGAAGTACCGGTTGTCGTCACACCCCCCCCCCCCCCCCCCCCACACACACACACACACTTAACTCCTTCACTGTCAGTGACCCCTATAGGGGCAAAAAAAAGTCGTGCCCTTTTTGCTTCATGCCCCTATAGGGATCATCTTGAAAAAAACATATTTGAACGATTACAATCTAATTGTCCATGGGTATCTTGAAGTTTTTGATGTTGCTGAATCCGAATCTGAAGTCAAATTTGCAAAATATAAGATGGCGGAACCAATATGGCGGATCGAAATCCCTAAAAATATTTGGTTTTCTATAAAAATCGGTATACTATAATTTTTGAGGTCGCGGAATTCGAATCTAATATCAAATTTTCTAAATTGAAAATGGTGGATCCAATATGGCGCTTCGAAATTCCAAAAAAACATTTGGACTAATAAAAATGGGTATCTTATGATTTTTGAGGTCGCCGAATCTGAATTTAGTGTCACATTTTCAAAATTCAAAAAGGCGAATTCAATTACGCAGCCCAGAATACGAATAATTAGACTTACATAAAGAATCAAATTTTCTTTTATTGAATTGTTCGGCTTTTATTGTTTCTTTTATACTCAGTCGCAAAATGGTCAGAACTTATATGTTAGCCATATATGGATATAACACAGATATCGTCAATAATTATATATGCATTTGAGATACGATATCCGACTATCATACTGTTTTTCAGTATTGCTATAAATCCATATTTTTTCTCTCTTCAACGTGGTAACAAAATGTGTGGAAAACGCAATTGCAGAATCAATCGTAAATGATGAGAGGTGCACACGGAGGCGTGGAGAATGAAATTGCACATAGCGTTTAGTTCCGTTCGGCATATATTTATATACACAACTTCCGGATTTCGTCAAATATTGATCGGCCATTTTGTAAGATACCAATTTTTCTTTTTTTACATTTTTTTCGAATTTTTATTCGCCTTATTGGATCCGCCATTTTGGATTTCTTCAATCTGGTATTTAATTTGAATTCCGCGACTTCAAAACTATAAAATACCAATTTTTATTGAATTCACACATTCTTCCGAATTTTGAATCGCCATATTGGATCCGCCATTTTGATTTTTGAAAATCTGATATCAGATTTGGAACCAGCGGCCCCGAAAAACTTTATGATAAAATCATCATGCGGTTTTGAAAACTTTCTTTTCCAGCACATTTTTGGCACGAAATGTTCTTTTCCGCCTGACAACGAAAGGGTTAAGTACGTTTTCGTGGCTATTGTAATTCTGTGCCTACATTGGAATTATTAAACGTCCCTTAAAAAATGTTTCAAACGCAATGAATATTGAGGTATTCAATTTTTAAGCATGCCCAAAACCGGTACATTACTGTAGGCAAAACCGGCGCATAAATGGCCAGAACTGGTGAAATGGAAATGCTCCTACTTTTTTCTATTTTCCTAGGTCTTCTCGACACATATGAAGATTTTAATGCTAAAAATCTGAAATTATGTTCTTCTCAGATACGAAAAGTATAAGTTCAAAACCATTTTATGATATTTGGTCGCAATCACAAGCACTGTTAGAAAAGATTGGAAGTTTTTATTTGTAAAATCGGCATCGAAATTTAATATACAATTGTGGTATAAAATTTATGTACTTTTTAAGTAAAATTAAAGCAAATTATAAAAATTTAAGCACATTTACCGTAAAATTAAAGTAAATTATTGAATGTGCTGTACCATACATTAATTTTACATTACACTTCTATACTAAATTTAATATACTAGTTTATGACTAAAAACTTCCAGTAAAAATACACTAAACCTCAAGTAGATTTTTTTTTTGCAGTGAGCACTTGAAAATGGGAAAATTATTAAAATGTCCACAACCGGTAGTTCTACCCTATTGAAGAAAATCTGTCTGTGGTAATGGCTCGTTTTTAGTTTCAAACACAACGCTAAGATTTAATGCTAGAAATCTAAAATTATATTCTTCTCAGATACGAAAAGTACAAGCTCAAAACCGTTTTATGATATTGGTCCCAATCACAAGGACTTGAAAATTGGAAAATTATTAAAGTGTCCACAACCGGTAGTTCTACCCTATTGAAGAAAATCTGTATGTGGTGATGGGTCGTTTTCAGTTTCATACACAACGCTAAGATTTATTGCTAGAAATCTGAAATTACGATCATCTCAGATACGAAAAGTATAAGTTCAAAACCATTTTATGATATTTGGTCGCAATCACAAGCACTGTTAGAAAAGATTGCAAGTTTTTATTCATAAACTCGGCATCGAAATTTAATATACAATTGTGGCATAAAATTTATGTACTTTTTCAATAAAATTAAAGCAAATTATTTAAATTCAAGTACATTTACTGTAAAATTAAAGTAAATTATTGAATGTGCTGTACCATACATTAATCTTACATTACACTTGTATACTAAATTTAATATACTAGTTTATGAATAAAAACTTCCAGTAAAAGTACACTAAACCTCAAGTAGATTTTTTTTTGCAGTGAGCACTTGAAAATGAGAAAATCCTTAAAGTGACCATAACCGGTATTTTTACCGTATTGAAGAAAATCTGTGGGTGGTAATGGCTCGTTTTCAGTTTCAAACACAACGCTAAGATTTAATGCTAGAAATCTAAAATTATATTCTTCTCAGATACGAAAAGTATAGGTTCATAATAATTTTATGATATTTGGTCCCAATCACAAGCACTTGAAAATAGGAAAATTCTTAATGTGGCCACAATCGGTATTTTTACCCTATTGAAGAAAATTTGTGGGTGGTGATGGCTCGTTTTTAGTTTCAAACAAAACGCTAAGATTTAATGCTAGAAATCCGAAATTATATTCTTCTCAGATACGAAAAGTACAAGCTCAAAACCGTTTTATGATATTTGGTCCCAATCAAAAGGACTTGAAAATAGGAAAATTATTAAAGTGTCCACAACCGGTAGTTCTACCCTATTGAAGAAAATCTGTCTGTGATAATGGCTCGTTTTCAGTTTCAAACACAATGCTAAGATATAATGCTAGAAATCTAAAATTATATTCTTCTCAGATACGAAAAGTATAGGTTCAAAATAATTTTATGATATTTGGTCCCAATCACAAGCACTTGAAAATGAGAAAATTCTTCAAGTGGCCACAACCGGTATTTTTAACCCTATTGAAGAAAATCTGTATGTGGTAATGGCTCGTTTTCAGTTTCAAATACAACGCGAAGATTTAATGCTAGAAATCTAAAATTATATTCTTCTCAGATACGAAAAGTATAGATTCAAAATCATTTTATGATATTTGGTCCCAATCACAAGGACTTGAAAATAGGAAAATGATTAAAGTGTTCACAACCGGTAGTTCTACCTTATTGAAGAACATCTGTACGTGGTGATGGGTCGTTTTCAGTTTCAAACACAACGCTAAGATTTAATGCTAGAAATCTAAAATTATATTCTTCTCACACTCAGAGAAAATGTACTAGTAGAGTCAACTATAAAGTGACAACTGTTCATTTTTATTCCATGCAACTATTTTTGTAGTTACGGCAATTATGAAAATAGTTATGGTAACTATTTCGTAGTTATAGTAACTATTTTATAGTTGTGGCAACTATTAAAAAAAGATGCAAAGTAGAACCTTGCACATTGCTTCCTCATTATTTTTCGCTTTTTACAAAGCTCCCTCTGTGAGGAAGCAGTATGTTATTCAATTTTGGCTTCCTCATAGAGGAAGCTTTGTAAAAAGCGAAAAATAATGAGGAAGCAATGTGCAAGGTTCTACTTTGCATCTTTTTTTTTATACCTTGTGTCTCTTTTGCAGAGGTGTTTTATACAGCTATAAATCACCTCTGCAAACACCGTTACATCTAATTTTGATTAGATACAAATTTTTGTCGTACTTTCTCAACTTTTCTGGAAGTTATAGCGAAAATCTACATTTTTTTAAAAATGAAAATGGTGTAAAATCCGAACGACTTTACCGATCATCACCAAATTTGGTACATGGCATTTCTGAATGTTATTTTTCGTCTGTACAAAATTTCTGTTCATTTGTTGAAATTCGACGTAATTTAGATCAAAATCTATTTTTTTCGAAAAATTCAAAATTCTATAAAATCCGAACCGCTTTACCGATTTCGTCGAAATTCAATACCATACAACATTGAACGTATCTTCAGTTATGAAGAACTATTTAGCCAAATCGGCGAACTTTTACGAAAGTTAGAGCGACCACGCCCTTTTTTCAACAAATTAAAATCAACATAAAATCTTAATGACTTCACATATTTTGGCAAAAATCACAACATTCAAAGAGGGGCAGCTACTCTACTTGCGTGCCAAATTTGAGCCGGATCGCTCGAACGGTTACCGAGTGAGAGGAGATTGAATTTTCGAAGCCCAGCACACACACACACACACACATACACACATACATACATACGGACATTTTTTCTAAACCACTTTTCTCGACGTTTTAGGTGATTCTAAGCATACTGACATGAAAATCTCGAAAAAAAAAATTTCATGAAAACAAAGCTTCCTCTATGAGGAAGCAAAATTGATCGTACGAACTAAAAATGAATAGTTGTCCCTTTATTGTTACTAATATCATAATTTTCTCTCAGTGCAGATACGAAAAGTATTGGTTTAAAATCATTTTATGATATTTGGTCCCAATCACAAGCACTTGAAAACGGGAAAATTCTTCAAGTGGCTACAACCGGTATTTTTACCCTATTGAAGAAAATCTGTGGGTGGCGATGGCTCGTTTTGAGTATCAAACTCAACGCTGAGATGAGCGATGGGTCGAGTCAAGAGTACCCGAGCGACTCTAGGTTGCTCAGGCTCAAAGCTCCGGGGCCGAGGGCAAGCCTAGGCGACTTCGTTAGCTAGCCATGCTGCTGCCGACTGCTGTGTTACCTCTGCATCCCATATACTCGTTCGCTCCATGCCCCGATACTGCTCTCGCACAGCGTATGGCGTCGAACGTCGAAAAAGTGAAACTCGGCTCGCTGCGCGTGTAACCTACAAATGGAAAGGGGGTTCTCAACTTCGAAACGTCGTAACCGACCAGGTAAAGCAACATCACTAGTAGCAATAATACATAATAGTGTGCATGTATGTGTGTATATTGGTGCGAGAGACACCCAAGAATTATTACATCCTTCCAGGCGTACGATCGAGGCGTACTTTTTTTTTTTTCAAGCAAATATGTACTATGCGCAGTACTTGGCTCGTTAGAGTGAAAGAAAGAAGATGCTTAGAACGATTAAAGTATTTATTATCGACAATCAGTAGCTGGGATACAACGAAGAAAAAGATGTAGTGGTAACAATGTATAGGGAGTTTCATCCCAGGCAAAGAACTTTTTCCTAGATATTAAGAAAAAATTATAACTCAGGTGAGGTTCAATATACAAAATCATTAACATATTTCATTCTAATCTAAGAAGACATGAATTTTAAAAATCATGATTCGAGTTACAATTTAATATAAAAAATCAGAAAAATAAAATTTAATGATTTTTCTATATTCATTTTACTCGAGTTATGAATTGTTAAAAACATTTTAATTATTCGATATTCAAAATTCAATTGTTCGCTATAAATATTACCGTAAAATAATCGGAAGACTTGAACAAAAGTTCTGTTTGTTTAAGCAGTAAGAAAAAATGTTAACATTAAAAAATTTGATTAAATTTTGAACAAATCATCAATGATCTTTTGTGTAGAATTAATGATACGATTAGAACTTATCAAAATAGAAAAAGCATATTGAGTTGATATGGAATGTCCCATGTGTAATTATTGACGGAGCACAAATCCTGTAAATCTTTGAAGCAGTATATTCTTCCTCGATTATAAATCCTCTCACTATACCTACATACGTCTATTACACCTATATGCGAGAAGTCATTATTCAGTGTTGCGTAATACCAAAAAAGAAAAACTTTCTAATGAAGAATTATATTCTGCATACTTAGACTATTTCACGTTATAATTAAATGTCAAAATTTCATAAAAGTGTAAAGTCTTTTCTCATCCACTGATTCCATTTAAAGCAGTTTTATTAACCCACACTCAGAGAAATCGTAGTTGTACAGTCAACTATAAAGTGACAACTATTAATTTTTAGTCCATGCAACTATTTTCATAGTTACGGTAACTACGCAAACAGTTATGGTAACTATTTGGTAGTTATGGCAACTATTAAAAAATTGGTCGCACGAAATAAAAATAAATAGTTGTCACTTTATGGTTACTAATACCATAATATTCTCCGAACAATTAAATCAATATAACCGATAAAAAAATCAATTAAAATTAAATCTTTTGTCAGTAAAAAAAAGAAAACTATTTTTTATTCAACCGCAAAATTCAATAGCATACAAACAATATTGTTACAATAGCAATAAATTCGTCTAAGACTTATTGACAAAAGTTATTATATAAGAAAATAATTTTTTCTGTTACCCCAAAGTAATATTGTCGGAATAAAAATAAATAAAATTAAATAAATTACCAAACGTTAAAAATAATTTTCTGATAATAACCAGATCTTTATTTATTTTACTACCATGCAAGTCAACGAAGTGATATTTTTCACGAAACAAAAATACATTAAATGAATTCATCAAAAATCATTATTTCCGGCAATAACTAGTGCATTCTTTGTATTCCCAAAAGCGTGAATACAGTATAGAAATTGATATACGGAAATCCGGTTGAGCACCACATTTGAAGCGAGTTAGGCTTAGTTAAGCGTGTACGCAGGCTCGAGGGCCATTAGTATATAGAACTAAAAGTATATAGAAAAGCTGGTACTATGTAGTATATGTATAAAGGTACTACAGTGCGTGTGTGTGTATATATATGAGAGGCAAACCAAGCCAGAACAGGGTATCGAGTGGTAGATATGTATATATACACATTAGTGAAAGTACGAGAGGCCGCTCGCGAGTAAAGCAACGAGTCGAGTGTGGCTCTCGCAGCACCGCGTCCGAATAGTCGTGCGTGGTACTTGTTGCTATATAATATATGTGCGCGGAGCCTGTGGGCGACTGCAGCGCCAAGGATCAAGGCCGGCAGCTACTCTCTTGTGCCTATGTGTATACCTGTAATATCTATCTATATATAAATATATATGCTTAGTATATAAACGATATACGTATACGAATGCAGAGACAAGTACGTGCACTCACTCGGTCTGCTTGTTCTCTTGGACTGCAACGAGATAGACGGCGAGCGTGCAAGTAAGAAATGACGGGTGCCCACGCTTCCGTTTCCTATACTACTGCAGCACAGCACTCGCGACTATGGCAATTAGCGTCGTACCGTTGGTATAATGTATGACATAGTCTCTGAGAGTGCTGGAATAATAATAATCGTGTTTAAGATACTCGGGATTCGATAAACGGGAGATATAAATATTAGGGTGATTAAAAAAGAGTTTCTGTTTTTGTGGAGATTCTTATTGAGATCTTTTTTCTTCAGGTTAAAAGACGGGATTTCGCAAAAGGGCGAGGTCTAAATAATTGTTTTACTGGCTCACGAATTTTAGTAATTCGAAAATTTGACATGAACTAATCTTAATACGATGCGTCTTTTTCTCCGTTCGTTTCCTATACTCCGGCAGCGTAGCATTCGCGACTATGGTAATTAACGTCGTACCGTTGGCATAATGCATGACATAGTATCTGAGAATTCTGGAATATTCATAATCGTGTTTAAGATACTCGAGATTCGATAAACGGGAAATATAAATATTAGGGTGATTAAAAAAGAGGTTCTGTTTTTGTGGAGATTCTTATTGAGATCTTTTTTTCTACAGGATAAAAGACGGGATTTCGCAAAAGGGCGAGGTCTAAATAATTGTTTTACTGGCCCACGAATTTTAGTAATTCGAAATACGTGGTATTTTTGTGAAATTTGACATGAACTAATCTTAATACAATTAGTCTTTTTCTTCGTTCGTTTCCTATACTCCGGCAGCGCAGCTTTCGCGACTATGGCAATTAGCGTCGTACCGTTGGCATAATGTATGACATAGTCTCTGAGAGTGCTGGAATAATAATAATCATGATGTATGGTGGTTTGTCGGCTTTTGGCGGCCAGGTTTAATAAAAAGGTCTCTTTTTTATTAATACGTTTCGACCCTGGTCTGGGTCCTTTTCAATTTTTTAAATCTATATAACATAAAATTATAAAAAATATAAAAATAAATGTCTAATCTAATTTTCTACGCATGAGGTGACATGTACGAATTATAAAATTAAATTATAAAAATAAAGTTTTTTTGTCTGCGCATCATGTAGTCCTTCATTCAATTTTGGAGTTTTGCGTAAGGGGAATTTTTACTCAAAATTAAAACTATTTATTATAGAAAGTTATTCTTAAATGTTAGATCTTAATAACTACTTACTTATATGTTGTTATTGTTCATGATGTTATTTGTCTGTAAATTGTAGTGAAAAGGACCCAGACCAGGGTCGAAACGTATTAATAAAAAAGAGACCTTTTTATTAAACCTGGCCGCCAAAAGCCGACAAACCACCATACATCTACATACTACGGCCACAGCAAGTCTATATCAATAATAATCATGTTTAAGATACTCGGGATTCGATAAACGGGAGATATAAATATTAGAGTGATCGAAAAAGAGTTTCTGTTTTTGTGGAGATTCTTATTGAGATTCTTTTTTCTTTAGGATAAAAGACGGGATTTCGCAAAAGAGCGAGGTCTGAATAATTGTTTTACTGGCACACGAATTTTAGTAATTCGAAATACGTGGTATTTTTGTGAAATTTGACATGAACTAATCTTAATACGGTGCGTCTTCTTCTCCGTTCGTTTCCTATACTCCGGCAGCGCAGCATTCGCGACTATGGCAATTAGCGTCGTACCGTTGCGTTGGCATAATGTATGACATAGTCTCTGAGAGTACTGGAATATTAATAATCGTGTTTAAGATACTCGGGATTCGATAAGCGGGAGATATAAATATTAGGGTGATCGAAAAAGAGTTTCTGTTTTTGTGGAGATTCTTATTAAGATTCTTTTTTCTTCAGGATAAAAGACGGGATTTAGCAAAAGGGCGAGGTCTAAATAATTATTTTACTGGCACACGAATTTTAGTAATTCGAAATAAGTGGTATTTTTGTGAAATTTGACATGAATACGGAAAGGAATGTTTTGTTGTGGTAACTACGTTTTCGATTTGCTGTACACAATGTCTAAAAAATTAGTAACCTCAACTATTCACGATTAGTTCTCGCGAGATTAGTTAGGTTAACTAATCCAATTGTTGGGACTACCACTCGAATAGTTGGGACTACCATTCGAATCGTCGGTATTATCATTCGAATCGTCGGTATTACCATTCGAATCGTTGGTATTATCATTTGAGTTATAAGATAAATAGAATAATCGATTGATTGTGTCAACTCATTTCTTGGTTATGGCAACTAATCTTTTTTTTCCGTGAACTAATCTTAATACGGTGCGTCTTTTTCTCCGTTCGTTTCCTATACTCCGGCAGCGTAGCATTCGCGACTATGGCAATTAACGTCGTACCGTTGGCATAATGCATGACATAGTCTCTGAGAATTCTGAATATTCATAATCCTGTTTAAGATACTCGAGATTCGATAAACGGGAGATATAAATATTAGGGTGAATAAAAAAGAGTTTCTGTTTTTGTGGAGTTTCTTATTGAGATCTTTTTTCTTCAGGATAAAAGACGGGAGTTCGCAAAAGGGCGAAGTCTAAATAATTGCTTTACTGGAACACGAATTTTAGTAATTCGAAATACGTGGTATTTGTGTGAAATTTGACATGAACTAATCTTAATACGATGCGTCTTTTCTCCGTTCAGTTCCTATACTCGGACAGCGCAGCATTCGCGATATGGCAATAAATTAGCGTCGTACCGTTGGCATAATGTATGACATAGTGTCTGAGAGTGCTGAAACAATAATAATCGTGTTTAAGATACTCGGGATTCGATAAACGAGAGATACAAATATTAGGGTGATTAAAAAAGAGTTTCTGTTTTTGTGGAGATTCTTATTGCGATCTTTTTTTCTTCAGGATAAAAGACGGGATTTCGGGATAAATAATTGTTTTACTGGCACAACAATTTTAGTAATTCGAAAAACGTGGTATTTTTGTGAAATTTGACATGAACTAATCTTAATACGGTGCGTCTTTTTCTTCGTTCGTTTCCTATACTCCGGCAGCGCAGCATTCGCGACTATGGCAATTAGCGTCGTACCGTTGGTATAATGTATGACATAGTCTCTGAGAGTGCTGGAATAATAATAATAATCGTGTTTAAAATACTCGGGATTCGATAAACGGGAGATATAAATATTAGGGTGATTAAAAAAAAGTTTCTGTTTTTGTGGAGATTCTTATTGAGATCTTTTTTTCTTCAGGATAAAAGACGGGATTTCGCAAAAGGGCAAGAATAATTGTTTTACTGGCACACGAATTTTAGTAATTGGAAATAAGTATTTTTGTGAAATTTCATCTGAACTAATCTTAATGCGGTGCGTCTATTCTGTTTCTTGAAAATCGCTCTACAAATTTGTCGTCTAGATATTTGATAGCATTGCTCGTTGAAACCTTTAAGGTAGTACATTCTCTACATTGGAGACAGCTATTTTTCAAAACAAGTTTTCTCTGGTAGTTTTAGTGTTAAAACACGGAGAGCAATTTATGTGTCATGACAACATAAAACGGTGACAACAAAAATCGTTACGTTAGACTGACAAATCTTTTTGCTGGGCTCACCAATTTCTTTTGTTAGCCTAACAAAACGATTTTTTTGTCACCGTTTTTTGGTGTCATGACACAGAAATTTCTCTCCGCGAAGATTCGGGGAAAATTTGGCAAACAATGCACCAAAAAAACGACTTTGTTAGGTTAACGAAAAAAGTAGTTGGGCCAACCAAGCGACTTAGTGCTCTGAGAGACAGACGATTTTTTGGTTAGGTCAACTATTTTCAGTTGGTTGGCTCTGATCGTTGGTCGAACTGAATAATTGGTTGGGCCAACTACTATTTTAGCCCCAACTATCTTACTTAGTTGAAACACGAATAAAATTCGTAGTGTGACATATTTAAGTCAACTAAGTCGGAATGGTAAATGTCACTAATACCAGTTCGTTACACCGACCAACCGGATGGTTGTGGCAACAAATTTTCACTCAACTAATAAATAGTTAGTTGGTCTAACGAAGCCGTTTTTTCCGTGTGGTTTTCTATTATGATTGCACCTTGTAGGTTGTACCTTAGTAATAAGCTACTTGAAAATAAAATCACATTCCTGCGAAAATAATTCAAAAGTGTCATTTTCCAATATTTCGGTTCAGAACAGTTTTTACACTTTAAGAAACATAATTTTTTTCCAGCGCTACAGGATCTGATCGTTAAAGGGTTAAAAAAGACAGTGGTTCATTTATCTGGCAAAAAAATCCATCGTAAACAAAAGTCTTCAATTATGAAGCAGAAACAGCCCGGGAAAAACGATTCATATATAATCATATATAATCATATATAAACTGCTCATATATGATTGTATATGAATTTTGTCTCTATATGATCATGCATGATCATATATGACTATGCATGATCATATATAATTGTATCTGGGTATATATGATCCTATATGAGAAAATATAATTGTGTATAATTGTATCTGAGCATATACAATCATATATAGTTATATGTGATTATATAAGACGATGCCTAAATAGATATAATCTTCTGAAGCATATAAGATCAGTCATGATTATATATGATCATATACAATTGTTACAATGTAATTGTACATATATAATCGTGCCCATAATTATATAAATCGTCCGACGATTTCATTTCATATAGATTTAGTAACATGTAGACTAACACAAATTATTGAATCCTTAATACTCATATTTTTATTACCTTAATAATACATATTTTCGTAAAGTTGGATATCCATGTATTATGAATGGATATACATTTATAGAGATCAGCAACAGACTATAATCTGATAGGAACGCAAAGTATTATTATTAAGCACGGTAAGTTTATTTTTAGGAACGTTAAGGCGAATCATGAAACTGTAGTTCACACTCTACTACTTTCTCACTTCTTACTTTCAGGCAGTTTTGGTGTTATATATGGTCATATATAGGGTCATATATGCCAATACATATAAAGTTATATACGCTCATATACATTTGTATATGGATCCACATACAATCATATATGCGCTAAAAATGGGCGATATATAGTTGTATATAACTATATATGATCATATCTGTTCATATATGACATCGCAAGCTGGCGGTTTTGGTATTATATATGATCATGTATACCACTGTATATGTACATATAAACTCATATATGCTCATATATGGTTCCATATACAATGATATATTACGTTATATACAATTATATATAATTATATACAACTATACATGAAATTATATACAATTATATATGATTATATATGAACCGTTTTTCCCGGGAGAAAGAACTATGTTGCATTAGATCGGTAAAATTTACTCATTATTCATGGAAAACTGATCAAGAATGTACTTCTTCGGAAATTGCCGATAATTGGTAAATATTGTTACGAATTCTCAGTTATGAATATATGCTATACTTCACTGCGGTAAATTAACCTGTGAAATTTCGTAGAACAGCAGGAAATATTTAGCGCTAGTTAGATGAGTGTGAATTATTTTAATCATCTTAATTCGTCCATGCTACTATTTTAATAGTTACAGTATCTTTGGTAACTCAAGCAATATATTTGAGTTTTTTAACCTAATATTCATAGTTTCTAAAATCAGATTCTTCGTTCAGTGTGTGGTACAGCTACATTGGATTGAAAGTATATTAGACACTTCATTTTTATTTTTAAAGATTTAAAGATTGCACTGGTAGCGTTTTTAATAAAAGTTAATATAGTTGTATTCTTACTGCATTATTATTAAAAAGAATAATAATACGATAATCAATATTGTTGGCAATACTTATATAATAATTACTGGTGCCTTAATAAAAATGATGAATTAAGTTACACGGAGAGAAATTTATGTGTCATGACAACATAAAACGGTGACAATAAAAATCGTTTCGTTAGGCTAACAAAAAAAATTGGTCAGCCCAGCAAAAAGAATTATCTGGTATAAGGTGCTTCGGCGAATGACGGCTTATGACTTTTTTCTTTTTATTGGGTTAACGTTTCGCCCTGATCAGGGCCTCTTCAGAACCATTTATTTTCAATATTCTAATATTCTATTCAATATTCTAGAATATTGAAAATAAATGGTTCTGAAGAGGCCCTGATCAGGGCGAAACGTTAACCCAATAAAAAGAAAAAAGTCATAAGCCGTCATTCGCCGAAGCACCTTATACCACATATCCTTCATAAACGGCTAAAGCAACACATAACAATCAAAAAGAATTATCAGCCGAAAAAAAGATCAGCATAGCAAAAATAAATTTCTCTCCGTGTAGAATTTCCCGAATTTTATGGAATTTGAATTCAGCTCGCTGATTGATTACTTTATTCTTAAGTTAGAATTTAATACAATTTAACTCCCTTGAAGATCATTTATAAAAAAAGTACTTATTTAACGAATAAAATATTTTAAGCAAACATTTTTTTTTAGTGGAAGCTTTTCTAATATTATGGGAAAATGCTGATTATTAAACATAGGTAATACTTCATGGCCTAAGGATGTGAAACCACTTTAAAGCTTCACGACCGTCTAATAATTAAGAAAAATCGATTCAACGTTTTTTTTATAGCAGTCCGTCCGCCTACACATTACCTTACCGGTCCAAATTAATCTCAGCGGTTCCGGGCGACTTAGCTATAGATATATATAATAGCACATGTGGCGTTGTGGTGACTACGGAGTCCCGTTACTTCACTGTTTAAATCCCTCCTCATATTTCTTCGTGCCCTTCTTTCTTCCATTCATTTTCTTACCTCTGCTTCTACCTCAGACTGGTCGATGCACTGAAGGCTCTCTGACGCTTTCAACAAACGGTAAATTACGGGCTGATGTGTGCTTAATATTTATGTACGTCCTGGTTACACCCAGGCCATTTATTTAATGATTATTAATAAAATATCATTTCATTAAGCCATCAAAAGGTGATTATGTGATAAAAAAACAAGATCTACTGAAGATTTGATTGCGGCGGCTAAGAAAATATTCCGTTAACTGAATCACTTTTTTCCAACAACTCGATGTTTCTTTACAATATTGTTCAATTTGTCTAATCGACAAAATGAATTATATAAATGAATATTGGTTCGTCAACCACAATCGTAGATTTAGTCGATTCCGAATGGTCGATGAACGAAATGAAATCAAATTTAATTTCGTTTGGATCAATAATTTTTTTATTGCGTCACATGAAGAAAAAAAAATGTTCAGATTATGATATAATGCTCCAAAGTGGTTCAGTTTCAGGAAACGTCACTTGACATCAAAATTAATTCAAAATTTACTGAAAGCCAATGTGCAGTTTTTGTTGTCATTTTTTGTAATTTGATTATTATATATGCTTTGAGGTCATAGAGTGGTATTGTCTTGATGCAGCGAATTCTGTCGGTGTCTATATATAAGACGAGAGCGTCTGCAATCGCCTCCGTAAAATACATTCAACGAGACGTGTAAGAGAAGCAATCAGAAGAAAAGACTTAGCGACCGCCTACGTTTGACGAGATGGCGAGTCACGCACTCCCGTGGCCCACGATCGGTCGTGTGCGAGCGCTTCAAATTTTTTTTTCACTCCTTCCTCTTCTTATTCGTCTTCTCGAGCGTTTTTTTTCACCGCGCCTCGTTTTCCTACGCTCGTTTTCCATTTTCACATCCTGCCCGGTCGTCGTACTTACAATAGTGCGATGCAATCAGCAATCTGTAGCTGTTACTGTAAGCTCCCACTTCATTCATCCACTCAGCTTTATCAGACGCAGAAAGAAGAATTATTTTTATTTAAATGCCTCGAGTGCATAACGAGGCACCGCCCGCGTACAATTGTTCCTCGTCTTCACTGCTGTATATAACTGCATACTCTGAGTGGTAAGAGTGCGTGCAATTTTCTATAAAAGTGCATGTCCTGCAGTCCAGTGGCTACTGCGAATCATGCAGCGATTTAACGCTGCAGCCGAGATGCTTAAGGAGGTTGGAGCGCTAGAGCACACCGAAACAAAAAGATTTCATTGGTTCCAAAGAAATGGGTGCATTGCATTTTTTTCATTGACTTTAAAGAAATGTCTCTTTGCTTTTAAGGAAATAGTGCATTTGAATTTCAAAGAAAAGGGTTCATTGATTCAAAGTAATGGTTTCATTGATTCAAAGAAATGGTTTCATTGATTTAAAGAAATGGTTTCATTGATTCAAAGAAAGGTTTCATTGATTCAAAGAAATGGCTTCGTCGATTCAAAGAAATGGTTTCATTGATTTAAAGAAATGGTTTCATTGATTCAAAGAAAGGTTTCATTGATTCAAAGAAATGGCTTCGTCGATTCAAAGAAATGGTTTCATTGATTTAAAGAAATGGTTTTATTGATTCAAAGAAATGGTTTCATTGATTCAAAGAAAGGTTTCATTGATTCAAAGAAATGGCTTCATCGATTCAAAGAAATGGTTTCATTGATTCAAAGAAATGGTTTCATTGATTCAAAGAAATGGTTTCATTGATTCAAAGAAAGGTTTCATTGATTCAAATAAATGGTTTCATTAATTCAAAAAAATGGTTTCATTGATTCAAAGAAATGGTTTTATTGATTAAAAAAAATGGTTTCATTGTTTCAAAGAAATGGTTTCATTGATTCAAAGAAACAGTTTGCTTAACGGCACCCGGTCCGCCAACGGTTAGCGCGATCACGCCCGTCACATTAAGTCATTAGTCGCGAAAAGTCGACAAAAATGGATAGGCAGATATCGGTGTTTATTGAAATAAATTATTTCTATAACCTTTTTGCATCTAGTACGGCATAGTCATTTTTTTTAAACAATCTCTTCCGTACTTTCATTCCTTTAACTACATGTCATTTTATTAATTCAATTAAATTTTCATTAATTCAATGTCACTACATTTCATTGATTTTGTGATCATTCAAAGAAAATATAATAGTAGTTTAAATATATTATTACATTGATTTCGAAGAAACATTTCATTGGGATTTTAATGAAATTGCTTTGAAATCAAGGAATTTTTTTCTCTCGTTACATTTTAGATATTCCTGCATGAATCAAAAATATTATGTAGATCGACACTTATGTTCGGTGTATACAAATTCTTTAAATAGTTTCACCATTTGATTGCCAAGATAACGACAACCGAATTTGGTTCGATTTAGTTGTTGGTAATAGTGTAATTAACCGTGTAGTTTTTGGGATAATTCGAGAGAAACCGACCTTTTCAGGTTTCATCTCAGAACGCTTGTGCTTTCACATCGCGGATCTCTCACTCACTCACTACCTGCCCGCACTTAAAGAAAATTGAATTGTTTAAACTAAATATAGCTTTTGTTTCATCTGCATGATACGAGTAGTTCAAGTTCACTGTTAGTTTCGCCGTTTGTTTGAGTGAACTAAACTTACAAGCTAAAGTCACATTCAGTGCACCAACAAGTCGAATTGGCTATGACAAATTCAGTTCGATGAAACAAATTTAGTTTAATACAACACATTCAGTGTAATAAAACGAATTTAGTTTGATGAAACACATTGAATTTAATGAAATAAATTCAGTTTGATGAAACAAATTCAGTTTGATAAAACAAATTCAATTTAATGAAATAAATTAATTTTGATGAAACACATTCAATGTAATGAAATAAATTCAGTTTGATGAAACAAATTCAATTTGATAAAACAAATTCAATTTAATGAAATAAATTCATTTTGATGAAACACATTCAATTTAATGAAATAAATTCAGTTTTATGAAACAATTTTAGTTACCGGAGCTGAATTTAGTTAGTTAAAAAAAATACACGTCATTACAGTTTACAGTTACCTGAAATATGTTTAATTACATGAAACTAAATTCATACGACAAAAACTATATTCAGTTCGGTTAGATTGAATGGTTTGAAATTAAATTTATTTGGTTGGAAATAAATTCAGTTAACGTTATTCATAAGAGCGTATAATAGCAAGTAGTAAGACAGCACGCCGCGTCACGTGACTATGCAACGTAATGCAGAACGCGTAACCGAAGACGCGAACGCGCGCAGCGAATGTAACTCTCATCGTAAGAGCGTAACTCTCTCGGAACAAGTACATTTATCCACTATACTTTCATTGCGCAATGACGTAGTATAGTGCCCGATTCACCTACTCACCTAGTATTACACGGTATACACCTGCTGTGAGTTATCTCCAACTCATGTGCCAGCCTCTATTCCCTTTCCACGCTCCTTTCTCGTCCCCCGTTACAATTCGTAGTCATCGATATCCATAATGAGGCACGCCTATATCGTTGTATGCCAGAGCTCCATTATTAACCCTTGTAGTAATAATGCAATAGATCTAGATAAGGTCCTGTCTGGATTTTACTCACAAGGACCGCCCATCCACTCCATCGGGATGGTTAAAAAAAATCCGCCTGTAAAAATGAGTATGATTAATAAACAAATTTGGTAAATGAAAAATGGTGAAATAAGAAACATTCGCATATTAAGGTAGTCCTTGCGGATTAACCTTTCTGAACTTTAAGACTTAACATTTTTTTATATAATAGTTGAATCACTTCGAAATGCGATTGCAACGTTTTAAGCTGGGTTATAGACTAAATTACCGAGAAAATAAATATTTAAAAAAGAATTCTTATGCACGGGCTCTTATGGGAAACTAACCGATTTCGTACTTCGGAACGAAAATTAACATGTATAAACTGAACTTTTATACAATATCAAATGTGCTATGGAATCCTTAGAGTGTCACGATTCCGTATTAAATATAAAAAAGGGACGTTATCGAAGTATTTTGTTGTAATTCCAACGTCAAACACATCATCGGCACTCAGAAGTTACGGATAACCTCATGTAGCGGACGATGATAGAAATCAACATAACCTCCAGTGTCAACCGGCGCCGTTTCAACCTTGGTTTCAGCAACCCGTGGCGGTTGTAGTCTTGGCGCAAAAATTAGATTTTCTCTCTACTTTTTTTTTGTTTTGTGTCACAAATTTACCTTTAAAACGACCAAATTCAGCTCTGACCGCGTGATGATACAATACCACTACGCGTTCAAGCGAGACTCTGATGAAATATTTTAGTTAATACAATTTATGTTATTTAAGTTTACGAAGCAGCTGCAAATACGTTTTTATTCCCACTGTGATTAATTGAATGTGTAGATATATAAAAATGTTAGCATTTACAGAATTATCGGAACAGTGCGTCAATTGACTAGCATGGGTTGCAAGGACTACCTTAATGGTCGGGAGATTAATGCGTCAAGGGCGTGGTAATCTTTCGACTATAATATGCGAATGATTCTTATTCAACTATTTTTCATTTAACAAATTTGTTTATTAATTACACTCATTTCTTTCAGTTGGGAGTTTTTGAATTTTTATAAAATTATTTTTATTCCATCGTTTTGAAAGAAATTCTAATACTTCACCACAAGGGCTGGAAGTGAGTTACAGAATACGCAATAATAGCAGCCATCTTGTGAGATTTCGATATATCCAAACATGCAAACAGGCTCTTTGTTTAAATGCTTATATCTTTCGGAAATCGCACCTAATACATGCAATCTATGAAAAAAGACATAATAACCGGTACAAAGAACCTGTGTATCAAATTCTGTTAAGACATCTTTAACCGTTTTAGAGAACATTGTACTAACAGAAATACATATATTCGCGTCATGTCAGTGAAACGCATACTGCGGGCAGTCAGGAGTAATAAAATAACGGTAACCTAACGGGTCCGCCAAACTAACTTTTAATTTAACCTTCTAATTGGACGGTTTTCCGCACGGAGAGTCGAATTTGGTACACTCAAAAAGTAGCAGTCTTGGTAAATGTTAAATATTAAGTATTTATTCATAATCCAGGATGCCTACTATTATTAGTAGTTACGTTAACTAAAATGCACTACTATTCATTAGAGGTACTTAACGTGACAATTTGAAAAGATAATAGACTTGTATTAATGCAAGTATGATAATAATAACATGAACTTTTATTTAATGTCGTTATTCAATAACCGCCAGGTCTACGACGATTTTTCTGAGTAAATAAATGCAAACACGGAAAAAAAAGACTAAGGTAAACGTCCCAGTGATCGACACGTTAACCAAATTGCCCGACTTTATAAAAACGTAACTTTCACATTAAGATACAAAAAATGGTTATTCTAGGTAATAACGAATCAGAATAGTCATATGAAAAAATAACAACCTCACAAATTTTCGTAACTTATCTTATTGTAGAGAAAACTTATTCTAAAGCTTCAGAAGTGCAAACGTACCAGTCATCGACATACTAAAGTTATAGTTGGTCCAGTAATCGACCGTTATATGTCCTAGTAATCGACACGTTAAGAAAAGTCACAAATTAAGACGTCAATAACGGTCATTGTAGGTTATAAAGAATCAGTATAATCTTGTCAACAAATAGAACGCTTAACTTTTGGTCTACCTTATCTTCTTGTAATAAAAAATTAACATAAAACTTGAGGTGTGCAAATGTCCCAGTCATGGACATACTAAAGTCACAGTTTGCCCAGTAATCGACCCATGACATGACATGACCCAGTCATGGACATATGCATGGCCCAGTTATCGACATGATTTATTTTGCTGCTTAATTATTTATAGAGAGCCCAATACCCCTGTCCATAACTACTCCTCGTACAGTTCGATCGATGAATGAATTGTTACATTATTTTTTATCATCTAATTCATAAAAACAATACGCGATTTACACTAATTTTCTATCGACAATTTTGTCCTAGAGATCGACAGTAGGTCGATTACCCGGACATTTATGTGTTTTTCTGAACCAGTTATCGACCGCCGCGATTTTTTGCACAAACAACAATTTTACGATAAAATCATATTCATTTAGTAATACCAAATTCTTCATATGTAATATCAAAATTAAACTTACTCAGCCAAAGTCTTCGTGCATCGCAGAATTTAACTAAATGTCACGAGACGCACCTTAACCTCCATATCAAGGATTTCGACGAAATCACGCTCGGCTCGGACACTGCAAGTTTACGATTTTCTTATTATCACTGTTGTGATTTTACAAGCCTCAAATTTTCATATAATGTTGTACATAAATCGGAGGAAGTGTTGTTAATTTATTTAAACGTCGAAAAGCACTGAATAAGTCATATTTATCGCTCTTTTACCACAGACTGGTCGATTACTGGTACATGGTCGATTACTGGGACATTTACCTTAGTTGCCATAATCAAGAAATGAGTTGACACAACCAATCGATTATTCTATTTCCCTTACAACTCAAATGGTAATACCGACGATTCGAATGGTAGTCCCAACTATTCGAGTGGTAGTCCCAACGATTGAATTAGTTAACCTAACTAATCTCGCGAGAACTAATCGCGAATGGTTGACGTTACTATTCGATATGGTTGAGGCAACTAATTTTTTAGACATTGTGTACAGCAAATCGAAAACGTAGTTGCCACAACCAAACATTTCTTTCCGTGAAGAGTTCGATCGCAAAATTTATAATTTGGATTGGCGTATAAAAAGTCGGGACATTGCTTTCTCATTCTCCATTTTCACAATGAGACATCTACATGGAAGTAAGTTAATCAATTGTATTTGAGTTGTATTATGTTTATAAATTTATTTTTCCGCAGAAGCCTTGAAGCAGGTGGGAAATGTAGAATTATATTTATTTCCAAATAACCTTGTTCGTAACTGAGCTTATGCAGAAAATGTCAATTCGATAGTTCGCTTTTTGCAGGAGTTTCCAAGTTTGCATCATCCGTAAATAACTTAAAAAATAATAAATTGAAATAAAATAAAATCTGCATTTAATATCAGTCGCTTTATAAATCAATTCAATTTACTACCGTGATCGGAGATAAGCTGAGATTCGGCAAGCCAGTGCTCCACTCACATGCCAAATTTCAACTTGATATGTCTAACATTTCTTGATCTATAACGATTGAATTGCACGCATTTTCCAAAAGAAAATGATAGCTTTTTAATCCTCTTCTGGATTCCGTCCAAACACAATACCAACCAACTTTGATCATCATTCGTAACTTCTTATAGACAATTTCAAGCATTTTTCGTTAAGTAATTCAGTGACGACGAATTCTCCCTGTAAAGAAAATTTCAGTTCAGAATTTTTTAATGTCCACAATTCGGCATATTTTAATTTATTGACTTTTTTTTCAATCAATAGAATATTGGTTTTATCAATTTCAACAAAAATCATCACAAATAAAATGAAATGACTCCTTGAATAGCGTGCCAAATTTAGCACGGTAGCTTGAGGGGTTCTCAAGGTGTGAACGATTTAGGAGTGAGACCCTTGGCACGCACTGGACATGTTGCTGTCACTTTAATTGACGTTTCAAACATTTTTAAATACCTT